>CM055962.1:63007087-63514587 GCA_029531755.1 Holothuria leucospilota
TCTTGAAGATAATATTATTGCTGTGCCACCTGTTTGTAGTGCTACTACTAGTAGCACTACAAACAGGTGTACTGTACTGCTGCTGACAACCGCCTTAGAAGCCACATTCACATCTTCTGGAGAGATGTGACAATAAATTAATCTTTTTGGACACCATAAGTAAAATTCCCTGCTTTGTGTTGTTTTTTGCTTCATAGTGACTATGTGTTGATTTTAGGATATCATGATATGGCTATGAAAACGTAGGACTGAATGCACAAACTTATCATAGTCAGACCACCGAGTCACTTATGGACTACCAAAGCGAGGCTACTTATGTACTGGAAGTGCATAGGGGCACATTGCAACACAGCACTTGGGGTACATTGCAACACTTTGAGGCACATTGACCTCCTGTAGCAAACCAAAAGAAATATACAGTAGGCCTAGAGAACAGATAGACATGCTGCCATACCTTAACTCAACCACATGAAGTTATCCCATTCCATCCCCTTCCCCTTTTCCCAGCTCACCACCCCACCCACGTGGTTCCTATAAATGTCCATGCTTAGATTGTTTAATCTAAATTACTGTAAGTAAACTTTTATTACTGGTTTGTTTGTTTTTGTGAAAATATATATGAAAAATTCCAGTAGTGTTATCAATTTATGATAACCTTAAGTCAAAGTTGTAGATGTCACAAAGTAAAATCATGTTGCAATGTACCCCCAGACATGATGAAACTTACCCCAACAAGGGGTAAATTGCAACATGAAAAGTTGCTCCCATTTCAGCTCTCTGTAGCCTACTGTGATAGGGATGTATACACAATCTTGTGTTATCAGGCTAGTCAGGTGCTTAGCTATTACATGCCCAAACATCAATAAACAGCTGGCATTATTATGACATTGAGAGCAAAAAATGAAAAAAAGTTTTGCAACTAGCCCCGCTCTCCCCTAGTGTATGGTGAATTACGCTAGTGTTGTCAAGTTACGCAAACTATTTCTGTTACACTTGTGAAAACCTTTTTTTTTCTTTTCACTGAAATAATGTGTCATGAAAACATATTTAATAAGAAACTTCGAATTTTATTCCCTATTCCAAGTGGCGAAAGGATCCCGTCAAGCATTTGTAGTTATTTACCACAGCACGTGCAATTCAGATTACTTCGGGTGGGTTGGTAAATTTTCTGTTGTAAATGTGATATGAGGCTCGCTTTCGTCGTCGTACATCCGGGAACTGGTAGGATTGAAACAACAATGGTGCGAACCATTAGCAACGTAAATATTATATTTCAAGGTTATTATAAATGTATTGAAGCCTTCTATATGATTCTTTCGGAAAAAGCATACATTAAAATGTTAGTCTTGATGCAGAAAAAGCTAGGGTTTATTTCTCCTTTAAATATGTTATATTTATGCTCTGAAACATCATAAAGATACTTGAAGGGAAATAAGAGGAAGTTTGTGAGATTTATCAGTTGTTTCTGTTACTCATTAAAAAGGAAAACTGTGGTCAGGAAGTTTTTCGAAATTTCTGCATGCAGCTCGAATATAAAAATATATTTTATTTCTTCTGACAAATCAAATAAGTTGTGATGGAAGGTGTCTATTTTTCTGACAAAACACAAAATTTTTGCTGCTTAATGAAAGCTCTATGAAAATTTCTGAAGAATGTTTCCGAACCCCCCCCCCCCCACAAGTCAAGCACACCCCGTTAGTGACACCCCTAGATTGAAATAACTTTCGTAGGGGTAGGATAGTTTTAGGGAACAAGATTTATTCGTTACCGTACTTGAGGTGCATTAAGGAATGGTCGTAGTAATTTTTATTACTCAATATCAAGGTGGACTGATGGCCTCCCGGCCTTTTCTTGACTGATATTATAATTTGGATTACCACTTTTATGAAGATGATACACAAATTTACATGTCATTTAACCCTTCGAATGTGTCTGTTACTAGATCTGTTACAGAAAATATCGAATGTTGCATTTCTGATATCAATTTGTGGATGACTAGCAATAAACTCAAACTTAATGGTTTCAAGACTGAAGTAATGCTAGTTGCATCAAGTCATAATTTAAGAAACTTTCGTAATGTTTCCTTAGTGGCTGATGAAGTTTTGATTAATTCTGTCTCTGACGTAAGAACACTTGGGGTGTATCTCGACTCTACTCTTAATATGGATACTCATGTAAACCACATCTGTAAACAAGCATACTTTCATCTTCGCAATATCGGTCAAATACGTCGTTACCTTAATAAGAATGCAACAATATCACTTATTAATGGTCTTTTCACCTCAAAATTGGACTACTGTAATTCGTTAATGTACGGTTTGTCAGAAGCCCAATTACGGAAACTTCAGCGCGTCAAAAACACAGCGGCACGCGTAATTACCAGGAGTTCGAAATTTGACAACATCACTCCTCTCCTTCGACAACTTCACTGTCTACCTATAAAAGCTCGTTTTTCATTACAAGATCCTGCTCCTTACCTTTAAGAGCCTTCATGGCTTGAACCCTTCCTACTTGAGGTAACTCCTCAAAGACCATCATTCTGACAGAGCCGTACGGTCTCAGTATACTACAATGCTTACTGCTCCACGCGTTAGAACAAAAACTGGCGAAAGAGTTTTTCCTTGCCTGCCCCCTATCTATGAAATAATCTCCCGACATCAATTCGTAACATGAAGTCGCAAAAATTTTTCAAACGTACTCTCAAGACTCACCTTTTTCTGCATTACCTGTGTAATTAATTTCCGTCTTCTTCTTGACTCTTTTAGTTTTTGTCTTGCATTTTTTTCTAGTTTTGATTGTTTTACTTTGTCCTCATTCCCATATTTTTATGCTTTTTAGTTATTGTTTTGCTTGCTATTTATTTTTGACTGGTGTTCACATTTGTGTTGTTTTCTTTACTTGGTTCGTTGACCTATTTTATTTTTATTTACACGATTTACCCTTTTTTGCTAGGCTCGTTTGTTTTATTTCGTTTACTACAATTTAAGGGTTCTCTTTTATCGTTCCTTTAACTTTTCATTTATTGTTTCATTTTGTAGTCTTTTTAATTGTTGCATGAGGTAAAATAATGATGATGATGATGATGATGATGATGATGATGATGATGATGATGATGATGATGATGATGATGATGATGATGATGGTGATGATGATGATGATGATGATGATGATGATGATGATGATGATGATGATGATGATGATGATGATGATGATGAGATGACGAGACAACGACGACGACTGTAACGCTGTGAAAGAGGTTGTGCGGAGCGCCCCGGGATTATGTGGGGGCCCCTAAGATTATGCGGGGCTGCTCCGCGGAGCGTGTCTCCATTCAACAGGGAGTATCCTGTCGTTGTACGCAGATTAGAGATTTAGTTCTGTCAGCCTTGTAGACCATTGTCCCTGACCATGGATTATCCCTCCCGATCCCCATCGCTTACATAAGATTACGTAATGTTAGGTAATTCCTTATGCAACATGATGTAATGTTGTATATTTCCTAAAATATAAAAACGATTTAAGAGTTCAGGAGCATTTCGTTTCTCTTTGTTCATGTATAAATGTATGCAAAGTTGCTTTAAGTTTTATTTTTACAAGACCCTCGTGAATGGGATTTTCGTTCTAAAGCCATTGTGTTTCTCTCTGTATATAATGTTTCTTAAGTAAGATACAGTCAGTGAGACTCAGGATTCGACACTGACCAGACCGTGTTTAGCATGTAGACGTTGGCATTAAAACTTATTGGCGTGGATGGACCACACCCTTTAGCCTAAGTTCAGCCTTAGACGGTCCGATGCAACACAGTCTTCACTCCTGGGTTATTTTTACATTGTATTTGTCTTTTAGCTCCAAGGTTTGGAAAGTTCATTAAACAGCCAAGATTTAACATTGGACTTTGAGTGTTTTTTGTACCATTTTCTTCAGCCGCCTTTTGGGCCAATCAAAATACTACAACATAGGCCAAGCTTCCACCCTGCCGACACATCGCTACCGAGAAGACACCTGCATCCCCTCAAGAAAAAAAAAACGTTTCAATAACAATAAAAAAACAATAATAATAACAACACAATAATAATGACAACAATAACAACAACAATAACAATAATAGTAATATTGGGCGCGGACAGCATTTCCACTAGATCTATATGAATCAATTTTCTGTGAAGTAGCTCTGGACTATTAGAGCCTTCTTTGCAACAGATGAAGGTTTAGGCCCTTAGCAAGATCCATCTGTTTTATACAGCTGGGCTTTGAGTGTCGTTTACTGTCACTTTTGCTGTGAAACCCTTCCTGCATGTGGTTGAATCCACACAGAGCTGGCACAAAGGCATGCAGTGCCTACTCATGATCGATGTTAATATTTTTTCGCTGTAACTTTTAAAGTGCATGCCAATGGAACACATGGTGCACAGGCACAATGACTGCTCCTACTCCTGTGCCGCAAGGCTATAGCCTCTTTGAACTTCACACTTCCATTTAACTTGAAAAAATTTTAATACACGTCGATATTCCTTCAAGCGTCACTAGCTTTTCATGAGTTATGGGTGCTGGCAGAATATTATCTTCACATTCTGACAGTTGCTCTTAGTACTATCTGTTCACCAGGGCCCTTGTGTGGCGACAAATGGCCATGATAAGCAGAAGTATAAAGCCCCAATGCTCAACACAGCTTTCAACACTCCCTTATTCTGCCATGTATTTGAATTAATTAGTGTTCAATGAAAACCTTAGGAAATGATGACAAGCTTTTCACACTTACGGAGCATCCGTCTGCTGCATAGGCTGTCCAGATCACCTTAGCATGATAATTATTACTCAATCAAGCATGAGGGTTTGGGGTTTTGTAGTCAACCGGTCAGAGGCAACAGGTCGAAACCTGCCGTATGATTTACTAGAGGAATTGTACCCTATGGCTTTTTGGTCCACCTTCATGACATTGCCCATATGTAGATCATATTGAATGGATGAACGTTATAAACAGAATTTTGATTAGTTATGTCATAGGGTAAATCTTTAAACAATTTTGAGGAAAATAGTGCCAGTATTTTACACATCTCAATTCTTTTACATTCAATAGGCATACCTTAAGACGTTCAGATAAACCATTAATCATTACGTGTTTCCCTGAGCTCTTTGATCGCAATTTGCCGTTTTACTGTTGTTCGTCGGCACTGTAGTCAAATCTGTTCTTTCCATTGAAATATCTACCTGACTTTTTTATAATGCACTCTGCATGGATTTTTTATTTGTTTTGCAGCTTTACTATCGTTCAAAGTCCAGCAGTATTTTATGAGCGCATTACATCACAGGCGTTTGACACTCCTGCAGGTAAGTTGATCCCTGAAATATGGTCAAAATATCGTTGAAATAAATGTCTTAATGATGCACTCATATTTTGTAAATTTTACCTTTACTGGAAGTAAGTAGTTGTACACATCTGGACTCGTAAAATAATCGACTGCCAACACAGCTTTGGCATAAGTCTGATTAAAAGTGGTATATTCGTTAGTTTGATGAATGCTTAACCAATTTTATAACTTTGGAAACTCTGGTTGTGTCGGGAGGGCTAAAAGTAGTGGTTTTCGAAAACGATTTTAGGCACCCAGCCTGGAGTCTATGCAATAATACCACTCATATCTTTACTATGACTTATCTGCCCAGCAGACATGTATTTTTTTCAGCACCAACATCGGCTGCCTCCGTAACACCAGCAAAGTACGGTACTTATTTGACACCGGTTTCTAAAATCAAGTGACCCCACACAGGTGTGCCACCCCACTACTCCGTTGCTTGCGTAGATTTTCTTCCCTGTACCTTGAACCACAAGCTGAACGTGTGCGCGCGTTGAAGTCAGACCGCTACATAGGTGTATTCCACAGTTCTGCCAACCTTGTAACTTCTTCAAGATCTTGGGAATTTGGCATTGGTCTGGGAACAGACCTTACGCACATGACGTCACAGAGCAGAAAGAGCTTCCTCGTTTGGAGGCAAACGCGTATCATTGCAAGTTACACAAACAAATGCAGACAGCTGATTTGTCAAACAATCGGATACGCGCGTAAGTCTACTACAAGCGCGTGAGAAGTTTACTGCGTGCGTGTCATGTGACTCATTGTTTTGCCTCCAAAATGACGTCGCGTGGCGTCAGTGCATAAGGTCAATTGGACAGATGACCACGGACATTCTTTTTGTTTTCATTCGGAACAAACAGTATCGATGTTGCACTTTTTTCGTTTAAACTTACAACACGATAGTAACGTAAAAGTGGTTTCAGGTAACCCGAAGGTGGCCGATATGTTTCTATTATTGGTAAAGTCTTTGTGAACAGAGGGATTTCAGTCACGTGACTTTAACCAACTAGACGCAATTTTGAAGGGCAAGATCGCGCATCTTTTTTGTTTCGACGGGCACGCGTCCATTGTGTCACAGTAGTATCTAGGGTTATGCCGTGCGCGTGTGCTGTAAATACGCTTACTGCGTGTGTGTTTTGCCCTTCAGTGCCTGGGAATCCATTCCGCGTGACGTCACATGAAATCCCTCTATATGTCGCAAAATACAGCTATTGCAAATTTGGTATACACCTTATGCATTGACAAGACGCAACATCTTTTTGGAGGGTAAATAATGAGGCACACTGCACGCAAGCCGTAGATTTCACACGCGCGCGTAGTAGACTTACATGCGTATCCAACCGTTACACAAATCAGCTGTCTACTTTTGTTGATGAAAGTTGCATCTTGAAGTCCTGAAGGGGCGTTTTTTCTGTTCTGTGAGGTCATGTACAAAGTCTTTTTTCAATTAACCTTGGGAATTTTTTCGGAATATTGGCGCATGATGTTGAAGATTTCGAAAAAACCGCTTGGAACACTGCCATGTTATGACTAGCAATTTAACAATTGAATTCAGAAAGGAGACGTTATTTTCAGTACTATAACCTCATTTTGACCAAGCAAAATTATTGAATTGATCTCGTGGTGGTCACATCTCCAAAGTGTCAATCTCGCTGCAAGGTTTTGATTTCTTTCTGTCATAACACTGTAAGCCAGCAAAATCGTTACATACGAAGCTCACATGTTTACAGCCAGTTAGAGTATTTTGTGCTCTTCACCTAGGCTCCACTAAGGACCTTAGGCCCTTTTGTACCGCTGTTGCATCATCACCCTAAAAGTGCGATCAGGCTAGCACCCCATGCCTTTTTAGTAAAAAGGTATCATTTCTTTGTTCTCAGTTAAAATAAGAGATATTTAAAAAAATAACATTATGTTTCCACAGGGATGTTAATTGCGTTTGTCAAAACACTGCATTTAACTCACGGGTTGGATAGGTGATCATTGCACCTTACTTCCGAGCCTTGTCGAGAGCAATACTCCTATGCCTTTTTACTAAGATTCTGTATAGTATCTGAATGGAGCCACGCATGATGACCCACAATGTAGAAGTAGGAAGGTCAAGCGGATGGTCAGTTCAGTCTTGTGTCCCTTCTGAGGATGTTGGTCCTTCGAGAAGCAGAACCCCTCCCGTCGTAACATTTTGGTTTGCTCGCTTTAACATCCAGCGGGCGGGGCTTTTGGAAAAAGTAAATTTAAGAGAAAGGGTTGATTGTCGTTTGATAAAAAATCTTCTTTCGTTTTAAGTTCAATAAATCAATGTTGGATCAGTAACAGTATATTTACCTACAACGAAAACGTACTGAACATGCCAGATAGCTTACAAGTAGGCAGAAGGGGCGCAAAGACCTGGCCTAGTGTTCGGACAACTAACTATACGATGCTCATTCGCCTAACATCGCATTATTAATAACTAAATACACAGGCGTTAACGTTTGGAGTCATGCTTCCGAAATTTAACATAAAATGCTCGCAAGAATGGAGTTAGCATGAAGGGAAAGGATAGAGTACGTTAGTTCAACGTAACAGCTAGACAGCCAAGTATCCAGTGTTTGCCCAATTCTCACTTGACTATTTTTTTAATAAGGCACAAAATATTAAGGTAGGTAAACTAGCTTCTAAGTAATGGCGCAGTTGAAGTTTTACGAGTTGTCAGTTTCAGAAAAAAATAAGTGCATTATTTATGTAGAAAATCTATGCAGGGAAATGTTTGTTTAGCCGTATCCTTAGCTGAGCTAAGCAGCATCATTGCACAACCTTTTGACATCTTTTCAATACGGTAATCAGTTAATAAGGAACTCTCATGTAGAACTCCAGATGATGAGGATGTTGCACCACATGGAATGTTAAGCAAACCATTTCTAATACCAACTTGTAAATACACCTTAAGTCTAAATAAATTATGTTTCAAATGGTAAAACAGCACATTAGTCAAACTCTTATCTTACAGGACATGGGAGTGTTGAGATATAAATTATTGGGGTTTATTCACTCAATTTGAATAGTTCACGGTACAATATTTTGTGATGATCTTTTGTACTAGCCAGATCACTATTGTGCTTCTCGCCATTTTTTCTGATACTGGTTCTTGTTCCAAGATGTGATCGCTGTTTCATTGTTGTAGATTGATCAGACATTTCAAGTTTTTGCTTTCAACATGTTGTTCAAGAGAAGATGAATAAGTTTTCTAAAGTCTTGTTCTCTCTTTGATTTCCAGAGTAAATTAAAGTATTTAATTTGAGTTGTACAAGATACAAATTCACAAAAAAGTTCAAGATTTTCTATCTCAGCAATTACGAGCCTTGAAATGAAGTTGAACCAATGAGATTCATTTTTTACAATGCGTAATTATTACTGTAGTCTGGCAATTATAAATTAAATTGTTTTAACTTGAAACGAAAAGATATTAATTTACAACAAAATTTAAAACCCTAAATTCATAAATGAAACGTACGTGCAAACATCGCGTATAACTAGACCTTCATAGGTCTATTACAGGCATTGGCGGCTCTAAGGAATTTTATTTGGTGGGGCAAAATCAAGGCCGTAGTCAGGGAGGTTCCCACGCCCCTGGCAATATCAATGGTCCCGGATAGTACAGTAGGAGTATAGTTATTATTATTATTATTATTATTATTATTATTATTATTATTATTATTATTATTATTATTATTATTATTATTATTATTATTATTATTATTATTATTATTATTATTATTATTATTATTATTATTATATTATTATTATTATTATTATTATTATTATTATTATTATTATTATTATTATTATTATTATTATTATTATTATTATTATTATTATTATTATTATTATTATTATTATTATTATTATTATTATTATTATTATTATTATTATTATTATTATTATTATTATTATTATTATTATTATTATTATTATTATTATTATTATTATTATTATTATTATTATTATTATTATTATTTATTATTATTATTATTATTATTATTATTATTATTATTATTTATTATTATTATTATTATTATTATTATTATTATTATTATTATTATTATTATTATTATTATTATTTATTATTATTATTATTATTATTATTATTATTATTATTATTATTATTATTATTATTATTATTATTATTATTATTATTATTATTATTATTATTATTATTATTATTATTATTATTATTATTATTATTATTATTAATTATTATTATTATTATTATTATTATTATTATTATTATTATTATTATTATTATTATTATTATTATTATTATTATTATTATTATTATTATTATTATTATTATGATTATTGTTATTATTGTTATTATTGTTATTATGTTATTATTATTATTATTATTATTATTATTATTATTATTATTATTATTATTATTATTATTATTATTATTATTATTATTATTATTATTATTATTATTATTATTATTATTATTATTATTATGATCATGATCATTATCATTATCATTATTATTATTATTATCATCATTATCATTATCACTATCAATATCACTATCATTATCATTATCATTATCATTATCATTATCATTATCATTATCATTATCATTATCATTATCATTACCATTATCATTATCATTATCATTATCATTATCATTATCATTACCATTACTATTACTATTGTTATCGTTATCGTTATCATTATCGTTGTTCTTGTTGTTCTTGTTGTTGTTGTTGTTTATTACATCAGTGATGCCCGATACAGACTTCAAAATCTCTTCTGAAACCACTTCAGGCACTCAGTCATGAGCCGTCTATCTTAAAAATAATAACAACCATATCAGCCAATCGCTACTCCATAAGGGCGGAGTAAAAGGCAGGGGAAACAGGCAAAGCGGCTTGATCCATTTGTATAAAATGAGCTTCATCTTTACATATTTGTTGTTTCTTTGATTGTGTCACTATATGTTACAGCTTTGCCAAGAATCCACAAAATGTTGGTTTTCTGGATTGTTTTCTTAAAATAAAAAAAAAATTTCCAGCATGAAGATACCTGAAAACGAGGAAATGGTAGCACTATTTTGGATTTCAATACCGTTCCGAAACTAATTTTTAAAGGGGGAAGGGAAATTCCCCTAACTCAGAACAACAGTTCATCTCCTATACAAATAGTGCACTAGTCTTAGCTTACGCTATACTTGCAGGTCCATTGTAATGTTTGAAGTATATATAATAGCAAACGAGCGATTAAGCGCGAGAAGAGCGCCAGAAAATTTTCATTTTGAAGGCACTTTATTAATGTTTAATCTTCGCATTACATTAAAAATTTATTCTTTTCTTTAATGTTAAACTCTCTCAAAGGGGAGAGAAGGGGTCTAACCCATGGCATGCACCGGGACTGTTACGGTAGGAACGGAATAAATTTCGCATAGTTTCCCATGAGTTTGGTTTATGTGCAAAGACATGTTTTACAATGCATGCTGCATTGTGCTATATCTGAGGACGTACTACACCAGAAGCGGCATCAAGTAACGTATTTAGCCTACACCGTCTGACCGGGCAACTTGTAGATAAAATTATTATAAATTGAATGTCAAGTATTACTGAAATTTCGATCATGATTGCCTCGCTGGCGGGACCAAATGGTCTCGCGGGTTGGAAGTTCCCTATCACCTGGTTTGAAACATTCTTGCAACTTGGTTAAAAATTCTTGCAAAACACGACTTTTGCCCCTCCGAGTTCTCATAGGCACTGCTTCTACTACATTAAATTGAACACTGTCTGGGTGTGTTTCAGAACTTTCAGCCAGGTCATGTTTGATCAGACACCGATAGAGCTTCAATTCAAATATTCTCATATTTTACATTAATCCTCACACTCGCCCGTCACGTATGGCTTTAAAAGACTAATAAGCGACTTCGCGATCACCAGTGGTTAAGGCTTCATGTGATTTTACCAAATAAATGTTCACCCTTTTTGGAAAGAACAAATTTTTGACGCATGATTGACATGAAAATACAATGACAAAATGTGATGGAGCAACTTGCAACTCACGTTCCCGGCAAAGGTTTTAGGAGACATTTTAGCAAAAGAAATTTCTTAGAGCTCTACGTGCCAACTGATGATCGCTCTCCTATTAGCATAGGCGTACGAGGTGGGGGGGGGGGTCTGGGGGCTGCAGCCCTCCCAGAGCAGGAAAAATGCTTATTTCAGGGCACTGACACTTGTATTTTCAGGGCAAGGGTTCAGTGCAGTGGGCAGTGCGGCGGGCAGCGGCGTTTGCCAACAGGGCAAAATGCTTATTAGTTGCACAAAGGGAAGGGATGATTTCGTCCACATTTAGAAAACTCTCTCTTTAAACCATCTCGAATTACATGTTTTTTTTTGAAGATTGAAGACCAAGCTTTGCAAACTTTGAGGGGGGGGGGAGTGCCCCCGTACCCCTATGTCGAGCCGCTAATGTTCACACTATAAAAGTTATACGTCCAACAGTGTTTTCCAATAGATCTTATGCATAAGGCGTCATAGAAAAGAAGGTACCCCCTACGATAGAGGCAAGCGTTTATCATTTCAACTTATACCAACAAATCAGAGAATTCCTAAGCTTTAGCTGGAAGTTGCATTTCAATTAAAAGGCGCTCGTGTTATACTACCCAATTTGTAACAACCTGATCAAAATGCAACAACTTGGTCCAAAATGTAACAACTCTATGCCCAAAATGCAGCAACAATGAAAGTTAGTCCAAAATGCAACAACTTTCTGAATGGTGAATGGTGCAACTTCCAGTCCGATCCGACCTTGTTTGATTTAGTTATGGCACTTTAAAACATATGGCAGCCATCTTGGATTTTTTCAATACCGTCTGATGTGAATCTTCACGTTGTTACGTTTTGGGCAGAAAGTTGTTACATTTTGGACCAACTTTCATAATTGTTGCATTTTCGGCAGAACGTTGTTACATTTTTGACCAAATTGTTGCATTTTGGTCAGTTGTTAAAAAATAAATGGGTCGTAACAGCTCGTCAAATAGTACGCAGCAGGAGGGTTGCGTTATGCGGGGAATACAGTTATGGAAGCTGTTAAATTTTTATTCACCCAAATCCTACGCACCAGTACGGAGCGCTGTCTTTTTAGGCGTGCTGGGACATTGGGCATGCTTTTGCAAGTGAACGCTGGTCAAGTCTGACGAAGGAAGTAAGAAAACAATACGCTGACTTGTGATCTTTCAAAATTTATTCTTTGATAACTGCATCGCTATGTATACCAGAAACATTAAAAGAAGTAGGCAAAACTGCAGTGACGACAGCCAAATTTAAATTTGTGACTGTACATGAAAACATTATGAAGATAAGATCTGGGTGTTGTCATTACAAGTGACGTGAAGCCTTCAAGAATTATGCAGCTTCTGCTGCTAGGACAAACAGGGTGCTTGGATTGGTCAAGGGTAATTGCATTAATTTTAGTAACGAAATTGTTTTGAATTTGATAAGCGGTTGGTTAGGCCACATCTCGATTAGGCTATGAAGGCTTGGATTATCTTTACGAAAAGGACAAGTTTCGTTTAGACTAGTTCAGAGAAGAGCCACTCGGGTCTTTCCGGGAGTGCGTGAACTCCCTATCATTATAGGCTCAAAAGTCTGAGACGTACCTACTCTGGAGTTAAGAAGGATTAGGAGATATGCTGCAGGTATTTAAATCCCTTTCAGATAGGAAGTCTCTGTTAAATTAAAACTAATTTAAGGTTTGTTCTAATTCCCGCGTTCGAGACCATTGTAAAAAGATGGTGAAATTTTTCTCTAGGCTTGTCTCATAGAATTGCCAATGAGTTGTTCAGTCTGCCTGAGTGGGTTCTTAATTCCACTTCAGTCAATTTCTTTTAAGATTAATATTATACCGGTGGTTTAAGATTAATTTTACACCTGTGGTGGAATCTGATTACACTGGGCTTTGTTGGGTTTTTGGTTTGGTTAGTGTTTTGGGTTAAATTACAGAGAATCTTATGGGACTTCAGCCTTCCTTAGCCCTCTACTTGTTATATTAGGTAAGAGGGGATGGACGTATGGTCTACTGTAGATTCCCTATGGTGAAAGAGATTGGCCAACCACTGGTCTCAGATACGCATTCTGTTTGGTCGAAAAGTATGCCCACCATTTTGGAGCCAAAGTACGAGTTTGCAAGATCATGTACGTTCGAGAAGTTATGCAGGCTGTGAGCCAGACGTACCCATCCTACGTAAGATAGACATGTTTGGTTTCCAAAATTTCAATGTCAGGTTGTGCTGCATCTGGATGCACGAACAGGCTATAAAAGAAGTACACGTTGCATAGAATCCTACCCTGTGAAAACGAAGGATGCAGTGGGCTGTAAAAGTTAGAAAGTTCAATTGGAATACATCTAATAGCGATCGCTTATGCGATGTAAATTTACAGTAGACTACTTAGTAATACATGTAGGCCTAACGTTGACTAGGCTTAGGCGTAGATCTAGATACTTCGACGTTCTGTACAAGGCCTAGCCTATACCGTATGCGGCGGTTCATCTCTATACGCCTGCTTAATGTTCCGGCAAATACACCTAAACATTATTCCTATACTAACCCTTTGGCCTAACCTCCTAATCCTAATATAAACCCTAATTGAGAGTTGTCTAGACATCCCCATAGAGACGTTGGACTACAGAGTTGCAGTCCCAGCTAGCACTAAGTTAGGCTACCTACTGTTGTTGTAAATATTATGAAGGAAGGAATGAAGTAACTGTTTCTGGTTTTGGCCTACGAAAACTGTGTATGGCAGATTTTTGGACAGCTCTACACTTCTACAGCCCATTGGTCCTACAGTCAGTGTGATGTACTGTAGGACCGATGTACTGTGGGACTAATTGGTAGTCGTTCGTACTGTTAACTGTAGGAACAATGGGCTTAGGACTATACGGAAGTCACTGAACTTATACCCCAACAAACAAGAAGGAAAATGATAGGCCTATAGGCCTAGAAAAATATATCACAGACTTTTGTAGATGTTTTGCATCCTCAGTTTATATTAAAAAGGTTTCTTCAGTATGCTCAAGTCAGTCAAGCCGTGAGCAACTGTTCGTGCATAGGTCCAGTTAAAATGTTTCGAGTCCTAGGTTCCACAAGAGCCATGCTTGTACAGCACAGGTTCAATCAGCCAAGGTGCATAAAATACACTATACCTCAAAGATCTTCGGCGTACACTTACGGGTCTCTGTTGGCAGCATACTTTAAACTTTCGTTGGGTAGGGAAATGCACTCACTTAAATACAGGGGGCCAAGCTTCCTGACAGGAGGCCAGTAACCTCATGCCCCGAGAAAGATGAGTTGCCAAAAGGACGAAAGACGTAAATTTTAGGCACACGAAGCGCGCCAAAACTTTTGGTCCCTTTTTGCAAAGAATTTAAAATTTGGGGAAGTTTTTGAAGAAAATTTGAAAAATCTGGGGTTTTTCAAGGAAAAGTGGAAAATGTGGGGTCTTCATCGAACGATCTGCTCTTCCTATCAGCAAAATCAAACAGGCGACTGAACTGAAGGTCGTTGGGATTACATATTAAATCAAGGGGTGGCGCCAGGATATTCCCGACGGGGGGGGGGGGGCAAGCTCCCCGACAGTAGGGGACCAGCAGCCTGAAGCCCCGACAAAGGCCAAAAGGACTAAAAACGCAAAATTTTTGGCGAGCAAAGCCAGCCGAAAAAGTTTTGGTTTTTTTACAAAAAATTGAAAATTTGGGAGTTTTATCTAAGAAAATTTGAAAAATTTGGATTTTTATGGAAGAAAGTTGAAAAATTTGGGTTTTGTAAGGAAAATTAGAAAATTTGGGGTCTTTATTGAAGAATCTGCCCTTTCTTTGAGAAAATCAAGCAGATCGTCGGGGCGGCAGAAGGTCGTTGGGACTTCATATTTTATTGTACGGTTTAAGGCTCCCCGGCGAAACTGGAAAATTTCCCCGACGGGGGGCCAGCCTTTCCCGACGGGGAGCCATGCCCCCCAGCCCACAGCTCCCTTCCCCCCGCTGGCGCCACCCCTGATTACATCTTGTCATTTAACCCTCTTGACGAAATTGGAAAATTTCCCCGACGGGGGGCAGCCTTCCCCTACGGGGCCTTTGATGTAGGTTTTTTACATGGAATACACCTGGTCAGTCACAATTTTATAAAACCTAGGCCTAGGTCTTTCCATAAAATAAACAATTCTCACTAGAAAGTACTCCCCCATTTACCTCTTTCTCCAGACCCCTGTCCTGAAACTTTCACTAAATAATGAGAAATCTTAAATGATTCGTTCAAGTTGCTTACAACTTGCCATACAGCACCATTTTGCATCTATGCCTTTCTGCATTAACATACTAGTAGTTTTCTCAAAAACTAGGGGTTCTCTCTCAGCTCAGAAGACCCAGCTTAGAACAGACCTATCCCCCTCCCCTTTCTTACCAGCACAAAATTTCATTATTAAATAAAATCACTTTAAAACTGTCAAAATAGCATACACCATTCTGCATTTTCGTCACTTTCTATTAGCAAAAGTTACTCAAAGTGGAGGGTGTTATCCCCTCCCTTTAGACCCCTCCCCAGGCCAGGACGGCTTTTCTTGCACCAAGTGACAAACAAAGGGATCCAGCAGACAGTGCCAGCCAGAGTCACCTCTGACCACCACTAAGAATGATTGTCACAAGAGAACAGAACGCTGTAACAACTCACTTTGTTTTCCTTTTTGCACGGAAAACTGTACGCCCATAGTGTACACAATATCTGGCTATGGTTATCGTTTGCCTCCAAAATGGTGCCCATGAAATAAGTTGGCCAATTTCTTCCACTGTAGGGTCTATAGTCTACTGGAAGTATACAATTGTACTAGGCAAGTTTGGTATTAGGGTGTTTTTTTGTTTTAGTAAAGCCAAGTGTTTGGACTCCCGGGCATTTTAACAGGCCTTAGCCTTTCTTATCTTTGTAACCCTTCCCAGTGAAATATAGGACCAAAAATTACTACTTCTGGACGATTTCGTCCAAAATCTTCTATAACCGTCCTACCATTAAAAATAGACAAGGACAGTTATACATTTCAGTATGGCTGCATGGACTACTCCATTGTGCAATAGGATCCATAATAGCCTACAAGGTTTCTTCGTGGTATGAAAGAAACCACTCAATTATTTTGTACCTCAACTGTAGGTGGCAATAATTGAGGTAGAGTATCCCCGTTTCAAGGTAAATTAGTAAGCTGATTACTCAATAAAACAAATTCTTTACCTTGAAATATCTTTCAAAAGCATTGATTTTTCCTTCCAAAATCTTCCAAAAGGCGTAGGACAAAATTGAAAGACGAAGAAGACGTCTTCCAAAATCTTGCAAAATCGTCCCATTTTTCACTGAGTTTATGTTATGTTGCTAATGGGGTTGCACACAGGCGGCTACACTTATATGTTCTGACATCTCTTTGTCCTGAACCTTTACCCGTAATACTTCACCCTAACCGAACCTACACCTAACCTAATCCTTATCCTGAAACTGACCTTTATCATCGGCTTTATGTAGACTTTTCAGAATAAAGCGACGTCGGAACAGAGGGCAGGTCCTGTATGAGGCAGTCCCCCTCTTTGCCTACCTAACAGGCTGTGCGGCATATTCCTTGTTCAGTCATATCTCTAACGCCTGCCTTCTGGCATCGAACAAATTCTTTTGGATATTCCTAGAAATATGTGGCCTCAATACCGATTGAATGTTGGTGAATATTTACAAAAAGGCAACATATGTCATTAAAATACCCTCTCCCTGGTAGTGCCCACTGCACAGGTGGGTATGCAACATAGTAATGACAGGACTTCTCAGGTTTCAGTCTAGGCTTTCAGTTTACGACACACACTCACTCAAAAACAATAGCATGAATAATGAGAGAGTACATGAATAAGTCATATTATGGTAATGAAGTTTTCGTCTAAAATTGGACGCAGTCCTCTTCGCTTTGGCAGACGGCGGTTTGTGAAGCTGAGGAGCTGAGCAAACAGAGTCCGCTCCGCGGGGTATCCCCCTCCCGGACCAAATAAGTCGATCCCATTGCAAAAATGCCGTTTTGTAGACAAAATTGATGTGCTGATCCTTTACAGCTGAAAGAAAATTCAAGGCAAACACCTTCCACCCCTTGATAGACAGACAGACAGACAGATTAGAGAGAGAGAGGTCTTATACGAATTACTAGGCAGAGGGCTCGCGGCCCTCTAACTGGCGGATGCATTTTGCTGGGAATTTAAAGCGTCTCAGCGCAAAGTCTGTGCACAACTTTTGTTATGGAAATGATTTCTAATGCAAAACTTTGGCCCGCTTCGGGCGCACGTCATGGCATACACTTCATATCTTGAAACCATTACTGGGGCAATAATAAATTACTTTGACCAAAACACTTGTTCGAAAAAAGTACATCTCCGACCTCTGCAGGGACCCTGCATCAATAGAGTATCTTAGAGTAATCTAATATCATGAGTAGCATATACAGTTGCATTCGTTGCATGCATTTGTTGTTGCACTTTTTATAACGGGTGCAATGATAATAAATTATCATTAAAAATGTCTAAGCACGTAACTAATTGAGATATTTGCCAAAGATACCACCATTTTGCATCTAAGTCACCTTATCTAAACAAGAATTTTCCAAGGGGAGGAGTTGTTAGCCCTCTACTGGGACAACACACCTTTCCTTTACAGTCAAGCAAAAATAAGAATTTACTAAATTGTGAGTTTTCCAATACATAATCAATTAAACATTTGTCAAAATGAACAAAAATTTCGCAAAGGGGAGAGGCATCCCCTCCCCTTAGACCTCCCCCAGGACATCACCTGCACAGGGTGACAAAGGAATGATTTGCCCCGAATGCAAACTGCAACCGATGCGAATATGCACAATTTACAGCGACTCTCTGGGTTTATCTGGGGTGGGCTTAAGGTATCATCTTCTGTAGTGCCCCCATCACCAACCTCTGCTGGCGCCACTGTTTTCAAAGTCAAATATCGGCAATCCCGCGAGGCGAGGTTGCATCTTCTTGCTTGCATATTCAAATGTAATAAAGTCTTCATTTTGGAAACACAGTTGTTTCCTTCTTTAATGTGTTTTTTCAGTCCATTATCATATGTTCTGAGATTGTTAGTGACAACGATACGTTACTGTACATTTCCATTTCAACTGGCCATTAATAGTTGTATAGCTAACAATTGTTTGACTTCTTTAATTTATGAAACAAATGCGTAACTATTCATTCATTTGTGCATTCTCTCCAAGTTGATTAAACTGAAGAAACAAGATGGAAAATGTTAATCATCTTGCCCGCCTACATGTAAAGCAGGATCATCGCCTACATGTATAGCAGGATCATCCCAAAAATGAAAAGAATAAAGATAGATCCTTAAAATTTGCAAATATTACACCAAATTGCTTCTAAGGACCCTCAAATATTCAAAAATTTTCCAAATGTAAGGGGACACCCCTCCCCTTAGACCCTTCCCCCAGGACGGTGGTCCAAAACAACGTTCAACCCCCATTCAGTCTAGAATACAGATTCCTACTAATTTCAAACAAATACGAAATAGTGCTCATGAAAAGTAATTTGAAATCCAAATTATTCTCTCAAAAATGAAATTTATAGTATAAAATTTTCCCACATGTAAATTTCTAAAACATGAGATATGAAAAATTTAGAATGTTTAAATGCAACTTAAAATACCCAGAAAGTGCCATTCCCTGCAATCTGGGAGGCATTTTTTGTCAAAATTTCCTCGGTACACTCCGCGCCAATTCATGGTGGCTCTTCGTTTAGATAGTGTCGGGGCTTATTTTGGCCCCCCATAGATATAATCCTGGACACGCCCTTGCCCCCTGTCTCTTCGGCAAAAGCCGTA
Source organism: Holothuria leucospilota (assembly GCA_029531755.1). Taxonomy (NCBI): domain Eukaryota; kingdom Metazoa; phylum Echinodermata; class Holothuroidea; order Aspidochirotida; family Holothuriidae; genus Holothuria; species Holothuria leucospilota. The sequence continues at coordinate 63,026,333 of CM055962.1, forward strand.
CACTCTTAAAACGTTGGGTAAAAAAAAATGTAGTAGGAGACTCATGTAATAAGTTGGTTAAATTCTACCCACAATTGGTCAACCAAAAGAATTTGGGCTATACAGAGCTACCTTATATATGTTATGGCAAATTCTCAACTCACGTGAAGGCAAGGGAATGTGAAGTGGTCTCTCTAGACAGGGAGTCTATGGTCCCTCCTAAGACCCCTGATAGAGTCCAGAGCAATGTCCTTTTGGAAAACATTGGGGTAGGGGAGGCTCTGAGATACTTACTAAGTTTTCTGCAGAGAAATGAAGAACTTGACTACCTTTTAAAAAATTATCTAATAGTCTTAAATGGGCACTGAACAGTTTTGTTTTGGTACTGTTGGACTCTTTTATTGTGGGTGGGGAGGTAGAAGGATGGTAGAGGTTGGATGTAGCTTTGGAAGGGCTATGCTAATCAAGCTGTTCCACATTTAGTAATTATGAGATATATAATCGAAAGTCCTGCGGTGAAAAAATAACCTTGGTGAAAACGTATTTATACTTTATTTTACATCGTGAACGTTATTTATTTTATATACATTTGCAGCTTTTGTTAGTTTGGGTGTCAATGCACAGTAAACAAAACTACATTTAAAGTAAATACGACGGGACAATTTTGTACATAAAGAGGGAATGTTACTCGACTTGTTGCCTTTATTCTATCCCCATTATGTGCGCACTAACTTGAGAGCTCAGCCAGGTGAACTATTTAGTATATATGTTAGCCTCCTTTTAAAAACAGTATCTAATTTGTTTGCAAACACCTCTTACCGCCCTTATTGCAAAAAAGTCCCTGGAGAGATTTCACTTCCATTTAGGGTCACTACGATAGCCTCTGGATTAAGAAAATGTCTTCAATGCGGTTTCTTCTGTGACCCCCCTAGCACACACTGACTGTGTCATAATAACTTTCTTGTAGACACGTTGAGCGATGTGCCAAACCCTCATGGATCAGTTACTACCAGTTTTAAATTTTAAAGTCAAAACAATGACCCCTGAAATGACAATGAAACATGGAGAAAGTATTAATAATATGACAGTTTACATCAATATGAAGAGGTTCAAAGTCAGAATTTGGTATTTATAACCAAAATCATAAAATTACATGTCAAGATAATAAAATTGTTAATGCAAGTTTGCATTTATTGTCATAATATTGAGGTTAATAGTTAAAACCGTTACGGCTTCAAAAGAAACTGCTTGACTGTATAGGTTATTTTTGCATGACGTTTTTACCCTTTTTATTGTCCGTTTAACATTGTGAAGACCTATTAAACCCCACTCTTAAATATTACAAAATAAACAATTTTAAACTGCAGCCATTTAATGATTAAAAAGCTGGCCGAATGTTAGCTTGGACCAGCGGACCCCAGAAACTAGGATCTCATAACCTGTTAGAGTCATCGAAAGGCGCTGTCTAGCCTAAATCCAGAGACCCTTACACAGAGGTTGGTTTTCGAAATGTTTTGGGAGACATGGTACCTGTATTTAAAGGCCTACCGTAAGTGGTATTCGTATGTGTATATCATTGTGTCATTTTTTCGGAAGAACCCAATGGGTGTCCAAGTGACACTCGCCTAGGATGGTGCCCACGGTTCCCACAGTTGTAAATCTGGCCAACATAGAGCACATTCTAAGGTAATGATTACTTCTTGTCAACTAGTTTAAGCCAAATAATAGTAGCCTACTCGAAATAACGGAGGTCAACTGACAAAGTTACCGGGAGACCCCAAAATTTGAAACATGATTTTCAGCAGAAAAGGAAGGCATTTTTAATGGCTATATTTTCCTAAAAGGAGCCACTACTATAGATTCCGTGCAACGTTATGCTTGTATTATTATAATACATGTCACGTACAAGTTTTAACCTATTCTTGTGAAACAGTATCAGCTTTCAAAAATCACAAGAAATGGCACTGGCAGCGCTTTTACCGAAAATGAGGTCAGCGGTCATTTGATGTGACCAGAGGTCATAAACTGAAAACATTGTAAATACGATATTTCTAGGTATGAAGCATGCATACTTTTCATATTTAAAATGTTAATGTGTTATAGTCTACAGATGATCCCTGTTGGTTTTGGTAGAGATCAAAGATTATCTGAGGTCATAGTAAGTGAAAACACGGACTTCTTAAAACTGCTTGTATACACGATATTTCAAGATAACAATGATGATGACGGTACTCCTCATACTTAAAATATGATTTACCACATAAAGAGAAGAGTCGTTATTGTTTTGGTGTAGGTAAGAGGTCACCAGAGGTCACCAGAGGTCCTAAAAGGTTAAGAATACAACATGATTAGAATACCGTGCGTATAACGAATTTGTCGATGATGTAGTGGAAAGTGCTCGGTTCCTCACACAGACTGCCCGAGTTCGAATCCCTTCCAAAGCACTCCCAGTGTTCAGTTCTTATTATTCACTCACTTTTGCCGAATACCAAAGGTCATGTGAGGTCACTAGAGGTAACATTTTAAAACATCATAAAGCATGAAATCTCAAGAAGGGAAAACTTGAGGGATAAATCTCAAAGCAAATCCCAAAGCTTTTCCTTACGGCAAGCTAGGAACCACTTAGTGTTTGGGTTTTTTGGTTACGTGAGTTATCAGGGTTGATGTTTGTAGTAGGGGCCGTGAAGTTCCATTTGCAGTGTAATCTCTATATCAACGGAGGCAGATTACATACCCTGTCTGATGAGTTACCTAATAGGATAAAAGTGTGGTGTTGCACTTTTTCAAGTCGTTTTGTCAGTTTTGTAAAGTAATGTTACCGATACCGGTACTGTAACATTAATACCGTTACCATTTCTTCAACCTCTTTTGTATTCATCTAAAGTCATGCAAGGAAATAATTCTTTATTTGCTTTTTTTAATACCGTTTACACAATTAAACAGAGGCTAAAAACCATCTTGAATGTTTCTATTCGATACAAATTCACACCTCAACTGGGCTTTTGACAAACTTTAATTTTCTAAATTCCGGTACACACACTGTGCTGGACCCTGACGGTAACTTTAAATTCAGATTCTTTCCTCTAGGTAAGGTTTTCTTGGAATGAACATTGGCCAGTTACCGTACGCTATCCTATGTTGTTTAGTGTTTTTACATTTCGGGATGAGGAAAGGAATCATCAAAAGGAGGAAACTATTGCAGTATGAGGAGGAATAATAGCAGTGCCCATTTAATGTGTGTTGCAGTTTCTGATTTGCCTGTCAAGCTGGCCATTCGATTTGCCATTGCAAGAGATTCTGTTAATCATGTCGGTTCATAGTAATAATATAACTCGTATGCAATTACACTCTCCTTTTTGCTGGCGCTGTGTCTGTAAACAAATCACAGGTACAGTTATCGGCTATCATTTGTAGTGCAGAGCATACACTGTTTAACAAATTGTTTAAAAGAAAAATTCCTGTGCTTTATATTAATAACCCTCTGTTGTAAAATTACACCTAGTGCAAGTTCGGCAAATTGACCTTAGCATACGAAAAATCTTCCTTTACGAGAAGATCATGACAAAATTTATACAAAAAACCCACAAGTTTGGTCTTCTAAAAGTTTTATGTTTGCTACTTTGTACTTAAAGGATCCGCGTCCTGTAAAAGTAAAGAAAGGCGAAACAGAAATCGTGGGTGAACACAAGAGTACAGGATGACAGTGGTATTACAGATTTCCTTGCTTCACTTTTAACATAAAGAGAACCACGTACAAGTTAAAGTTTTTAATTTTTATTGATCTTCATGTTAGGGGAAGGGAGGAGTAGGGACTGTTTGAAGGAAAGGAAGGGTTTTATAGAATATGAACATTAAATTGTTAGGACAAAACTGCACTTATTAATGGCATATAATTTGCAAGATATTACCTACATGACTACCTGAACAATAACCTTGCTTTTAGGATGTGATGATGACGATTGTAAGAAACAACAAAATTGATTTTGGTAAATATATATTAATATGTGTGGTAGTAAATTTCTATGATGTAACTGCCTTCATTCAGTTTTTCCTAATTAGGTGTTCCCTTTTCTTCGAAATCCATGGATTCAGATTTTTTATTGGATTTTCATTTTTACAGGGGGTCCAGGACCAGTAATTAGCAGCTGCCCAGGAAACATCGTCCAACCTAGTAACAGTAGTACTGCAGTTGTTTTTGTTTCGTGGGATCAGCCAGTTGGCAGTGGAACAGAAGACACTGGTAACCAAGCCAGTGCAAATGGGTTTTTTGGGGTTGGTCCAAATCCGACAGCAGTGACTTACAGATACTCATTAGCAGGTCTTACAAATGGGTGCACCTTCACTGTGCTAGTTCCAGACAGTAAGTTTATGCAGTGCATAAAAAAAATAAAATTATTTATTGTCTATTTTTATCATATCGAAGGCTTATCATATGCATGATCTAGATAGAGATTAATTCTCATAAATATGGAGAGAGATGATACTGTTACAGACTTCATCCCGTATCATTGCAGTCATTGGTTCTCACTTACATTTGAATTTGGTGTTTTCAACAGTTGCATCAGTCTTATTTCTGATCATCTAAGTCCCATGTACAACATTTATTGAAACTAGGCTGTCACCCTCAGCCATTTAATCTTCAAAATAAGATGTTTCTGCTGAAGTCCTGTATAATTTTGTATAAACTTTAGAAATGCCATTAACCAGGAACAGCCCACTCGATCCCTGTAATAATCCTTTTGATTTCTTGTTTAGTTTGTCAATTTCATTAAGAATGGCAATAATAATGTACACAGGGGTCTCAGTGTCACTTGCAAACTTCTGTTATTTGAACAAATTCATGGGTCAATTACCTGATAGCCATTGGCTAGAGGCACTCCAGGTACAACGCCGTTCCCCCAAAACTCCCAACCTTATTTACTTTGGAAACCTTATGGTCCCCTGAACACGAATTCAAGTCGGTAGTGACAGTACATATTTTGGGTCTCATTAATTCACAATGACTGCTAAAACAAAATAGGGCGAAAGGTATCAATATTTTGCATTAAATAATGATAACGAAAATCTTTTCCTTTAGAATATTTTTGACACATCTACTCTTAGACTTTGTTCATATTTTATAAAGAAAACTTCAATTCTTGGAAATTTTTGGGCAAGAGTCAAGTTATAACCAAGATGGCGGAAAAACAAAATAGCCACCAAAATGAATAAAATATATTCAAAAATTGTGTAAAAACGATAAACATTCCTCAATCTTCATTCATATCGATGCAAATTGATGTTTTATAATCAAAGCTGGGTTTTAAGATCCTTTGCACAAGTTAGCCAATACGGCGGAAAAGCACTGAAGAAGTAAAAACAACAAAGTAAAAGCTCTCCTTAAAAATTAGAAAAAATTAAAAATAATCCCCAAAATAATGTAACATAATCATTAAAATTAATTCAGTCACAATCCCCAAATACGTGTTTAGAAGATTGTACAAGAAATTCAAAGCATGGTTTTTGATATTTAATTTAGGAACCCAACCTAACCAAGGTGGCGGAAACAAAAAAATGACCGAAAAATATAACGATCATAATATATAAAATAATAATAAGATATCTTTAAAAATAGTTTGGACACATTTACCCATTTATATATATATATATATATATATATATATATATATCAGTTTAGTATTGAATTTTGGGGGTGTATATCATGCATGTGAAAAACTGGTACGTCAGAAGCCAGCAAAAAGTTTGCTTTGCAATTGCAAAACGGAAATTCTTTATTATTTGAAAACTCTGTAGACTTATCTTACAGAATTATGGAAGACTACTGTTGCCTCCGAAGGTAAAAATGGCTGCTCAGTTAGTGACATCACTTTTTTACTTATTAGGGCTTCTTTGTATGGTACAAAATAATTATTAAAAAAAAGCAATCTGGAGTCATTAGATTCGGGGCTCAAGTTAGGAGCTTCGATCCGTACAAGGTGAAACTCGACTGCTGCTGATAGAAATAGGACAGGGAAGAGGATAGTGAAAGCTACGGCTTATATCTCCTTTTTATTTCTTGCAATACGGTTTGGAATTCAGTTAAACTCTTCACCATTGTTCTGTACTGCACATGTGTTATAAAAACGTCCGTATTGTTGTAGGAAAATTTCTGAGTATAAACACTTATTTAAGTAGACTCTTTCAGTACGTACTTACTTTGCCAAAAGTTTCCATAGGGCTTCAAAGTGGTAGCCTGTGGGTTATTGATTTGCACTGGGATTGCGTGTGGAACATTTGAAATTTCAAAAAAAGTTACGAAAAATGTAACTTTAGCAGCAAAAATTATATATTATACAATCAAAAAAAATTGTCCCTCCTCCAAAAACATTTCGCAACTACAGCATTGATATTATCCAAGTTTTACATGTAATACTACGATGATTTTGATTATTCAGAATTTATATTTTCTCTGAAAATTCAGAACGTATACAGAGAATACTCTTTCTGTTCGTATATTAATATTATACACATAGACCTTGGGCACATGACTTTACAGAGTACCTGAATCTAAGGAACACTAACATTTGCTGAGAGGACACCCGTTTACACACTTTGTGCATCCAGAAATGCACTTTGGTTCCTAAGGTGACCTTTAATTAATTATAACGTTGGTGCACAAGGTATACTAATCCCTGGTAAGTTTATTCATTTGGTCATTAATGTTATAGGTAAGACCAACCAATATATAGTCATACAAACAATCCTAAATTTTTAGTAAATGTTTTAACCGTTTGTCGAACAAATGTGAGCTATAAAATTTTTCAAGATATCCGGATACAGTAGAAAAGAGTGCAGTATGGTAAAAGTTCTGGATTATTCTTTCATGTGTGAAATTGAAGAGTACACGACAAAGAATAACGCGTCTCTGTCAATTTGTTTTAAAGTATGTAGTTGATAGAATTCGGGCTTTTAAGCATAACACAAAAGGAGTGCCTGATGTAAGTGTTCCACTTGAATTATTTAAATTCCTCTGCTTGTGGCTGTAAACACAAAGCAAGGACGGCCAAACTGCTCTCACACTAGAGTGATCGTTGCAACAGTTGGAGGAAGTTCATCAGCTATAGCTACCTATGACCCTTTTGTCTGTAGTGATGCTGAACAAGGCTCAGTACAAGCAGTACATGTCCCAATGTTGTTATCCGAATGGAGATAGCTCGCGGAAACTTCCTTTGAAAAGAGGTTGGCGCATTCAAGGTCATCTATTGATCATTCGATCATCTTGCGCTTAAGAGTTCCATAAGCAGTAAGCTGGATTACAAAGTTAACACAAAGAGGTTTGTCGTCTGCCACATCTGGAGTCGAACTATGGGGATTTTACCCATTGTCATAGCATTGCCAGTCGCCTGAAAAATAAGTATATTTTCTCTCTGGTGTCGTTTGGTGTCGCAAATAAGACCACATCAGCTTGACTTTATGTAAAATTTTGAACATAGATTTATGTCCGTTTATTTTAGGAAAATTGAGGAAACTTTTTTGAATGCAGTAAAAGAATTAGGCTTCTGTCTCTTTGGCTCATTGGCATATGATCTCTGCAGATGGAGCAGGAACATTTGAATTGATCTAGTTCTATTAAACAGCAGTTTTGATTTAAATAACCCTGTCATAATTATGTTGGCGGTAAACAGACCTACACATCAAAGCATTATTCATTTTAAGCCCTTTGTTAAACTATTGCTGGAGGTGAATGATGTGGCAAGGAGGAACAAATCAAGCTGAAAGCATTGAATAAAGAGCCCAAGTTCTTATAAGTCTTTTCTTGAGCTAATAGTCGGTAATATTTTAAAACTTAACTAGATCTTAAAGTATTAGCATAAGTTAAACTTCTCGTTCTACCTCCATTCGGGTAACAGCTCCCTGCTTCAACACCGGTGGAAGCAATGTAGTAACGTGTACCTGCTCTGATAATGGTGGTCTTCAAAACAGTTGTAACTTCTTTGTAAATGTTGTATGTAGCTCATAAATTGCGTAGTATATACACGAACTGTGTTACAGTAAACGTTGTTTTCATTGGCAATACGTATGATCATGTTCAATAAAAGTCCCCTGTTGATTGTTATAAGGTCCTTTATGACGAACGGGACATCATTCAGAAACTGGCTACTTCATGTGTTAAAAATATTAAAACCAATTCAGTAGTTGGAAAATTCAAGGTATTGTATTGAATTTTGTAATGATAATTAAGGTCTTAAAATACTTATCAATACATTTTTAGAAACAAATGCAACGGAGGCAGCAGTAAAATAGTTGTAAAATACTACTAGGAAGTACTACTACTAGGAAGTACTACTCGAAGTTTCGTTTTTTCCGGAACTGTATTGTTTTTCGTTTGGTTGGGGCAGGAGGGACTTGATTCCTGAAAGGGAAGCACAGGCGCTTCGCTCAGTTTTGCTTCTTACTTGAGTTTACAGAACCGTATGCCTCATGAACAGTTATTCTACTTGTTTGGGTGTTAAAGTTCTCGCCGGTGGGTGTTGCTGTTGTAGATCATTCATCAGGAAGGACTTTTTGACTGCATACTTTCATGTCTATGGATCTATTTGAACAAATTTAAGTACAAGAGCTTCTGTAGTGTCTTTCACTATTTAGTGCACCTACCGATTGTCAACAAGCTTGGCCCACAGATACAACAACTCCATGTGTCCATATGAAAAATATCACACACAAACATTATGTTATGTTAACGTTATGTTAGTTTGAAAGCGCTTTTCAGTTCACACATATTGCATTGTACGTCTCTGCTTTCCAATGATCAATTGCTACCAAAGTGGGCATTACATACTATGCAGATTCTACTATAAGTTAATGAATCCTAAAAATATAACTTTGATCACATTTAAAGAAGGTTCAGTCGTGTAGAAGCCTGAAGCAGAGAATCGATCCCGGTTGAAAAGAAAAGGACATACGCAATCAAACTGGAGTCACGGATACAACCCTGTAAACTATTAAGTCCTGTAGACTTTTAAGTTCAGATTTTTCGTCATTCATTTTAAGACGGTTACATTGCATCCAGTCTTTAACCTTTCCTAACGTTGGACTGTGTTGTTCTCCCCCTGCCTTTTTTCATGTAGTTTATTACTTTCTAGCTTACAGACTAATAAATTTGAACTTTTTCATGTCTAACATGAAACCCATTCCCTCTCAAAATAGGTATTTAAAATTTCAACCTCATTTTTAATTTTTCTACTCATTTTATCTGGCTCACCGTACATGAGGGATTAAGCACATCCTTGTTTTGTACATTTATGAACGATAACACGGCTAAGCATCTGCTTATTTAACAGTTCGGGAGATAGCTGATTTCGGGGAAAAATGAGAATTCACCCGATCGGGAGAAAATTTTGCCTGGCTCAGAACATGAATATTTATGAGCACTTAGTGTCGACCTCTTAACAACCCTTCGATCTATTTAAATCATGCGCGTGTAATCAAGGGTGAGATAATATTTCATGCCCATAGAGAAAAACACAAGGAACCTCCCACAACGTGTTAGTGAACACAAGTCCGGGCAGGATACAATTTCACACCCTTGTTTGGTAGACGACGACCATAACTTGTGGCTGTGTCGAGTCTATACATTAAGCTTAGGACAAAGGGCCTAGCAAAATTGCTTATTTTCTCGAAATCTGCTGGGTGAACTACCAAACATAACTCGGGTTTTTTTTTTTTTTTTTTTGTTTTCTTAGCTACAAAGTTTTTAAATTAGCTAGTATCTGCTTTTCCTAGAATCATTAAAAATTTCCAGTCTGTTCTAAACGTTCATCTCCGTTGAATTTGCGCGGTAGGATCGCAATGCATTATGGGAGAAATTTGAAAATGGCACTACCCATAGCAAATTTTTCGCCGATTAGGTGAAATTCATTTTCCCTCGAAAACGGTTATCTCCCGAACTGTTTAAGTAAAAGTGTTAGCATTTGACTACATTTGTCTATAAATTTGTTCATATATAAGCTTTTGTTATTATTGTTAAACAAAAGCTCATCTGTCATGTCACATCCCAGGGCTCTATTCATAAAAGTTAGGAATATTCCTAAAATTAAAGTTCCTAAACTGCTTAGGAACGATTCGTCCGAAATCATTCCTTCCTTCAAATATTTAGGGATAAATTAAAAGTGACATTGTTTGTATTTGTGAATTTCCTGCCAAATCAATTAAGAACATTTCTAAATCTACAAAAGATCATTCCAAAGCCTAGGAAAAACTTCAGCATGAAGATAGGAATGAATTCTTCCTAAGTCCAAGATAGAAATATTCCTAACTTTTATGAAATAGAGCCCTGGCCACATAATTACAAGTTAAGCTGGTAAATTGCCTCGAACTCCTGCCCTTGTTATAAATAAATAACTCTTTTGACGTTGAAGTTTTACATTATTGGATGATCTGCGTCCCACTCTGATTAAATTTTAGAGAAAAATTTGGCAACATAGAGGGCAGAGATGAGACATGTATAAAACAGTGTGTGCAGCTCTATCAACCAAAGGATTTTGTACTCGTACTCGTATTCACAGATTTTGGAAGTTTTGCTTTGGAGCTAATGCTAATTTGTACTCTTACTCATGAAAAAATGTGTACTCGTACTCGTACTTACGACCAGAGACACTCCACTTGTACTCGAATTCATGGCATTGTACTCACACTACAAGTCTGCTATCGACACTATAAACGAATATCAAATACATTGCCAACTGAAAGTTTGTACTTGCAGGCAAGTACAAATCGAAACAACTACAGATGGTATGAAACGAAGATAAAAGCCCAGATATTAGCGCAACTTAATTTCCCGATGGAGTAAATGTTGAATAGGGAACAAAAGGGGCAAACAGCATGTCATACCATTTTCTCGGAGCAAACATGTTCCGCTGCCAACGCAACTTTTCTCACTGTGTAAGAAACGTATCTTCTAAGCAGGCAACAGATGTAAGATGTTTCTACCCTAAATTCGGGCATTTCGTCATGAGCAGCTAATGCTGATACGTTGAAACGAATTAAGCTGCAGATCAGCGTGTAAAACAAGCGGAAATTTTCGATGGTGTGCGTCAGCGCCAGAGTCACACTGTGTAGTGGCCTTCAAATCTGGGACTGTTTGAGACTGATTATACTACGTATTTGACAAACTGTATAGTCAAAAGAACTGCGTAACGGCTTATCTTCCTTCGAGATGAGGACTTCCTATTTGTCTCAAATCAGCTGGTTGTTCATATTGCATAACGGTTAAGCAGGTGAAATTGGGGAAAAAATCAAAATTTCCTGCTAAATGAAATAGTCAAAATAACTGTGTGGGAGATTAAACTGTGCGTTTAAATCGAGAAATATCTAACTGAAAAATATCCATACGCAGCGCAGCAGAGGAAGCTTGGCCCATAGATAAAGTCACCTGACAAACCAAGCAAATCCAATAATCGGAGCTGTTAGTTTCGATTTATAACCAGTCTACGAAGCTGGAATCACATATTAACTGTAAAGGTACATATTTGTTTATACACCTGTTGCCACTTAAGTTGTATCATAATATTAAATCATCATATTCATGCAAGGACTCTGTGGTGGAAGGTAAACTACGAAAGCCTTTATAAGAATATATAAAAACAGGCTTAAGATTGCTCTTAGATATGATTTTAAGGAATGATTGCTGTTTGTTAAATTACCGCTGTCAGCATTTTCAGTAGAGGTATATATTGAAGATATTTTGAAAGATTTTTATTGATGTTTTTCTCCAATTTAGCTGGAAATACTGCACCTAATCCACCCAATTGTCCTACCACTCCAGTTAATGTTACTACTATACCAGGAGCGACAACAGCTACAAACACCTTTGGACCCTTCACATGTACGGATGTGGAGCAAGGTGCAATCTTGGCACAGTGCGACCCTATGTCTGGATCTCAATTCTCAGTTGGGTCAAATGCTGTCACATGTGACTGCACTGATAACGGTGGTTTAGCGAATGCATGCACATTCATTGTGATCGTTAAAGGTATTTGAAGCTTCTTCGTTTTGCACAAAAAGCATTGTAATTTTTTTCAGTAGGACTTTTACTTTTACGTCCCATGTATGATTTACTTCTCGGTAGATGATGTCAGGTGTTACAACATTTTTTCTGTATGTTGTGATACTATTATGACAACACAAATCAATCCTTCGCTTCAGTTCATGGCATGGTATAACTTACGTCTGGTTCCTACATTCTGTCACGCAAATGTGAGTAATTAAATTGTCAAACTATCCAGATAAGGTAGAAAACGAAACAGTATCGTCAAAAAGTTTTGAATCGATTTTTGAAGGTCATTCCTTGAAGAGTACACGGTAAAGGACAGTGTAACTCTGTCAATTTGGTTTGAAGTAGTTGTTAGAATTTGGGCTGTAAAGCATTACACAATGGAATGTCTGGTAAGTGTTACACTTAAATTATTGTAATTATCCCTTCTTCTAGCTGGAAACACACAGCCAGGACCACCTAACTGTCCTGACACTGGCGTGACTGTTACGCAATATGGAGAAAGTACATCAGCTAGAGCAACCTTTGGTCCTTTTGTCTGTAGTGATGCTGAACAAGGATCAATACCAGCAACATGCAACCCTGCATCTGGGAGTACCTTCAACATTGGGGGAAACTATGCAGTAACATGTACCTGCACTGATGATGGTGGTCTTCAAAACAGTTGTAACTTCTTTGTAAATGTTTCAGGTAAGTTACTTATTGTATTGTATATACCCTATAAATTGTTTTAAGGTAAAAGTTGTTGCCATTGGTAATTAGTATTGTACTGTGCAAGAAAAGTACCCCACTGATTATTATACGTGTTGTGATGACAGTGATGTCATTCAGCTAGTGGCTAATTAATGTACAAAACCACATTAAGAGCACCAATGCAATATTTGTAAAATTCAAAGTGATGTATAAATGTTTGTAATGATGAGTTTGTTCTTCAGTTAATGATGACTGGATTTGTAAAGAAAACATACAACGAAAGTAGTAGACCAATAATTATTTACCTCCAAACTATTCCAAGACCGTTTTACCTGCTACGACTGTTACCAAATGCATATAGTTATAACTACTTATGGTTTCCCCATCCGGAGTGATGCTGAATAAAGTTTAATAAGAGTAAGAATAGGAAAAACTTCATTCGTTATTGGTGAAGACAAGCAATGTAGTAACACGTGCCTGCTCTGATAAATTTCACATTCACAACCATTGTTTTCTGAACGTTGTAACCAATTGTTTATAAAGAGGTCTATTAAGTCCTTGATATGCCCGCCAGATATGTGAACTACGATTTTTCACCCCTGGTTGACCACTCTTCTTTCGCACTTTATTGTGAACTTCCTGAGTAAGTGAACATATAATAAAAGAACTTTTTTCTGTTGAAAGTTTACAAATGCATGATACAGTCTCAGTAGACCTTATTAACATCACGTCACAGCTTCATAAAAAATAAAAGGATCCTGCATAGAGGAAACGCATGTGCACACTTTTGTGCACCCAGTAGTGCCGTCTGTTCTTAAATGTGCCGGTTACAAATGAGGTGATAACGTCAACGCATACGGCCTTTTTATATCTGGTAGATACTATGCAATACAGTACCTGTCAATTTGATAGGTGAGAACAACAATCCCCCTGAAACTGTTCTACTTTGTAACTAGTGTTTTTGTCTCAGTCGAGGTTATCAGCTCCAGCTAAGCATATGACCTATTGTCTGAAGTACAGTTCCTTTGAGTAAGCCTCAGTTTCTATCCCTGCTGTTGTCTATATTTCACTAAAAAAGATAATGTGTAAGAGGTCATTGTTGAAAGTTCTCAAGAACTAAAGTTTTTGTCACGCAAATGTAAGTAATTAATTTTGTCAAACTATCTAGATACAGTAGATAACGGAACAGTATCGTCAAAAAGTTTTGAATCGATGTTTGAAGGTCATTCCTTGAAGAGTACACGGTAAAGGACAGTGAACCTCTGTCAATTGGGTTTGAAGTAGTTGTTAGAATTTGGTCTGTAAAGCATTACACATTGGAATGTCTGGTAAGTGTTACACTTAAATTATTGTAATTATCCCTTCTTCTAGCTGGAAACACACAGCCAGGACTACCTAACTGTCCTGACACTGGCGTGACTGTTACGACAGTTGGAGGAAGTACATCAGCTAGAGCAACCTTTGGTCCTTTTGTCTGTAGTGATGCTGAACAAGGATCAATACTAGCGATATGCATCCCTGCATCTGGAAGTATCTTCAACATTGGGGGAAACAATGCAGTAACATGTACCTGTACTGATAATGGTGGTCTTCAAAACAGTTGTAACTTCTTTGTAAATGTTGTAGGTAGGTCATTTATTACACTGCATATACCCTAGTGGTTTGAAGTAAAAGTATTGCTAATAGTACCTAGTATTATCATGAAAGGAAAAAAAGTCCCCTACTGATTATTTTAGGCCCATTTATGATGAGAGTGATGTAATTCAGCAAGTGGCTATTGAATGTAAAAAACTAAAAAGAGTCACGCATTGTTTGTAAATATGAGCATGTTTTTCAGTTAATGATTACTAAATTTGTAAAATAAACATAACGTATGTAGCAGAGCAAAGGATGAAAAATACTACCGATGTATGTCTATGATCTGAAATGTCAGGAAATGGCATTCATTTGTTAAATGTTATGTATGAGTAAACTTTATATGGTTTAATACAGACCATTATCATTCTTCACTTCATCTCTGGTAAAAAATTGTCTTGATGTTTAACGTAAGTTTGTATTGAAGGGGTTTGAATTTAGAAAAAAAACTGTCCTTACTACGGCGTAATTGTTTTTCGTGTAAACGAACGTTAAATGACTGCAGTAGACTACGACCCTTTTGCCTGTAAGTATGTTGAAAAAACTCTTTAGCAGCTATATGTATCCCTTCTTGAAAAAAAAAAATTAAAACTGGTTGAAATGAATCAGTCAGCTTGACCTGGACTAAAACTGGTGTTTTTCAAAATAATGTAAATGTTATTGAAAACATAACTTGTATATGCATCTTACATTTCATTAAGATTTGAAAGTCTCAAAGGGATTGTTTTACCGAAAAATAAGACTTTGTTGTTTAGTGTTCTAATGAAAGGTGTGTTTAAAAGGTATAACAGAAAATGTGTTAAACAGAAAAGTAAAATGCAACTTGGTCGAAATTAAGGCCTTCGAGTTTCTAACGTTCAGAATGTAGGAATCTTGAAATAAAGTGTTTTTCTTGGGGTGAGTAGGCATACTATTTAAACTCAGCCTGTGCATTGAGCATATTAATAAAATGGAGCTTCTGACTTTTGGTGGAGGTAAGGGCTTATTTGGAGTCATCAGCAGCGTAGTTCTGGGAACCCTTTCAGTAACTGTAGATCAAGAAAGTGATTCATGTATATTGTGACAGTTGTTTCAAGTGAAAATGTGTAGATTAAACTGAGAACACCAAACCTTTAATATTGGTGTGTCTTTTGGGTTTAAAGTGTACGTCAGAAAATAAAATTGTACTTCATGCACATCTGTTTTTCAATTTTTCATTTAGTATACCCGTATATCTCTTCGTTTTTGCCAAATGTCACAGCAAAATAGCAGTCATCTAAAACGTTTTATTGGGAAGCCCTGGCATATGCTGTAGACTGTAATTTACTTTATCTATGGACAGTGTATTGCAAATCTTGAGTGCGTGTTGCTTTCAGTAAATAGTGGGCTGTACCTTTACAATAACAAACAGAGATATCTTTTAGCTGTATCATTGGGTTTAAGTTTCTTTGTGAACGCATTTTTAAAATGTAAGACCTACGTGAAACTTATAGCATCTCATAGGCATATTTCAGGACGCTGTTTTACATCAGGTTCATTTTGGAAATGTTGTGGAACGCAAATTTGATGTGGAGGTAGGGATATTGAACATCTTTCGGAGATGTGTGGCATATTTTGTGCATTCCCCCATTAAATCAATTTGTGTAATGAAAACATACTACAAGGCAATCTACACTGTCTTACTAATCGGGTAACTGTTTTACTATCAGCAGTAGTAAAACGTTGCAGCTCTCTATGTGGCTCCCTTTGTGTCAAGTGATATGAATTGAGGATCTGTAACGACAAAATTAAATCCTACTTTAGGATATAGAGCAAGATAGGTAAAAAACTATACAGTAGAATGAACTCATGTTTAGGGAGGAGAAATTAACAATGATTGTAATTTGTTTTTGTAAATGCCATATTACTACAGGAGTATGGTAACCCATTGACATATGTACTGTTTGGTTTAGACAACAGATATCCCAGCTCTACATATATTTGATTCTTTGTGAAGAGCATATTAAGTTAATCCGTAAAAAGAAGTAAACCATGAACCATTTGAATTCACAAAGGTGACTCTACTAAGGATGAGCTGTTAACTGTATACCCGTATATCCTGTCAGGTAACAGGTAAAGAGCATTTTATCTCAATTACGTCATTAAACATTTCAGTGTCAATTTGAAAATACCTGTTTAAAAGGGAATTCTTTTGATTACTTTTTTAACAAACCTTATGCCAGGCTGGAAATATTTGTTTAGTTTCATTGTTCCAACACGACTGCTTTTTAACTGGAAACGCTAACTTTGAACATGTTGTTAGCTTGTTAGATAACTGGATAATCACACATTATGTTATAAATTAGTCACAGGTAATAGTTGTTATATTGCACAAAATATTTTTCCTGCTTGGATATTGGGACGAATGATTGGAACGAAAAGGCACTTTGTCGCATGTCGGCGTTGAGTTACCGTAAATTGCAAGTATTCATCTTCTATTAAAACAGATTAAGCACATTATAGAAAGACTCACCGGCTTCCCTCATATTCATCTTGACACAAATTCATTATGAAGAAAATTAACCTTACAAACACCAAAATCATTGCCTATAACCAAAGCAGGTGAACACTTATTTTTAAAAGGTTTTTTTCCTAAAACGTAACTCATTATGCAATGAAGGGAGAAAAAAGCCTTCGAGGACTAAACACTTTTGTAAATAATTTTCTTGGCTTTAAAATTATGTACTGAATACGTTTGAAGCAGTATAAAGAACGTATTTATCTTCCACACAATTTCAACTGTTAAACAGTGTATGCATTGTAAGAACTCCTAAGTTTTCTAACCATTTTTCTGTGAATAGCTGGAAACACTCAACCAGGTCCTCCTAACTGCCCTGGCACTGGGGTAACTTTAACAGCTTTTGAGGAAAGTGTATCAGCTGTAGCTACCTATGGTCCGTTTTTCTGTAGTGATGCTGAGCAAGGTTCTATAACAGCAAGCTGTAATCCCGTGTCAGGAACTTCTTTCAACATTGGTGGAAATAATGTAGTAACATGTACCTGTACAGACAATGGTGGTCTTCAAAACACTTGCAACTTTGTTGTCATTGTTGTAGGTAGGAAAATTAATTTGTTCCTTGACTTTTTCTACGCGTTAGAGTTTGTGTAAATTGATTGGAAATGCATATCTTATTGAAGCATCACAAGTAAGAGTTGTTTACTCTAACGTAAACAGCTTTATCTATATATGATGCTCAAGTGTGTACATGACAAAGACATTTTGAAATACATGTTTAAGACGATTAAAACTAATCACTTGGCGTGCCTTGACACTTGTTTCGTAAGGCACTGCATAGGGCTTTCCTATCACTTTCTACAAATATAAATGTATATTAAAACAAGGCAGCAGGGCATTTTCAAAGATGGGTGGTAAGTGTTACACAATGCTTCTCTTCTAGTTCCACTACTCGTAGGTTCTAACTACTTCAATACAGTGGTACCTGTTACAACTGTTAGCGAAAATGTTTGTTGTATCCTCTTATGGTCTTTCCATCCTGCGTAATGATGAATCAAGTCGAAGACAGAAAAGTCCCATTCAGTAATGATGAAAACAAGGAATGTAGTTTGGGGTACCCGCACTGATAAATTACCATTCAAAACGTTTATTTTCTGAAAGTTTTCAGGAATTGTTTATTAAGAGCTCAATGATGTTCTCGATATGCCACAGGTACATAATATATATATATATATATATATATATATATATATATATATAGATATATATATAAATATATTAAAAGTAGATTCCGCGTGTACTCCCATATATAATACTCCTCTTGTCAACAATGACATATTTCTTGTCTCTTTTTTGTTCGTAATATACAAACATATATATATATATATATATCTATATATATATATATGCAAACATATGTATACATATATATAAACATATATATATATATACACCAAGATTTGCCACCCCAGTTTTACCACTCTATTCTCAATTTATTTGTGAAATTAATGAGTAGGTTCGTGAGATCAACATTGTTTAAAGGGTGTATTGTCCTACTGCATTAAGACGAAGTTCTTTTTCAGGGTAACGCCAATGACTAAGTAATGTCTTTTACCAAAGGTAAGCGCCAACCATTTCAGAGGTCCATGTTCAGGAGAATAAGGTTGTTCATCAAAGCAGACGGACGCCTCGCAAGACGGGAATGCAGATTTTGTCATGTGGTGTTGTTGGTTTATGTCACCCGAATTATCAATTTCTTCAGTGTGATACTTGTAGGTCAAAACAAGATTAGTGCGAACATATTCGCATGCTTTATCTGTAATATCATTATTATTTTGACCATTTTTTCAAGTAGAATTGTGGCTATTTCCCCAAGCTTACAAACTTGGCACTGTTTCAGTAACACATTAGCCCCTTTGGACAATAAGGCACATCCAAAATGGTGAGAGATTATCTTGCAGTTTAGTGGAATTTAGTGGACACAGTTATTATCGTTTGCTTAGTAAACAATAAATGCGTGCATTCATTTCCGCAGAGTATCAAAAGACGTTGTTTGATAGCGTACTTTCCGCGATGAAAATCTTTGACTGGACGTTGCATCTGGATAGTTCATGATACTTTTGTGCATTTCCAGAAAGCGTAATACATTCTGGTTAACCAGCCAAATTTTGTGTTAGACTGTTGATATATGGATGTTGGGCCACAATGCATGCACAGTTAGATTGGCAAATGAAAATTGAAGTATACCGTCATATTTCTTAACTCCGTAATTTAAGACAATTAGTTTCTTGCATAGTAGCTGAACTGTCGTATTGGTCATTGAAATGAAAGACTACTCTTGCACGTAGAAATAAATATTGCAGGCCGGTTAGTGACGTCTCTTTATAGGTTTATTTTGCCCTTTTCGTATCTTTCAAAATATTAATTTGAACAAGCAATGGGGAGTAAATAAATTTAAACTTCACTTTCTAGAGAGATGGGATTGTCTTTGGCAAAAGGTTCTTTTGTAGGATGCGTTTGGCTTCCATTTACTGTTGAATTCGTAAAAAACGTTTTTTTTAGTCATGAGCTGTGTTGTTTTTGGTCACTAAACATGCGTTACAAAAAGTTTCTTATGCATTGTTGTAGCAATATTTCTGAGAATGCATTGTTACTGTGTTTTATTGCACTTACTTTGTCAGTAGTTCCTATAGATTTTCAAGTCCTTGCTTGTGGGCTATTGGTGGCTACTGTGTTAGACGCAGATCACTTGTGAAACCTTCGAGGTGCCCAAAATGTGTTGTACAGAAAAACTTATGTTTAGCTTCTTCAATAGTAAAGCATAAACTCGAGAAAAACTACCTTCTTGTCCCAAGACCCTTCATAAGTTCTGCATTAATTTTATCCAAAACTAAGTGTGAAATGTATAAAATGATGCATACGTAGAATCTAGATATTATATCACAGCATATAATGAGAGCACATTATTTTTGTTAAGAGTTTAAATTGTCTTACATAGTTTTCATAGACCTTATTCAAATAACGTTACAGTTTCATAAAACCAGTAAAGTAAGGATAGGCGGTGCCACCATCTGACGTCACATGGGTAGTCGGTGAACCTTACACATTTGAAGGAAAGGTCCGAAATCATCAATTGCGATTTCATACGAAAGACTTGGGTGGCATTATAGATATTTGCTGGGGGTTGATTATCATTGGTTTGGTCTCTATGACCAGATAGGCTAGACCGGTTTCTGTTGCTTCGGCTCAAATTATGGCCCAACTTCATCAGTAGCGAACTGTTGGGAAGGTTAAGGTATTAATCAATATTGTCTCAAGTGCGGACAACAAAGGAAAGTAACAGTTGAAGAACTTCTCGTAAATCCTACAGAATCACGCTTTTGGGAGCGTAACTTACACTTATTATAGAGGATTTTACATTAGCCGTGATAACATCTTGGGGAATACATATTTGTGGGGTGGAATAAATGCCATTAATTGTTATGGCCAGTTCACAACATGATAATTTTAGTATTTATGCCGTAGACTGTTACAATTCCCGGCGGAGGTTGCCTTTGTCAACAGTGGCATAGAAGGAATTTAGCAGTGGTATTCTACTTTTCCTCTATGGCAAATTAGGTTTACACGAGAAAGTAGTCCTTCGAGATACTCAGAGGAAACGCATGTGCCCACTTTTGTGAACCCAGTAGTGCAGTATGTTCCTAAAGATAAGGGTTACAAATTTGATGACGTCAATGCGTAATTTCAGGTATATACAATGAAATGCGTGACAATTTGATAGGTGAGAATGACCAACACAGTCCTGCAAACTGTCCTTACTATTTTGCAACTAGTCTTGTTGTCGCAAGAGGAAGTCATCAGCTCCAGCTAGACATATAACTTTTTGTCTGTAATACACTTCCTTCGTGTAAGCCTCCGGGGTGTCTATGTCAACTGTTCTTTATTAAAAAGTCTTTGTCAAATGTGAGTAATTAAATTTGTCAAAATATCCAGATACAGCAGAAAATGGAACAGTATAGTCAAAAAGTTTTGAATCGATGTTTGAAGGTCATTCCTTGAAGAGCACCCGGTAAGGGACAGTGTACCTCTGTCAATTTGGTTTGAAGTAGTTGTTAGAATTTGGGCTGTAAAGCATTACACAATGGAATGTCTGGTAAGTGTTACACTTAATTATTGTAATTATCCCTTCTTCTAGCTGGAAACACACAGCCAGGACCACCTAACTGTCCTGACACTGGCGTGACTATTACGACAGTTGGAGGAAGTACACCAGCTGTAGCAACCTATGGTCCTTTTGTCTGTAGTGATGCTGAACAAGGATCAATACTAGCGACATGCAACCCTGGATCTGGAAGTACCTTCAACATTGGGGGAAACAATGCAGTAACATGTACCTGCACTGATAATGGTGGCCTTCAAAACAGTTGTAACTTCTTTGTAAATGTTGCAGGTAGGTCTTTTATTGCACTGTTTTACCGTAATTGCTTTGAGGTAAAAATAAGTGCCATTCGCACCTTGTATTATCATGAACAGGAAAAGCCTCCACTGATTATTTATTTCCCCCGTTTATAATGGAAGTGATGTCATTCAGCAAGTGGCTACTTAATGTAAAACATAAACATTCAAAGAGCCAGTGCAACAGTTAGAATGTTTAGAGTGACGCATTAATGTTTGTAATTATGAGCATGTTTTACAGTTAATGGTTACTAAATCTGTAAAATAAACACAACGGAAGGAACAGAGCAAAAGATGAAAAATACTACCGATGTATGTTTAGGATCTGAAATGTCAGGAAATGTCGATAATTGCAAATATTATATATGAGTAAGCTTTATATGGTTTGATATAGACCATTATCATTCTTCACTTCATCCCTGGTAAAAATTGCCCCGACGTTCAAAACGTTTGTATTGATGGTGTTTGAATTTAGAAAAAAAAAACTGTCCTTACTACGGCGTAATTGTTTTTCATATAAAAGAACGTTAAATGACTGCAGTAGACTACGGCCCTTTTGCCTGTAAGTATGTTGAAAAACTCTGTAGGAACAATATGCAACCCTCTTTCTGGAAAAAAATATAACTGGTTGAAATGAAGTAATCACATTGTCCTGGACTAAAAATGGTGCTATTCAAAATTATGTAAATTTTTATTAAAAACATAATTTGTATGAGCATCTTACAGTTGACTAATCTTTGAAAGCATCAAAGGAATTGTTTTACTGGAAAATAAGATACCTTAGACTTTGTTGCTTATTATTCTAATGGAAGGTGTGTTTAATAGCTATAATAGAAAATATTTTAAAAAGAAAAGTAAAATCATGCAACTTTGTCGAAATTAAGGCCTTCGAGTTTCTAAAGTTCAGAATGTAAGAATCTTGAATAATGTGTTTCTCGTGGGGTAAGTATACATACTATTTAAACTCGGCCTGTGCATTAAGCATATTAATAAAATGTAGCTTCTTACTTTTGGTGGAGGTAAAAGGCTATTTGAAGTCATCAGCAGCCTAGTTCTGGGAACATTTTTCCTAACTGTAGATCACAAAAGTGGTTCAGGACATGTGTAATGTACCAGTTTTTCATGTGAAAATGTTTAGAGTAAATTGAGTAGAGGAAATTGAGAATATCAAACCTTCAATGTTGGTGTGTCTTTTGGGTTTAAAGTGTACGTCAGAAAATAAAATTGTACTTCACATCTGTTTTTCAGTTTTTCATTAGTATACCCGTATATCTCTTCGTTTTTGCCAAATGTCACAGCAAAATAGCAGTCATCTAAAACGTTTTATTGGGAAGTCCTGGCATATGCTGTAAACTGTAATTTACTTTATGTATGGACAGTGTATTGCAAATCTTGAGTGCGTGTTGCTTTCAGTAAATAGTGGGCTGTTCCTTTACAATAACAAACAGAGATATCTTTTAGCTGTACCATTGGGTTTTAGTTTCTTTGTGAACGCATTTTTAAAATGTAAGACCTATAAGAAAATCATACCTTCAAATAGGCATATTTGAGGAGGCTATTTTACATCAGGTTTATTTAGAAATGTTGTGGAACGCAAAATTGAAATGGAGGTCGCATACTAGATTTCATTCTTAAAAATAACTTTCCTATTGGCTTGTAGAGCTGTACGTGTACACATGTAGGCAAAGCCGGAGAAAGATTACGCTTCACACAAAGGCAGATAATCGTAGCTAGTAATTGGTCCAGGGGAAGGTGTCCACTGATTATAAGAAGTTGTGAATAAACCTATGACAAATTTTATTAATCACACTTAGCGTCGATTTCCTCCATTTTATATAGTTGAGACAACAGTCCTTCATAGATGCTTCATGACACATTTCAATTAGAATTCCCTTAAAAGACTCCCCTGAACACCTACTGTTATGGAAGATGCTCCCCATTATAGCAGAATACGGTAATGTTGTACTCTAGGGAAATACCAAACATTTGGAATAAGTTTCCTTTAAATTCTGGGAAATGTATTTTCACAGAGATCTTTGTCAAATTCTACGGTGCACCTCTTCTAGAATACATTTTTGTACTCGTAGTTGTGAGAATTAGAATATTATTAAAAGGAGAATTCTAAAACAAAATCATCGAATGGTACGTACGGAATAAATTTAGAATTCTTAAAGCCATTCAGGCATATTTTTGGCTTTGCCTTAATTGTCAGAACATATTTGATACTAAACAATTGTATCAAATCCCCTCTACTTTCGATAAGGACTTTTGGTGAATTGCCATCAAATCATATGTGGTACTCATGTTGTTCATAATCTCTCTCTTTCTCTAGCAATTTCGTTAGCTGGAAACACGCAACCAGATCCTCCAAACTGTCCCAATAATGGAGTAACTGTTTTTACTGTTGAAGCGAGTCAAACGGCTGTAGCCACTTATGGCCCATTTTTCTGTAGTGATAATGACGTTTGACATGTAATTGTTGCATGCTGGCTTGAAGTTACAGTACATTGCAAGTATCCAGCTTCTATTAAAACAGATTACGCACATTATAGAAATACTCATCGGCTTGACTCATACTCCAAAGCAAATTGATTATGAAGAAACTTTGCCTGAAAATCACAAAAATCATTGCCTATAACCAGAGTAAATGTGAGTAACTAAAATTTGTCAAAATATCGAGATACACTAGAAAAAGGAACAGTATAGTCAGAAAAATCTGGATCCATGTTTGCTGAAAAGTACCCGATAAGAAACAGTGAACCTCTGTGAATTTTTTAAAGTAGCTGATAAAATTCGGGCTGAAAGAATAGCAAAAGGGATTGCCTGATAAGCCTTTTACTGGAATCATTTTATTTGTTCTGCTTACAGTTGAAAACACACAGCCAGGGCCACCTGACTGTCCTGACACTGGCGTGACTGTTACGACAGTTGGAGGATGTACATCTGCTGTAGCAACCTATGGTCCCTTTGTCTGTAGTGATGCTGAACAGGGATCAATACTAGCATCATGCAACCCTGGATCTGGAAGTACCTTCAACATTGGGGGAACCAACGAAGTAACATGTACCTGCACTGACCATGGTAGTCTCCAAAACAGTTGTAACTTCTTTGTTAATGTTGCAGGTAGGTCATTATTGCATTGTACGTACCCTAATTGTTTTAAGGTAAAGGTTATTGCCCCTAGTACCTATGATTTTTATAGTCCCCCACTGATTTTTATAGGCCCATTTATGATGGCCGTGACGTCATTCAGCAAGTGGCAACTTAATGTACAAAACCACATTTAAAGAACCAGTGCAATAGTTGTAAAATTCAAAGTGATGTATAAATGTTTGTAATGATGAGCAGGTTCCTCAGTTAATGATCACTGAATCTGTACAAAAATACAACGGAAGGAGCAGAGCAAAAATTGAAAAATACTACAAATGTATGCTTAAGATCTCGTCTACAATTTCAGGAAACGGCATGTCTTTGTACAATATCATCTTTGTGTAAAAGTTCATGGGCTAGTATACAGACCACCAGCTTTCGACAGGTCATCCCTGGTAAAAATTGCGTTCACCATAAGTTTTTTTTTGTTAGTGTTTGAATTTAAAAAAGAACTGTCCTTACTGCAGCTTAATTGTTGTTAATGTCATACAACGTGAAATGACTGCAGTAATCTACGGCCCTTTTGCCTGTAAGGATGCTGAAAAACTCTGTAGCAACATGCTACCTTGTTTCGGAAAACCAATTAAAATTGATTGATATTAACTAAACCCCGGCCTGGACTAATAAAGGTGATTTTCAAAATATTGACAATTAAGTGGAAACATAATGTGAATGTCTATCTTACAATTTCTTAATCTTTTTGAGTCTCCAAGGGATTATTTTTACTAGGAAAATAGATACCCTGGACTTTGTTGTTTAGTATTTTGTTGGAAGTTGTGTCTAATATATGTAACAGAAAATGTACAAAAAGAAAAATGAAATGCAGCTTTGTAGAAATTAAAACTTCCGAATTTCTGTAGATTTCAGAATGTAGGATTCTTGACGTATAGTGTGGGGTAAGTATGCATACTATTGAAACTTGGCATATGGATGTATCATATTGATAAAATGGACCTTCTCACTTTTGGTGAAGGAAAAGGGTTATTTGAAGTCGTCAGCAGTGTGTTTCTGAGAACCCTTTCCCTAGTTGTAGATCAAAAAAAAAATGATTCAGGACATGTTTATTGTAACAGTTTTCTCAAGTGAAAATGTAGAGTGAACTGAAAACATCAAAATCTCAATATCGGTGTGTCTTTGGGGATAAAGTGTACTTCAGAAAATAAAATTGTACTTCAATCATTGACAAATGTATTATTCATTTTTCTTATTTAGTATACTCGTATATCGCTCTAGTTATCTCAAATGTCACAACAAAATAGCAGCCATCTTTAAAGTTCTAATCGGAAGTCCTTGCTTATACTGTAGAGTGTAATTAAGTTTATGTATGAAAAATGTATTGCAAATCTTGAGAGTTTGTTGCTTTTGGTAAATACTAGACTGTAGCTTTGCAATGACAGGCACAGATATCTCATAGCTGCGAAATTGGATGTAGTTTCTTCATAAACGAATTTTCAAAATTTAAGACCCTTGTGAAACTCATACCTTGTCATAGGCAAATTTGAGGGAACTATTTCCTACTAGGTGTATACGGAAATATTCTAGAACGCAAATTTGATGTGGAGGTCCCATACTAGATTTTATATTCTGAAACAAGTTTCCCATCGGCTTGTAGTGTTGTGCGTATACACATTTAGGCAGGTGCTTTTCATAGATTACGCTACACACTCAGGTAGATATCCTTGCAAACATTAGTACAAAATAATCAGAGGAAGGTTTCACTGGCTACACAAATTTGTAAATAAACTCATAACAGATATAAGTAAAAGCATGTAGGACCGATTTCCTCAATTACTTCTTGTACATTTATATACTTGGAACGACAGTCCTACATAGATTCTTCTTGACACATTTGAATGAGAGCTCTCTTACGAAAACTCTTCCTAACGCTTAGAGGGGATGATTTCCATTATAAGAGAATACGGTAATGGTGCACTTTAGTCAAAAGTCAAACATGGGGGAAACGTTTCCTGTAGTTTCTGGAAACTGTATTTTCACAGAGGTCTTTCACAAATACTGTTATGCAATTTCGGGGGACATTATATTTTGCGATCGTATTATTGAGAATAAGAATATCATTTATGGGGTTGGGGACTAAGTTCTAAAAACAGGTTTTTCGGATGGTACACACGGAATCGTGAAAGGTTTCCAGGCATAGTTTGAACTTTGCCTTGATTTTCAGTGCATATTTCACACAAAACAATTGTACCATTATTCTCTTCTTTCGACAAGGACTTTTACTGAATTGTTATCAGATCATATGTGGCATTTTTTGCGCATAAATTCTCCATCAATTTCTTTAGCTGGGAATACCAACCAGGTCCTCTAAACTGTCCTAACAACAGAGTAGAAATGGCATTTCTAGTAAAACTCAGTTGATTAAAGCTATGAATGATTGGACCAGTACATTAAACAAAAGAAAGGGCCAGACTGATGATATTCTTCTTGATTTTAAAGAGGCATTCAATGTTGTCCCACAGTAACGCCTCCTCCTTAAACTACGCAGTTATGGGATGGATTTCTTACAGGCAGGTCTCAAGTTGTTGTTAATTGGACGCATTCTACCCTTAGGCCAGTTAGGTCAGGAGTGCCTCAAGGTACCGTTCTGGGCCCACTCTTGTTCCTCATCTATATAAATGATATTGAAAAAATCTCTCTAGCTCTATTCGTCTCTTTGCTGACGATAGTGCACTTTACAGGCCTATTAAATCCTTGAAGGATGCAGTTTTACTTCAGGAAGACCTGTTAAAGTTACAAAATGGGGCTATCACGTGGCAAATGGCATTCAATGTTGCCATGTTAGATATAATTTTATCTACAGAATGTATCACCAAAATGTCTCTGCCCCTGCTCCTTTTCTCAAGATTTGCTTGCGCTCGCGCAAAATAACATCAGTCTCCTTATGTCTGCCTCTGAATGTTGTGATTTGGAAGAAGTCACTTCTGACAGGTATCTTGGTGTCATTCTTGACAATAAACTGAATTTGAATAAGCACATTGAAAAGATCATTAATAAGGCTACTAGGCTCTTAAATTTGTGTCGCCGTAACCATCACATGTGTTCTAAGGGAAATCAAAACTACTGCTTACTACGCTATTGTTCGTCCCCACCTTGAATATGCTTCCACGTGTTGGAATCTTCACACTAAGCTGAATATAGATAAAATTGATACAGTCCAAAGACGTGCAGCGCGGTTCGTTTTAAATTACTACGACTATAGCTTAAGTGCTGATCTTTCAACAAAAATTTCCCAGACTCTTAAATGACAACCCTTGCAGCATCGTAGGGCCTTAGCTGATCTTTGTATGTTTTGCAAAATTAGGAACAACCTTGTGAACTTTCCATTCCCACCTATTATTACCCCATCTGTCAGACATGCCCACTGTCATAACTATAACCAGACCTTGCACTCTGAGGCGTTCAAATACCAGTTCTTTGTTAGAAGTGTTCGCCTTTGGAATACTGTCCCCCCCCCCCCCAAATACTTATTAAACCATCTGTTTCATCCTTCCGAGCTGCTACCTCCAAATGGATTCTCCACTTTAGTTGAATCAGAGACCCTGCTACAAACACATGGGTCCTCACCCTGTCAGCTCATTAGCGCCATTTTCGTTTGCTTTTCCTTGCACTCGTTACTTAGTGGTTTCCTAGTTTTGCGGTCTTGTATATATATTTAGCACTTTTGCGCTTTATGTGGTGGTTGTCTCCCTTGTTGGCTTTTCAACTGTTGACTGTATACTCTGTGATGGCATTCTTGCCTTTTTGGAGTTCTTTACTAAAGACTGAAGTAACTGTTGTTACTGTTGGAGGAAATCAAACAACTGTAGCTACTCACGGCCTTTTTGTCTGCAGTGATGCTGAGCAGCAACATGCAACTCTGTTTCATTCAGTGCTGGTGCAAACAATTTCTTTGTTGTAAAAGGCTATTGTAATTTTACAATAACATTCATTTTCTGGCGATCGTAAAATTTTACAAAGTTTATAACCACAAAAATCCCTGTTTACTTGTATGCCACTGCGCAGTAGAGTCGTTTGTGTAGGATGTACACAGTTAGTCCTAATCTACATAAACCATGTGTTAATTGTCACCAGAAAGAAATCAGCCTTGTGGACAGGACCAAGTCTAGTTACATTAGGTAACAGATTTTCTATTTATGGTTGTGACATAGGGATGTTAATCTCTCGGCAGATGAGTACGTCATTCTCAATACTATAACATGAAATGGTAGTGTGATGATCCTGTACATGGAACTGCGTAATGAATCTATTTATTGAAGTGTCTAATGAACATCTTAGTAAAAGTGTGTGATAAACAAAGCAAGTGATAGAACTATTTATGGAAATGAGCCATGAACCTGTTCTTAGAAGTGCGCAGTGAATTTGCTAAAGGAAGTGTGTAATGAACCTATTTACGGATGTATGCGTAAGAGCTATTTGTCGAAGTTTCTTTTTAACCAAATTATGCAAATTTACGATACACCTGTTAAAGCACCGTAAAAAATCTTCAGCTTTAGAACATATATACATGTTTTTTCAGGACTGAATAGCTTGCTATCATTTTCTCAATTCTTTTTACTTCCTCAAACACCCAATTATCTAGCAGCTCCATAATACCTTTTCAGAAACAGGATCTTTTTCATGGCCAGCTTTGTCAACTTGTACAAAGTTTAAAAAGTGCCATCAACATAGCTAGAAAGAATTAACAATATGCATTCTTGTCATAAAAGGTGGTAATCAAATTAATTGCAACGTCGTTATGATTTGTGTAGCCTGTGTAGTTTTGGTGTGTATCCTTCCCATTTTTGTGCCATCATGTACCTGTAAGGACGATGGTGGTCTCCATAACAGTTGCAACTTCTTTGTGAATGTGATAGGTAGGTAATTCATTGCTCTCTGTTTTTTTTTTTTTTTAAATGCTATTTTATATTAGAGTTGCATAACAGGCATCTTTGATATATCACAAGTTGTATGGTGAGTATAAACCATAGTATGTACAACTAGTAATGTCGGATAGTGTCTAGCTCATAGTTTCTTTTTCCAAGTGGGATACAGAGTACGCTACGCAGTCTTGCTTGTCTTAGAATTATTTCTAGGCCTCTAGCGCACCTGGTAATCGTTCCACTTTCCTGCCACGTGTTTTGGTGTACGTGACTACTTTCACGTATGATTCCCACGCTATTCCCACGCTGGTTTAGTCCCACGTGGGAGTTTATCCCATATTCTGTAGGCGCGGCCAATTTCACTTTCTACAGCCGCCCCATTGGTCAGCTAAGATAATCAAATTAATTAATATTTATTTTAGGGATGCTTTACAACTTTTGACCAATCAGGGGATTGCATTAGTTCTGTAGGGCCACGAGGCACACGAGGCTTTGACACCTAAGCCGTGCAAGCTCGTCACTCATCCTCCAGACCTTGACACGTAAACAACATGTAGTCACTTTGTAAATAAATAATTCATCTTTTGGTCTTATGTTGGGGTTTTTTATACACATGCCGAACAAACTAGATATTAGTTGCATATTTCTGATTTTGATGAACATTTGTTGTTCTGGCTAGTGGGTTGTGAAAGCCTTGTCAACTGCTTGGTCATTTTTGTCTTTGTTTCTAGTATCAAAAGGTTTCGTGCATCAACATTGTTGTTTTGTTATATCTTTGGTATGGAATTTCACATTATTGAATCCTCATTTACCTTTAGGAAGGATCTGAATACATCAAGAGAGAGTCATGTCTTTTCGCTGCTGAAACATTTTGTTTGTAGAACTGTGCTGGATCTTGAATGTAGGGCATTCTTATCATGATTGTTTCTTTTCCAAAAAGATATCTTTGATGATTTAGTTTAAAGTTGTATTGACCATGGTATTATACTGTATCGAGATTTGTAGCTTGTAATATATGGTTAATATTTAATATGTCTTTTGTTCCCATCATTCCTTAAACAAAATATACAATTAAGGGACGTGAACAATCATAGCAGAACTTAGAGTTAGTCTCTTTGTAGTTTCTCTTTAATTTGCCTGATAACTCAAAGAAAACGTGTATCATCTGGGTTATAACAAGGACAGACATAGCTATTAAAACATCTCAAAACAGGGAGTGTTTCATAGCTATACTTTTTAAAGAAACAGTTATGTGAATTGAAGACTATAGTCTCGATGAACTGCTTGTAGAAAACAAAGTGGTAAGTATTTCACATTGCTTCTTTATAAAAATTATCTTTAACCTGGAAACACTCAACCAGGTCCTCCTAACTTCCCTAACAGTTCAGTGACTACAACAACTGTTGGAGGGAGTGTATCAGCTGTAGCTAACTTTGGTCCTTTTATCTGTAGTGATGCTGAACAAGGTTCTATAACAGAACTTTGTAATCCCATGACAGGAAGTCCATTTCACATTGGTGGGCAAAATTTGGTAACTTGTGACTGTACCGATAAGGGCAGTCTTCAAAACTTTTGCAACTTCTTTGTGAATTTTGTGGGTAAATGAAGTTTTCAATCAGGCTTACCTTTACAGAAATGTAAATCCTGCCAAAGAACTGTTAAATATGGTAGTCATATTTTCAAGACGTAAGCCTCGAGGTGTGCGTGTGTTATGTTAAATCAGTAAATGGTGCAAACAATGTAGTAGTTACATGTATCTGTACTGATGCGGTGTCTCCAAAGCATTTAGAATTTCGTTGTAAATGTTTTGGTATGTACATTTTATTTCACTGTTGAAAATTTGTAATAAATATGTTTGATGAGTGTATGTGGAAGCATAAAGCGTGGTATTCTTTGCATATAATGGGTACAGTTGTTATTATTGTGATTCTTTTAACTCGTATTTAAAGCTACTGGAAGTGTGTAATGGACCTTTTTGTGAAGAAAGAAGGTTGCATAATATACAGATAAGTTTTCAATCCAGATTTGAAACTTTAAGGCTTGCCGGGTTACGAACCTCACATGGAAGGTTATGATAGGCCCGACAGGCAAAAATGGTGAGAGAGCGGTCACCTTAACTAGTTCTGGTTCTTGCTTCTTTCAAAAATTGCTCCTTTGCTGACGGTAGTCCTGGTCTTGTTTAGAAAGATTGAGTCAATTCTTTCATGTAGTGAATGAAATCATTAAGTGCTTTGTATAATAACAACTTTGAACTGTACACGAGATCTTACAGGAAGCCAATTAAGAAAGCTGAGCATAGTTTTAACAACGGTAAGTATGTCAGCATGAGCAAGCGAATAACACCAAGGTTACGATCGTGATCAAACTGGGAAACACGTATTCCACCATAGTTAAGCTTTAAGTTAAGGCGTCAGGTACGTCAGGACATTAACATGTTTATGGCCAAAAATAATAATTCCGGTAATGACTTCATTTTAATCTGTTGGGAACATCCAGTCACTAACCTTCATGCGATATGATTCCCGGGCATTATATGTCCTGGCGAAATCAGATCAGCACTTGCATATCATCAGCATATAGCTGAAAATGATAATTCGTGCCACAAAGCCTGACAATGTCATCTAAGGGGCAGATTTAAGAAGTATAACAAGGCTCAAGAACAGAAACCTGGAAACCCCACAATCTAGAATGATCGATGATCTTTGAACCCCATTAATCTGAACATACCGCTGCCTATTGTCCAAGTAGGGTATGAACCATGAGATGGCAGTACCCCGCCCCACTTCATATCTACAAACCAAGCTGTCAAGCATCATACAATGATGAACATTGTCAAAAGCAGCAGAAAGCTCTAAGGACGACATCATGACGATCATTTTATCAACAAGAGATGACAAAATGTCACTTTTTACCCTGATGAGTGGTGTTTCAACATTGCACCCATACCTCTGTTGGACCTTTAATGGTCCAAACAGCTGGTTATGAGCTAAGAAGGTCTGAAATTGGATGGTGACAATTTTCTTCTTCAATAACGTAGCCAGAAGTGGCTAATTATAAATAGTATTCTTGTTTAAACGTCTTAAGGACAGATCTCACTTGAGCACATTTGAAGCTAATAGGGACGGTCCCTGTACTTAGAAACATATTTAAAAGTTTGGTTACGATAGGTAATAGGGGTTCAATGCAAATGTTGAGCAGCCTTACAGATATTGGGTCAAAAGCACAGGAATTAAATTTCAGTGAATATCAGTTTCAAAGATGCAAGACAAAGAATCAAAACTTCAGGTACGGCTTACAGTGCTATGGTTTTCGTCGAAACCAGATGGTATTAACAAAATTATCAACAAAGAGGACGCAAAAGCTAAGTGCATCCTGTCAACTTTGTTCTTAATTTAACAAATTTACCAAAGTCATCGCAGAGAGTCTGCAAGGACACATGGTTTGGCACATCTATTTGCTTATATCCCGGGCAAACAAGTGGTTTCCAACCTCAAACAGTTTCCTTTGATCAGTTTCACAGCTATGGACAAAATTTTAAAACTGCTCCTAAGCAGATAGTATTAGCTTGTTGACAAGGTTACACTAGGCGCAGTATAACTCCTTACGCACATGCGGACCGGACTTGTACCACAATCTCTCGTACGTCCTTCCCAAAGGCTTTGCCCTACGATTTCAGCATTATACCATTCTGTACGTGGCCGAAGCCGTTTAGACCTCAAAATGATTGGAGCATATAAGCCAAGAAAGCTTTTTTAGGTCAGTGTTGAAAAGTTGGAAAAAGTCATCCACTCCAATCATGTTGGACGGAAATGGTGGGCAGAGGGTTTAACTTTGAATATCACGTATGAGATCGGTGATGCAGATATTGGGTAATTCCCGATATGTAAATTTTTGCACTGGATGGTCGGGCTTTGTCATGTGCAACTTACAAACCACAGGGTAGTGGTCAGATATTTTGTAGGAATCAATGGCCACGTGAGCAATTATGTTTTTACACTGTCTCGACAAAGCAATTCCAGCGTATTTCAACGTGAGACACCAAAGACATGCTATATAAAACTAAAAAATCAATCAGTCGGGGCAGAAGAAGCATCATTATGCTTGTTAAAGACTGAAAATTAAAGTCCTCAACCAAAATAACATTAGAAATGGCAACCGACATGTTCTCACGAAAAATTGCAAATTCATCACAAAACCACCATCAGGGGAAGTAATGAATAGATGATATAAATACTGTAAAATTTTTCATTTAAGATGACATGGCATATTATGCATTCAAACGAGGTTATTCCATCAACCCTTACAGCAGACACAGTCAAAGGTGTTCGTTAAATAAGAGCTACTCCGCCTTTTGGTCCCCATAGTCTCGGTTCATGTGAAATATCATATCCTGAGGGTTTTGACCTACCCAAGTCAATTTTGGACCAGTACTGAGCCAGGCGTCAGTTATTTCCAATAAATCAAGGTTATGATTAACTATACAGCCGACAATAATGGAGTCCTTGTATTTAGAAAGTCCAATAGAATTGGAGAAGAACGAACAGAGGCACGAATGATGTAAAGATCATTTGCTCTCTTTTGATTTGCATTTCCTGGATGTACTACAGTATAATGAATACGACGGGAAGGGGAGATAATAGTTGGAACCCTTCTCATGTGATCCTCCACGGTACTCTGAATTTCCAGATTTACATAGATTTAAGTTTGTCGAGTTTGTCTTGGTCAGGAGGGGCCATGGAGCTAGCTCCATGCTACTATGAACCTCCATGAACGCATTATTTACGGCAAATTGAACAGGACTTATCGCTTAAGTAAACAAATCGATCTGCTGAGTGGTGGTCTTTACTGTTTAATGTGATCAAGGCACTGTTGGAGGTGCAAGAGGTGTCTGGAGGTTAATTTAATCGGCCACGTGTAGGTCTACTGCAATTAAAAGAAATAAAAACAGAGTCGCTTGGTAGTACCAGAGCAACATCGTAATACTTGTTTAGAGAATAGGTTGGTACTCCTCAGCAGTAAAGATATGCCTTGGTTAGTAGTTCACGCTGTTCCAAAAGAGAAGAAAAGAAAACGGATCCAAAGTTACAAAAAAGAATGGGATCACAGCAAGTGGTGATGAAACGGTAAGGCTCGTAACAACGAAATAAAATGTAAAAAAGAGCAACACAGCAATTAAAAAGAATGAGCAACCATCCGGAGGCCAAAGTCCCCTTGGCAGAAGTAGAACAACGCCTTCTCTATATAATTACTTTTCAGTCTTCCTTATTTTATACCCCGACTTTCTCGGTTGAAAAATCTCTTACAAAAAATAGTTATATGAAGAGGTACTGAACTGAAAAAAAAAGTTGGAAAGTTTTATTTTTCAAACTAGACCTTACTTTGGACATTCACTGTAACAAATAAGGAACAAAACACCTTTACAAAATTAGCAAATTTCTTCAATCATGGTAATGTTTCATGTTTAGTCTTTCGTTGATATAATTTTTCTTGTACATGCTATTGAATAATTTTGGAAAATATATGAAGCCTATTGAATTCTCTGTTATGTGGTTTAACTAGAATATGTTTGTTTGACGTATTTTCTTAAGATCCATTTTGTTTATTATCATCATTTTTCTAACGCCAACTTCTCTTGACTTGGGCTAGGCCACTACCTGTTTTACTATTGCTAGCCATTAGCCTTACACTAACTGTATTAAATGTGTACATTGTTTTCCAATTCCAAATCGGAATATTCCCTGTGACCACTAACAGCTGTCTTAACGTATATGATAGTCTGTTTAGAATGCTTTATTAGTCACAATATGTTACGCCATTTCAATCGAGATTTTTCCGAAATATTTAATGTAACTAGCTAGCTTTTTTGGTATCAAAGTTGGCAAAACCAAGTCTTCTGTTAGACTGATGTCGTTTCGGAAATCACTGTCAATGGAGAACATATTATAGTAATAGTAGGTTAATCAAGAAATGTCACTTAGACTGATATATACGCCTGTAGTGTAAAGGGAATATTATTTCACCTAGGATATATCCGCTTTTAGTGCTGAAAGGGTTCAATGCTCTCCCAAATTAGATAATTTCATCATTACCATTCTTTATAGGATAAACTGATGGAATCATTTCTTCACTGCTGGGTGTGGGGTGATGGCTCCTTCTAAAACTAGCGGTGTGCGTCACAACATCCATAGATGAATACAAACTAGTTGACATATCTTAACAATATAATCTATTTTAAAACATTTTTGATTTGTATGCTTAACTGTTCTGCACCCATGATGTAACAATATCAAAAGGAAATCGTGTAGAAAGGTTGGAAAGGAATCCCACCGCATTTGTTAGGTTTTGATTTCTTTTCAACCAATTAGAAGGTTGTGCATTGACTCCTTTTATGGCAGAATGTAAACAACCTATAGAAGTTAATCATCAACAAATAATTTTGCGAAGTATGTGATGAACTTATCCTTAGATGTACGTGATAAATCTATATATAAAAGTTTGTTAAGTGACTACTAATTGAAGTTTTGATGAATAATTGTATCTGTGTTTTAATTAAATAATGTACAGCTTACCATCTGGTACTCTATACACTACTGCAAACACCCGATGAATACTTCCAATGGTCGTGGCATTGTGTTCCCTCTGTTAGGGAGTGTTAGAGGAAGTGTATCCACCATATTGGCAGCGATGGCGTTGCGGTTTTTTACAAGCCCAAATCAAATAAGATTAATCTCCACCCTTGGAACTCCTTTTCACTAAGGTATAAACTATATTGTGACAAGGAACTGTAAGGATAAACGGGGCGCTTCAAATTATAGGGACTTCTTTATTAATTTTGTAGCTAGTGGGTTGCAGTTTGTTGTGAGTAATCCCTCAGGTTCATTTAAAAGTAAAACACCGTAGAAACGCAATTCCCTTACTTAACGAAGAAGATCACAACAGCTATGTCATACATGGTGCCTGGAAGGCTATTTTTGTGGTTAAATCTATAAAAAGAGCAAAAAGACAAGAGGGCAATCAGTGAAAAGCTGGGAAACGAAAGATATGATTAGTTTATGTCTTTTGTTAGTTGGAACATCTCATGCGCTAACAAAACCTTATTTAAGTTGTCACTTGTTAATTGATCTCGTTAACGTCATTGCCTTTCTCTCTGTGGTAAATATAGACAATATTGGTAAGCACGGCTCACTCCTCCTGTTAGTAAATTTCTATAGCGTTAATCTACAACTATGCGCTCTGAACTGTCGTAGTAACTGGGTCGCCGTTCCGTTTTTGAGAGCGAAGTCAAAATAGTTGTAGCTGTTTGTGTAGGCCTTTCCGTGTGTAATGATCTTGAGATTTAGATTTTGTAAAGGAAGTATGGAACCCCAGTTCGGACACCTATTCCAAATTTTAGAAGCAAGTGTATCTAATAATGTGGTCGTCTTCAAAATGCAGGTATTATTGTTGTTGATGGCCAACGTTTGGGGTTGTTATCTTTCAGTGTTAAGTATTTATTGTTTGGGGGAAATGAAAGGTAATTATTTTTTTTTGCAAGACTTTGATAAAACTTCTCGATGCCGAGACCATGAATTTGAGCAAAATATGTTCAGGAGCTCCAGTAAGTGTCAGGAGATCTGATACACAATAATGCAGACAAATGTAAACATATAGAGTGTTATTAGTATTTGGTCCCTCCTGGTTCGATTAGGTACTAGTAATTTTTAATCGCAAGTCCACTCAGTCGTTTTTTTATGCTAACTAAAAACACACCTTTAGAGCTAGGAACATTTTACCTCGGTTTAAGAATGCAGCAGCTTGAACCCCCGAAATATTTATTGGTATTATTGTTAAGTTCTCTAAAGTGGCTGTTGTTACTTGAGAAATTACATTAAAACAAAAACCCGAAGTATTATGTGCACACTTTGCTTAGAATGAGAAAATATTCAAACAATTTCTATAAAAATAAAGAACAATCAGCGAAATCACATTTTGGTGTATGTCTGAAACAGGTGATGATACGTAATGAATGAAAATGTGTCACTTGGCAGGAAAATGTCTCTCGTTGCGACTATATTATATGATGGGACAGGTATGCTACAGGTTTCAGTAAGTGCTTAATATCAAACCTGTATTGAAATTGCCTGTTACATTCTAAAACGATCCTCAGGCCTACCGCATATTTAACGCATCATTAGTGGTGAAATGCTGAGATTCAAGGCTCTCTAATCCCCCTGAATGAAAAATTCAGGTTGTAACTCATTCCCACTGATTCATTTTGTTGTGCTATTATTAAGGCTCTGTAATGCTGCAAATGACAAGTTCAGGTCGTAACTTATTTTAAGTTGTTCAGTTTGCTGTACAAGTGACTCATACATATTATGTGTCTGAGGTGATGAAAGTACAAGTTCAGATAAGGATAAGAGGTGCACTATCTGACGTCATATACGGTAGTCAGTGACCCTTGCACATTTAAAGGAAAGACCGAAATCATTTGTGATTTCATACGAATAAGTTCATTGGCATTTTTTGTAAGATTTTTTGCCTCGGGTTGAATATTATTGGTTTGATCTCTGTGACCAGGCTAATGGTTTTTTTTTTTTTTTTGTTTTGGCTCAGAGGATGACGCGACTTCATCAGGAGAGTCCCGTTAAAAACGGTGTTGGAAATTTTCTCTAG
Source organism: Holothuria leucospilota (assembly GCA_029531755.1). Taxonomy (NCBI): domain Eukaryota; kingdom Metazoa; phylum Echinodermata; class Holothuroidea; order Aspidochirotida; family Holothuriidae; genus Holothuria; species Holothuria leucospilota. Next base: position 63,064,281 of record CM055962.1, read on the forward strand.
ATAGGATAACAAAACAAAGGTAACAATTGAAGGACATCTCGTACAACCCAGTGACTGGATTTACATTTAGTGCGGAATCCCTCAACAACCTCTGTTCCTCTGTACGCGCGTAAAATCATGCTCCCGATCCGTTCAAAATGAATTAATGTTATCTTTTTTTCCGCTTTGAGCCTCCTATTCAAAAAAGGTTGACAAGTCTTCTTTACAGAAGGATGAGCAATTGAAAAAGAAACAAAAGGGTACACGAATTTGTATATACAATTGTAGTTTGACTGAATATATAAAAAACATTAATGGAGCAGACAGTCGTGGCTTGCCATTGGCCACTTTTACACTTTGACTGACCGCATAGACTGTTTTCGATTGGGAGGGAGCTGAAAGTTTTAGACCACCATCAAAAGGCGTCGCACCCATTGGGCCTTGGGACTCACCCCCCAAAAATTTTGTCAAGGGTGTCATATGCAAATGCGTTAGAAAACCCTTCACATGCCAAATTGAGTTAATATGAGAAGTTTACTTTTCCAAATATATATTAGCACTTTGTCTTGGGTTATACTACTTTTCACCTTCCCCCCTGCAAAAATATTTTCGCACGACACCTTTTATACCTTCACCCACTAACCACTTTTCACTCTCTAAAAAAATTGTTTTGCCCGCGGCCCCTGACCGCCGTCCTTGGGAGGTGTCTCTAAGGGAAGGAATCTTTTTTAGTATTCCACGGTCCTTAGACGCAATTTCATGCTAAGGGTGGTAGAGGTACACCTAAGTCCCTACGTTTGTAATTGGGGATTTCCCTCATCCCCCTACCCCGCTTCCGACGCCTATGATTGACCAGACGTGGAGAAATGCAGACGGAGAAATGAATACAAATAGGTGGAAAATATTAAACCATTTGGCCACTTTATTAAAAACCCTGAAATAAGCAATACAAAACACTCTTCCTTTGAACCCCTTTTTCAGGATGGTAATCCTCCTACGTAAATGCGTCTCCCTTCCCCATCATTTGATGCCTCTGCTTAGCCAGACAATGCACTGAAGGGAGCAGAATATCTTTGGGGATTTCATTGCGGCGAGACAATGCTTAAATACATTAAGGTAATGGTAGTTTTGCATTTTCAAGGGGTCCTAATTCTTCCTCCCCTCAATTTGGCTACGGGCATGCTTTGATGGATGATCAACGGAAAGATGGTGGTCAAATAAATGGTCAAATCCGGTTGAGCTCATTTGAAACTATCTGAAGTAAACTGAGTCATTATGACGCCTCGGCGTATCACCCACGAGAGAGTGAAATTCTCTACCGTGTACGTCCTGTGGAATATTTAGTGGTATTACCTACCACCGCCTGGTCGTTTTTCTTTTGCTACTACGTTCATACAAACGTAGGATAGAAACATCTTCATTTGATCCATCTTGTAGATCAGTTTGTGCAAAATGGGGTCGCTCATCTGGGCCGCAGATTATGTGTGCGAGTGTGAAAAGTGTCCCTTTTAAACTCGCCGACTAGAATACGCAAAGTGGGTAACTATGAACGTTTGACAAACCCTGCGCCGACTCCATTCGATGAAGGTGCGACGAGTGAGTTTGGCGGGGAAGTATGAACCTAGTATTGGAGTTATTTTCAGAGGGTTAAAAGTGTCGTTGTCAAAAAACACATTCCATTTCTCAAGTAAAGCAAGGGTTGCGTGTCGTTCTCAAAGGGCATCCCTTTAAAAATTTTAACTCGGTGAGGGTGATAGGAGTGATGTTTTCACAGTTTTTCATGTGCCTTTAAGTTATGAACTTATATTATTTTGAGGCTTTATTTTGATAGGCCCGGGTTACAATATCTTTATTATTATCGACGTACTTGCGACTTCTTGTATGTATGGTATGTAGGGTAAAGTATATTCATTTCTCTGTGAACAGCTAGAAACAAATATCCGGGAAGTCTTCCACTGTACCTTGCTTTGGGATTTTTTCGTAGCTGGAAACACTCGACCAGGCCCTCCTGACTGTCCTGACACTGGGATAACAGTAACAACTGTTGGAGGGGGTGTATCAGCTGTAGCTACCTATGGCCCATTTATCTGTCCTGATGCCGAACAAGGTTCTATAACAGCAAGTTGTAATCCCGTATCACGAACGTCATTCAACATTGGTGGAAATAATGCGGTAACATGTACCTGTACTGACAATGGCGGTCTTCAAAACAGTTGCAACTTCTTTGTGAACGTTGTAGGTTTGTACATTTTGTCAGCTTAAGCTTTAAAAACTGTGTTGGTTATTTGTTATTAAAAGAGTAAAGCAGACCTTGCTATACAGAACAGTACCTTGATGCCATTTTTCGTGCTGTAAACTAGAGGTAAGTTTTTGAGTTAAATTGTTTCACTATTATAGCTCTTCTCAGGCATAGTATAGGGCAGGTGCAGCATTAGTGACGCATTTAGATAGACTCTGTTCTACCATGTTTCCAGTTAGTTGCCGTTTGGATGACTACCATTAAAGTAAACTTTACTTTGGACAATCGTCTTTCATGTAACCTCGAACATAGTAAGTGAAGGACAAGAGATTAGTAACATTTTCTACAAGAAGTTGTTCCCCTCCCCTTTGTCCTCTTCAGTTCCTTCCCAAGTTCTTGCTCCATTCTCAAAACGTTTAGGATAATTTTTTGAAACCTTACTTTTTTTCTTAAAAATAATTTCTAAAAATGTTCCAGTTTAAAAATTGTTTTCATTTCAACAAACTCCCAGGCAAATTCTTTTGTCAACATGCTAGCCCTTTTGACTAAACGTGGCTTAATCCACCACTAGATAAATTTACTTTTTCAATTCATTCGTGTTCTTTAAAAAAATACTACAGGTCCCCTTATCACTCTCAAGGGTGGCGCCAGCGGGGGGGCCAGGGGGGCCATGGCCCCCCCCCCCCCGTCGCGTAAATTTTTTGGTTTCGTCGGGGAGCTGTTATGTATACGATAAAATATGAAGTCCCCGACAAAGCCCAGTCGCCCGACGATTTACTTAATTTTGGTCTAAATTAGGGCAATTCTTCAATAAAAACCCCAAATTTTCCAATTTTCTTCTTCAAAGCCCCATTTTTTCAAATTTTTCATGGAAAATGCCGGCAATTTTTTCAAATTTTCTCCAAAAAGAGCCCAAGATTTCCGGCGCGCTTCGCGCGCCAAAATTTTCCTTCAAACATCGTTTCGGCACTTTATTTTCTTCGTTGAGACTTTGGGTTGCTGGCCCCCCGTCGGGGAACTTGGCCCCCGTCGGGGAAATCCTGGCGCCACCCCTGATCACTCTGTTTGAAAAATGCAAATGTATTCTAAGTATTATGTGCCTACATATAAACACGGGTATTTATAATTACATAATGACACGGTCCTTATTTTTAAACAATAATACAAAATATCATAATATAGTGGCAAGAAATAACTAAGTTGTTTGGCTTGTGGCTTTCGATTGCTAATCTTTTCGATAAAGTTAATTTCATTTCAATGTCTTTTGTGGACATGTTTGAATATATAAATATAAATGTAGATGTTTAAATAATTGAATGCTTGGGAATATAGTTCTCATCCGTCACATGAAGGTATTCCAAATGCACAAATGCATAATGGTTGCATACTTGGCCTCGTCTAACCCTTTCTCATGCTAAAAACATGTCCTAACGTATGGTAGAAGTATGTAAAGTATCTGTTTACATTGCATGTAGTGTTTGTCTTTTGCCTGGTAAGTACCGGATATGTTTCCATAATTTCTCTACGTCACGAAGCTGAAAACACCAACCAGGACCCCCTGATTGTCCTGACACTGCAGTTACTGTTGTTGCCGTTGGAGGAAGTTTAACATCGTAAGCACCTATGTTTCTTTTATCTGCATTGATGCTGAACAGCTGAACAAGGTACAATAGTAGCAAGCTGTATCCCGACATCACGAAGGTTAGGTCAGGAGGGTTAGTAGTCACATGCCATGGGTGATTCGGCACTATCATCACGGTCGTGTATTATCCTTCGTGTGTTAGTCTAGGATAGAACACGTACTTTTTTACGTAAATAACACAGGCCACATTAAAAGCGAGATCCCTGATTCCAAAGTGGAATAGTTTACGGAGTAAACTATCGTGGTCTAGGAAGCAAATGCTTTTGACGGATGTAAAGAAAACACCTATGCTCATCTCCTTATTACTAGATTCATCAGTGAAATACTTTAAAATCCCAGCCGCCATGTTCGTTGGCAAGTTTTTGCAAAAACCAATTTTAATTGAGAAGGCCAAAGCATCTTATTCTTAATTAAAACAAAATCTTCACAACCTGCCACACATGATTCGTTCTAAGACCTTAGACATACTACGCATACGTAGAATTGATATTCGAGGGTAGATGGCAATAATGGACTGGTCCTCAGCTTTTAAGACGGACGTCATTCTAGCCCTTCCTTACAAAGGGGATCGATACTTGTCGATAAAGACTTAAGTTATTGCAATATAAGTAAGTGGATTAACTATTGGAACAGGCAGTCTGGAGTACTTTAACACAGATACCTTCGGTATCTGGAGAGGATCCCCCTTTTAAGTTGAGTTATTACACATGATACTTCATAACATTGGTATGAGACCCATGCACTAATAGTCCTTCAAGCCGGAAAGTATCGTACTACAACCACGAACCAAGTTTTACCAGAACAACTATACCAATGCCAACTGGGACCTACTACAGTACCATACAGAATTACCAAATTAGCCTTCCTACTGACAAGTACCACAACAACCACGTGGTATGTTCCATCACGTTAGGATCTATATTTACAATGGCCAAATTAACTCGTTTAGTAAAGTGAATGGAACTGTTAATTGTACAATACACGAAGTAAATGAGTCTTATAGCAAGATGAGGGAAGTGTACGAGTCAGTACAAACCAAACATGATCAGTTAGTTTCTGAAAGTGAGGATGAGGATGAATTCCGTAAACAAGAACAGTGGATGGAAGAGTGCCAAGAAACTTTCATTAAGATCACCATCACTCAGAAAGATTATTTTAACAAAAGAGAAAGTAACATAGTTGAGACTCCTGCCCCTGACAGTGGAATTGTTGAGAACAACTCCCCCAGATCGGCTGTAACCACGCCTCCGGGAAATGTCCAACTCAGGGGCTAGATAGTTTAGAACAACCTGACCTACCTTCACCAATGCCAGGCTCAAATACCCCACAACTAGTCTCCTCTCTCTATGGAATTCCTAAACCTTCCCTACCAATGTTTACAGGCGGCAGGGAAAAGGATTTTGCCACGTAGTTTAATTGGAGTGCACCCTTCCCTCACTGAGCGTATAAATACCAAGTGCTCCTGGGACGCCTGGGCAGTAATGCTAGAAAACAAGCTGAATTCTTCATGCATTAAATAACTCCCTACAGTAGTGCCATCCAGGCCCTTATGAAAAAATATGGGCAACCTAGACATCTTGTTCAGAGTAAGTTGGGAAGAAGCATGCAGACACCTGCAATTAAATCCAGTGATTATGATGGTTTTGAGAATTTTGTCCCAACATTTTATTCCTTGGTAGGCATGCTAAAATCACTGGAAGGCGAGAATGGATTTAATAAAGTGTGGTTTACATGTTGACAGGTTAATAAGCTAATTACCTGCACCATCATACCGGGACATCATACCGGTAGAGTTCTGTATTACCAACAACATACAAGAGCCAAATACAGATAAAACTTACAACCTAGTCCATTTAGCTGAGTGGCCACAGGTAAAAGCTAGAGCCATACGAATATCACACCAAGCTTCAGATCACTACAGAGAAAGTACACAGCCTTGTATGGCACGATCAAAGAATCAACCATCTACTTCATCATAAGAAGTAAGGGAAAGAACAAAGGCCTTTTGTCCATAACGTAGTGGAACAGACCATTTTCTAGGAGGTTGCCGAGAGTTTCAAAAGTTTTCAACTGATGATATTATTAAGTAGATACAGACTGCCAAGAGATGTTGGAAATGCCGCAGCACACATCATCCACATTAAAGTGCACATTAAAGACGCCATGTTAAGATCTACTATCTCACTATGTTACATGATGCAATACAGAAGGATGCAGATAAGCCCACACCATTAGTAACCATGTATATTGGCAAGAATCGAAGACCCTACAAGATTGTACCTACTGGATGATGGATCTATTAAAACCATTATTTTTGATGAAGCAGTTAACCGACTGGATCTCACTGGGGAGAGAGATGAAATACTCCTAACAATGGTGCGTCAGGAACCTAATCAATTGGTAGGGCGTAAACTTACCTTTGAAATTTGTGCAGCAGATCAACCAGTCAAATGGTATCAAATCCAAGATGCTTTCACCTCGCCTCTCCTTCGTCTCTCTTATCCAATTCAGTCTTTGCAAAACAGTTGGGCTCATCTTAGAGGGCTGCAGCTTCGTGATGTGTGTAATGTTAGACCACTCATACTTGTTGGGTCAGACAATGCTAATCTGATATTGCCACAAGAACCAGTTAGACTTGGACCTTCAGGCTTACCAGCCGCAGTTCTAATCAACCTGTGATGGACATTTCGAGGCCCATCCAGCCTTCTGAAATCCAGAAACGAGTCATGTAGCTTCATCACAAAGCTCTGAAAAAACCAAGTCCTGAAGGATGTTCAACGCTTGTGTCAAGTGAAGTAAGGGTAGGCGGTGCCACCATCTGACGTCACATGGGTATGTCGGTGAACCTTGCACATTTGAAGGAAAAGCCCGAAATCATGAACTGTGATTTCATACGAAAGACTTGGGTAGCATTATAGATTATGTGCTGGGGGGTTGATTATTATTGGTTTGGTCTCTATGACCAGAAAGGCTAGACCGGTTTCTGTTGCTTCGGCTCAAAATATGGCCCAACTTCATCAGTAGCGAACCGTAAAGAAAGGTTAGGGTATAAATCAACATTGTCTCAATTGCGGACAACATAGGAAAGTAACAGCTAACTAATTTCTCGTAAATCCCATAGAAACACGCTTTCGGGAGCGTAACTTACACTTATTACAGAGGCTTTTACATTAGCCGTGATAAGATCTTGGGGAATACATGTTTGTGGGGTTGAATAAGTGCCATTAATTTTTATGGTCCGTTCATAACATAACAATTTTGATATGTCTGCCGTAGACTGGAACAATTCCCGGCGGAGGTTGCCTTTGTCACCCGTGACATAGAAGGAATTTAGCAGTGGTATTGTGCGTTTCCTCTATGGCAAATTAGGTTTACATGAGAAAATAGTCCTCCGAGATACCATATCATACGGCAATTTATGTTATTCCTTTGAGCATTTTTTGCATGGGTCTAAATTGTCGTTCTCAAAGGTCTAATCCCTCTAGTCGTTTCAACCGAGGGTTAGGTGTCGTTCTCATAACGCAACCCTTTCAAAATTTTATAGGGAGAGTAAGAAAACGACACAATCTCGTAGGGTTCCCACAAGGCGTAAGGTTATGAACTTTATGAAAACAAAGCCTTCATTTGATAGGCTCGGGCTATGAATCTTTTAATATTATCGAGAAATTAATCCTGAGGTACTTGGGGATTCTTTCGCCATTCCAAAGGTTAGGGCGATTTATGACTACGTGTAGTCTAAAATTTTCCTTTTAGGCATGATAATGACACGTGCGTAACTATATAGTTAGGGTTAACACATATGCCTTTATTACAGGCGGGTATTAACTTACCGAAATGAAGTAACTTAGAATAATGAGACATGGACATAAAGCATGTTCGCAGAGGAAGAGAAGCCTACTCTTACTGAGCTAGTTGTTGGCCCTTAAAAGAGCCGTTGGGTTAAGACATCTTGTGTCGGGTTTTATCTCTTGTAGGGGTGGTGGCGTCTGGGTGCTGCCTTCTGTTGGCGGTGTTTGAGTCTCTCCTCGGTTCTCTTACCAGATTTCTCAAGGAGCTTCCACAGGACTTTTTTCGCCTCCACACCGTCGTCTAGTGTCTCTAACTCCAGTCTAGCCCTCTGTTCCTTTTCAAGGAATCGGTCCTTCTGCTTCTTGGCTTGACGTGACAGTTCTTGCCGCCAAGCTTGACCGAGCCTCAAGCCAGCCCTTTGAAGGAGGGAGTCAAAATCCTCCCTTACCTCCTCAGAACTATGCAAAAAACCCGGCAGCTTGGGTAGGCCTCGGTCGACTCGAAGGTGGTTGGGAACATTGCCTTTAGCTAGTTCCTCGTCAAGCTTGGTTATTTCTTTCTTCAGTCCGATGACTGTCTTCTGTAATTTAGTGAGGGCGTTGAGGTGGTACTTCACTCTTTCGAAGCTTTCCGCAGGTAGCTTGCCTTCTTCTGGTTCCCTTCTTGGACTTTTCAGCCCTTTAGGAATAGTTTCCTCTGTATCAGAAGAGTCTTTGTAGACTGGGGATGCTGGGATGTCTGGTATGAGATTCTCCATTTTCGGAACTGATACGGAGGCTCCAGAATGGGCATCCTTTAGAATGTCAATTGGACGTGAAAGAGAATACCTTTGGATTCTGTCTCCTGATTGGTTACAACAAGTGGCGCCAAAGCTGCCGTGTTGTGCTGTGTCAAAGTCATGCAAAGTTGTGCTAGTTTGAAAGGTTCTTTTCGACAAAATATACTTTTAAATCTCCTCCTTTAAGGTAGGAAAGGACTTAAATATTTAGTCCTTATGTTAACATCAGAGATTCCGCGAAAGAATTCTCGGTGTATCTAACCTACGTCCCAATTTTTCGAAAAAAACGGGAAGCAAAATAAAGTAAAGTAAGGGTAGGCGGTGCCACCATCTGACGTCACATGGGTATGTCGGTGAACCTTGCACATTTGAAGGAAAAGCCCGAAATCATGAACTGTGATTTCATACGAAAGACTTGGGTAGCATTATAGATTATGTGCTGGGGGGTTGATTATTATTGGTTTGGTCTCTATGACCAGAAAGGCTTTACCCTACACTAGACAGGCAGTTACGTAAAAACAGGATCAGAAAGCTTTGGAACTCCTTGAAGAGAGAACTATCCGGGTTGACGATGATGGCGTTTTGACGTATACTACACCGCTGTTACGATTGAAAGATGGCACCCGGTTCAGTGGACCAAAAGTCCAGTCGTCCCATCTTGAAAAGACTTAAACGGCATCTCCAGAGTAAGCCAGAAGGAGCAGAAATTCAGTAAAAGCAGATCAATCAACTGGTTGAAACAAGGTATGTGAAAAAGATTTCTGAGGCAGAAGCAAATGAATCAAAGGAATCCTAGTATATTCCTTACCACATTGTCGAACATAATGGAAAACACCGTCTGTTCTTGAATTGTCTTATAAGTATAAAGGCAAGTAACTGAACAAAACTTTGCTGCCAGAACCAACCATTGCCTTAACCTTATTGGGAAAATCCCTTAGATTCCGTCAACACCCGATTGCAGTACCCGTGATATTTCGGCCATGTTCCATCAAATTCAAATACTCCCTGAGGACAAAACCGTTACTTCGTTTTCTTTGGCGGAACACGGAGGAAAACGCTAAACTAACCATTCATAAATGGCACGTTTTGCCCTTGGAAACGACATGCAGTCCCTGCTGTGCCTCCTTTGCCTTGAAAAGGCATTTTACAGACAACAAGAATGGAAATGAGGAGGTACTGCAAACCCTAGAAGAGGACTTTTATGTGGACAATTGCCTAAACAGTGTACCCACGGTAGTTGAAGCAAAGACACTTATCCTAATACCCCGCAGCTTACTAGCGGAAGGTGGATTTAACATCAGACAGTGGGCAAGCTATGATTCCAAAGTGGTAAAGGATCTACCTTCAGATGCCAAATCAGAGAGCTTTCAATTTTGTCCGAGCATGATGAAAAGATAGAATCAATGTTTGGTCTCCTATGGAGATGCCCGAAAGACCAATTGCACTATAACTACAAACCCATACCATATGACCGGCTCAACCTGACCAATGTGTACAAGGTCCTTGCAAGTTAGTATGACCCCTTGGGATATCTCAGCCCATTTACGGCCATGCCTAAAATCATTGTGCAAGATTTATAGAATGGTCACGACTGGGATACCAAGCTTAAAGATGGGGGACTAAATAGAAGATAGTGTGAATTGGAGCACGAACTTCCAGACGTGCTATTGGTTACCTTGCCTACATGCTATACCCCTGTGATATGGACACCACAAAGGTACAACGCCAGGTACACATACTTTGTGCAACTAGTAAACGTGTATAAGTTTCAGTTGCTTTTCTACGAAACCAAACTGAAGAAGGAAATATTCTCATAAGCTTTGTCATGGCCAGGTCGAGAGTTGCCCCGAAACGTCAACTGCCAATGCCTCACCTGGAGTTGTGTGCCGCATTGAGTAATGCTATACTGGCAGCAGTTCCATTTAAAGAGTTGTCATTTCCCATTCAGTCTGTCCACTTTTGCAGTGATTCCACCACAGTTCTACGATGGCGATACAAAGTCCTTGTGGGGACACTGATCAGTGAAATTCAAACCATAACTAATTGCAGCAAGTTATGTCAATACCCAACTTAATCCATCAGACGACCTCACACGTGGGAAAATACTAAAGGAACTAGCTGCTGACAACAGATGGAGAATGGTCCAAGTTTTCTTCTTTAGCCCCCAGATCAATGGCCTTATGAACCAAGGCGTGGCATGAAAGTGTTAATGAGGTCAAAGGCCAAATAGTGAAGTTCCTAGATGATATATAAAGTCAATTTGGAAAACAGCTTTTAAGTGCAAAAGGCCTGTCTGGGCGCGTGACCCTTCTTTTCTCTTCCCTTTTGGCGTTTCCTAGAATGGATCGGGACTTCCAGTTTGAATACTACCATTCTATTTTACCGGAAAGTTTCAAGCCGAACTGGCAACTCCCTATTTTTACTTTTTGGGGGAAGTGTAAGTTTCTGACATTTGAGCTTTCAAAATAGGGAAGATTAGGTGCACGTCACAAGTCTTGAGGAGTGTCATTTCCGGCAACCAAGGGGCAAGTTTGGCAAAAAAAAATCTTGGTATCGACAACTCATTGTCGCGCTTATAGACAGTAATGTCTACATTTTACACAATCGAAACCTACCCATTGAAAAGGCTGCACGCGGGTCTGATACCATGGGCCCATGGACAGTGATGATTAAGACCCACCGTTTATGGGATAATTCCTTGGACAAGTGGGACAGCTTGCATGCTGTGAAAAACATTTTCTTATACCAATACAGTGTGATCCCAAATTTCTGTGTACCTTACACAATTACCATAAATTTCGTATTTTCACAACTGTTTTCCTAATTTAATGGTTTTAGTCCCTAAATTAGAATTTGTCTAACAAAGAGAATATTAGATGCTTCATTTAGAGGAGAAATAAGTACAGTTGAGAAAATAAACAACCAGGAAATTTTCACTTATAGAAACATATTCTTCACTTAGTAACGATGATCCCTAAAATATGTCATAATGAATATAATTGTGTCTTATTATTGCCAATATTAGATGACTCCAAGCGGTGTAAAGATCCCTTCTCCTCGCATGTGAAGTGTTCTCGCCTACGTGATTGCAGTGACATAAAGTCTAGTTCCCTCCTTCCTTTACCAAGCGGAGTGTACGAGATTCATCCATTTGGAGCCCCATCGTCATTCCACGTCTTCTGTGACTTTGATATTGACGGTGGAGGCTGGACGGTGAGTTTTTTCTTGAACTGTGGTTTTCCTGTAGTCTAACCTTTAGATGTTTTGCAGTTAAGTGTCACTATTTTTTCTTGCTAAAGTGTTCAGTGTCGGGTAAAAACGACGAAAAGTACAAACCAGATATTTATTTTTGTCTGTATGTGTTGAAATACTTTCCTGTTTATTAATGTAAGGTATCAAAAATTATCATAATAAGTATGTGGTATTTTTTAAGTCCTAACAACAGAAGTCTCTTGGTCTCAATATTTACAGTTTTTTTGTGGTTAGTGTAGTGAACTGTCTATGACTAAATTACCTTCCAAACCCTTTTAGATCTTGTAGATTTTTCTAGTTTTTTGGGCCTTTCTAGGTAAATTTAGGTCTGCTTTTAATTTTGCAACCCTGGTCATAAATTGGAGGAGGCTGGTGTGACGTAAGTTTCTAAATGACCGTATATGCATGGTCTCAGGTAACCAGCTGTTCTTGCATATTCACAGGTCATTCAAAGACGAGTAGATGGATCAGTCGATTTTGAAAGAGGGTGGAATGACTACAAATGTGGTTTTGGATCCCTGGATTCTGAGTTTTGGCTCGGAAATGAAAAGATGTCGCTAATAACGGCCCAGAGAAAGTATGAATTACGTATCGAGCTAACAGGAAAGGGAAGTTATCCACGCCACGCCAAATACTCCTCCTTTCGAATTGGTGATGAAAGTACATTCTACCGGCTGTACCTTGGAACTTACTCTGGTAATGCTGGTGGTAAGTACAGTCGTTATACCATACAAAATAGATTACTCAAGCTGCTTACTTTCCTCAGAATTTCGAATCGTACAACTATCAAGATAATAATCTGTCGGAACTTTTTTGCTTCCCCCCCCCCACCCCACGAAAAATACCTAGCTACGCCACTGCCCATTCTCATAGCCTGTACAGTTAACTTGAAAACTGATAATGATTTTTAAGAACGTTATCAGTAAAAACTGTACAAAACTTATGGTTGATAGCAAAGATCAAACCAAGGCGTTATTCAACTGATCAGTTATACTTGGATAGTAACCTATTAAAACTTAAAGATATTCATATGTATTGTATGGGGGTACTTGTACATAAATATGGTCATAACTTACTACCAAATGCATTAGCAAATGTCATAAAACCCCCACATTCAACTGAAATAACGATGTTTACTCATAATAATAATAATAATCTTTTTTTCTGTATTACGTCATAAATCTGCGCATGGTAAATTACTTCTTTGAAATTATTGTTATAATATTTGGCACAACCTTCCATCTGATGTAAGATCTAGTACTTCACTTCGTTCTTTTCAAAAGAATCTTAAATACTCACTCATAAGCTGTTATCACTTTTAAGCTCTAAATATTTATCTGAATGTCTTAGTATCCAGAAATGAGTTCTTTCTATTCTTCTGACCGTCTCTTCTTTTTCTTCTTTTTTTTTCTTTTGTTTCATGGTCACTAGCTTTGATGAACAGTAATGTTTTTTCTAGTGCCCATCATATGTATGTAAACTAATTCATTTGAATGTAAAGTCGAACTTTACAAGACTCTTAGTCTTACAGTTAGGAAAAATCCCTCATTCACCCAACCCCATTTTCACAGCTTTTGTTGATGGGAATGTACATATGAGAAATAAATTGAATTGAATTGAAAATTTCATAGCAGTGATACATTAGTAAAGTTCAAAAATGTGGGCAACTTTCAAGGCTAGTTCATAAGGGGGAAAGTTTCCAGTTTCGCCGTCTCCCTTTTTTCGGCATCACTTTCTTTTTCAGACGGTTCCAAAGCTGCACTACAAAGTTTATGAATACCGTAATAATTTTGATTGCAAGATGCCAGCAAATACAATTTAACAGTGTCTAATTTTAAATTTTCGCCTCCGCCGGCTCTCATCGAGGCTTCCCACATCTTACACGTAGCTTCCAAGTCAAACTTTTCCCTACAAAATGTTGACGTTAACCAAGTATTCTATTTATGGGTATCTAATGTAACTGAGAGACTCCAATGCGTATTGCAGAGTACGAAATCGAAAAAAGTTCGACCCCGGATCAGTAAAACAGAAACATATAGCCCTCATATATTATCATATGGAAACGTGATATTAAAAAGAATAAATAGGTAAACCTACTACGTTTCTTGTAACATATGTAACCTAATACCCAAAGTCGATAAAATTTGGTTTCCCTCAGGCTCTATCCTAGACGGATGAACTTTAACATGGATGCAGAAAATACCAACCCTCATGTTTATTAAATTTAACTCTGCCACTGTGGTAAGCTAATACAATAACGAAAATAGGCACACATTATTTTCTCAAATTTCTTTCAAACAGTTTTCACTGAGCCATACCTACCCATAAATGAATTATTCATGAATTTGCTACAATGTCAGTCAACAATATCAAGATATTCTCAGAGTCTAAAAGAAAGCAAACTGAAATTGTTTTCTTTAAACAACTAAACGAGCAAACTTCATTGGTTGTGCATCTTTTATGGTGATTCATTTAAATTTAAGTTGTTTATTGTGAACTAAAGTTAAAAAAGAAAACAATCTGAGAATGGAATATTGTTACAAAACCCTTTGCAAATAAAAAGCAATAGACTCAGAAAATAAAACTCCCCCCAATATATAAAGTTTCGAAGACTGGGGTTTCATCCGGGATCTGTAAAAAACCAATGATTTCACTCTCAACCCTGACACATATAGTCTTTAAATTATACACATTCCCACTTCGTAGATGAATTTATTTTGTGACCTACATTCCTTTTTTAGGGATATTTGGAAGTGCTTCCCTAATTTTTTATAGAAGCCCAATTGTGCATCACAAAGTTACACAAAAATGTCCACGATACCAATTTCTGGCTTATTATTGTCCAAATTTATTCAGTTTGAAAAGGAACTTTACAGAGATACAAATAAAAGGGAAGCACTCCTTCGATATTCAATCGCAAGGATACACTTCTTGGTTATTTTCGTGGATGATTCGTGGTAAAAACAATATGTTTTCTCAAATTTCGTTTATAGAATACTCCGTTTATATTAGTAGACAGCAACGAAAAATGATTAAATTTCTGCGTCTTGTTGGGCAACAGTTTGTTGACATGAAACAAGGGATGTGTAGAATAGAGACAAGTCCTTCATAATGGCAGTGTTTGAAGGATAGTGTTTGCAAACTTGGATTAACTTTACATTTTTATTCTTTCGTGTCTTGTTGCTTATTAGATTCCTTGGATTACCATAGAGGGATGAATTTTACAACAAGAGATGCAGATAATGACAAATATGAACCAGGAAACTGTGTGACAGACTATGGTAACAATGGCGCCTGGTGGTTCAACTCCTGTGATTATTCTAATTTAAACGGTCTTTATGGAGTGGATAGTGACAGAAGTCCAGGTGGTTTAGAATGGAAAGATCATCCCGGTGGCTCTAACGGTTTGAAGTTCACTGAGATGAAGATCAGAGCTGTAGAAGTTGACGGTTAACTAAGAGAGAAAATTCATATTCATATTATCAAACATTCATATTCGGATTACCTGTGGTGGAAATGTTTTAGTAGAAATTTAAAGGAGGGTGAAAACGAAAGAAATTGAACTTGGAGAATTTGATTTTGAGAAAGTTAAAGGGGCAAAAAACCTGCAAGTAATAGACTTGCAAAGCGGAGAGCGCTGTAGCCCCTACCTCCCATTCGTCAGAAAATTTTGCTATCTTTTGAGGAAAATACACGCCATTTGGGGCTAAAACGTATTAATTACACGGGCAAAGGTGCTGCTGCCCGCACATTGGAAGTAGTCTCGTACGTTTATTCTTAACATCCTGAATTTACAATAAAACATGACTTTGCTTTGTAAAGTAATGTTAAGTTCCCAGCAAAGTGGAAGTCGGATTTTTTTTACCCTTACATTATCCCAACTTTTGCTAATGCCCAACACTACAGCTCACTATACTACACTTTAGGGAGACATTTATGAAAATCTATCACTTTCGAGAAATTAAAGAGAGTGAACACGTAAAAAACATATCCTGGGGCAGAAAATTCTTCCTCCTGATCGAATGAACTTTATACGGTTATCAATTTCCTTTAAAGGTTCTTTAACATTCCTCAAAGAAGAGTAAAGCCCTACATTTATTCTACTATCTAAGCAAGCAAGTTAATTTAGGGATTCTGATAAAATTGTGCTGTCGATTTCATGAGATATTAGATGAAGTTACCATATTTGTTCCTCAAATTGAGCTTGAAACAAGCAGGAGTGATGACATCTCCTCCCATAATTGCTAAGCAATGCTCTGGATATCTGTTATCCCTACATGAAATGCATACAGAGATCAGATATTGTATTTCACCTTACACCAGAAATGTGAAGCTGTGTGTGTGAGTTTGTGAGTGTCTGTGTGTGTGTTGATGTCTATGCGTGAACGAAAAACTCCACCTAAAACGTAAGTCCAATCAAGCTCAAACTTGGTAGTAAGGTACCTGACAGAGCAAACTTGTGCATGCGTTATTGATGACGTCATAGGTCAAAATTCAGAGTCCAACGTCAAATGTCAAATCTGCTAAAAACTGTTGTCATTTACTTATCAATATGTTATAAAAAGTCGTTAAACCACATGATATGTTGAGAAAGATGAGACAAGTTTTAAAATGGTGCATTTTGTTTAGTTGCTAAGGTGCGATGTCAATGGTCAAAATGTAGATCAAAGATCAACTTTGTTCAAAAAACTTCTTCTACATGATATCAGATCTATTTCAAAGTTGGGTGTGTAGGTAACTGATCGTGAAAACCGACCGGTCATTTGGGCATATCGGCCTATCATATGTTGGGTCGTTCTATCCTCACTGAATTTATCTCTGAGTGTGTATGCAGAATCCATCCTGCAACCCTTACTACGTAATATTCTTAGTTGTGTCCAAGACACCACTCATTGTGTGTGTAAGGTGTAAGTTTTCTTCTTATTCTCGTAACCTTTGTAATGATGTACTTCTGGTGACCAGGGGAGTTTCTTCTCTGTATACAAATATTTATCACTCAGTAGGTACCGCAGCCTGCAGAGTCGCTCTTGAAAATCGAGTTGCAATCAAAGAAAGTATTGGTCTTTGATTTGAATTTGTTCTTAAGTTCAACAACCTCACTTTCAATGACAGAAACTACGTCCAGGTCAAGGGTACTTCCATTTGCACCAGGATTGCACCCTCGTATGCTCACTTATTTTTGACCGAATTTGAACGTAATTTACTCCATCCGGCTAACTGTAAACCATGTTATGTTGGATGTATACATTATATCCTCTTTATCTGGGAAGAAGGTCTAGACAAGCTTCAAAACTTTTTCCAATTAGCAACAGAGTACCTCTCCCTATCAAATTCAAAATGGAGTCCTCCCATAACAATGTTCTTGTTCCTACAGATGATGAAGTTTTTCTTAAAAGAGGTGTTATTACTACCAAGTATTTGCCAAACCCACTAATAGGCATTGCTTTCTACATTTCAATAGCTTTCATCTAGTCCACATCATAAAAAAATATTTTTTTAGTTAACTGCATGCTAAGGTTTAAGCGCAATGGAGAATTTATTCTAGAGTCCGGCTAACCATCTCATTCATTTTATGCTCCGAGGGTACCATATACACTGCTAGTCACCACCGTGCCCATAAAAACTCCTAAACATTACCTTCAATCGCGTTAACTTATATATATACCCATCAGTCGTGATCAACTATCGGTACTTAAATACCGAAGAAAAAGCCATTTCGGAACTCATTCCTCTAGTCATGACGCACCACCCCGGTCTAGACTCACTCCTTCGCGATATCCAGTCTTCTTGGAGCATTATCCAGAGTGACCCCGCTATTAGACACGTGAAACCTCTACCTCCCCCCTTTCCTACTATTGCACAAACAGTCCCGTAACTAACAATCTGTTGTCAGTAGAACTAAGCCGCGCGTCAACGTCTCTAAAGGTCATCGGCCCTTCAGCAAACCCATATGCCAAGTATGTGGTCTCATTGACACTTCCCCTAACTGTATAGACCCTTCCTCCGGTGTTACCCTATTTCCAGGCTTTTATTAACTTTGACTCGGCTATTGCTGTGTACTACTTCTCCTGTGTAAAATGTCAGCCTAGCATGGCTTATGAAGGATAAACCAGCGATATATTTCGTTTCAGATTTAACAACTATAAACACTCAATTAGACATAACAAGACCGGCTTTCCTGTACCAGCGCCCTCTATTCGCCCAACCATATCATCTTCGACCTACGATTCAATTCTTGATTATGGCAGGTAATTTTTCTTCCATAGATAAACGTAAAGAATGTGAGCTCAGGACCACCCTCAACTGAGAACACATGTAACGGGATTAAAACAGGGATTTGTCAATTCTAAGCAACAAGTGGGTGCAATAAGTGTAGCTACCGTTTCTAAGTACCTATAATGCATTGTATCTACTTAAGTTAATTGTCCGCTTTTACCTGATAGGTTTCTGTCTCCACCCAGCTTGGGCTAATACCAGTAGCATGCATTTCAGTTCAACTTTGTAGCAACTGAAGAAGACAAGGTGCCCGAAATATTTTGCAAATAAACGTATTTTCTTCACACTGGATGTTATGAAGGCGTCACCATTTTGTTCATTTCTTCTCCTATTCGGTATCCAGCACGCGTGCCTAATTATAGCCTGCCTGGCAGCTCTCTGTGGTTGCCCCCACAGAGCCTGCCGGAGATGGTCACATATTCCTTTTATAAAGTTGGTTTGTTCGTAGCCATAAGCTGTGCGAAAAAACTTCGCCCGCTCAGCGAGCTAGCTTAATTATGTCTTTTATCCAAAGCTCGACCCTGACCTTTCAAACGGGAGACAAAACAACGAAAAGCTGCTACATAAACTAGCACAAACGCATTTGATATTGCCTACCTTACGCATTGTAGGAAGCTCAACCTTGTTCCCAGTGAATAACGTATTTTGAATCCTCTTAAGTGATGCCAGTTTCTTGAAACCAAATTTCCGCAAGACAGACACGATGGGTCGCAGCGGAAACTATGCTTAAGAAACGCTTGAGCTGAGCAAAACTATCATCAAGAAAACTCTGTCTAGACTTAACAGGTTAGAAAGTATCCCGGAATTCAAATACGCCAGGGTATACGGACATTTCCCTGAGCGGATGTCGTTAGGGGAGCTTAATTACTAAGTTCGACGAACATATTGTCATTCGTGAATCGTGAAGCTGATAAGAGTGTAGTTATCATGGATAGGGTCAGTTCTACCAAGAAGGACAACGATAAGACGAAGGTAACTAAAGGTGGCCGGGAACGTGATTCGGGGAAGAACAATTCACAATACAGGCCACCACAAATTGTAGATAGAATGAACGCATGACCTGATGGTCCCATCAGGTTTATTACCTCGGGACGTAACACGGCTATTGAAAACTTTCTGCTTTCACCGAGGTCTTTCTTAATCCAATTGCCCAAAGGACCCTTCGTATATCAAAGACACGACTGATTTTCTTAACAACTTCAAAATTTAAGTCACGCCCCTTTATTCCTACACTATTGATCTCCTGGGACGTCACAGTTTTTTGTTTCTCAATTTACCTTGTAACAATTATATATTGTGGAAGCTGTCGAAATTAATTGTCTAAAGCATTACAATCGAATTTTAAACTAACTTCGTGCAAATTCATGGTACTGATATGGGATCCAAGAATGCCTGTAGTTATGCAGACATTGCCATGAGTACATTGACAACTTAGCTACCACTAAATGTGCTTTCAAATCACAAAACTGCGACATTCCAGGGATGTCATTTTTAAGCTTTGGCCTTATAGGCGAAGCGCGAGCCCATGACGGGTGGGGTCCAGGGGCCCGCCTTAGGGTCCCTGGTGGGGTCCAGGTGCAAAGCCCCGGTGGGGGTCCAGGGGGTGAAGCCCCCTGAAGCTCCTGGGTTTTAATCTCTCAGAAGTGCCTGGAAGACTGTTTTAAGCGGTTAAGTTTAGCGGTAGTGTTCTTTGGTAGGCTATTGGTATATTTGTACATTAAGGAAATGCTATTTTGAGCACAAAACTCGTTGATAAGCTGCACTGGATTGAAATTGTACAAGAGCAACAATGTCCTGTTATCCTTAAAAATGCAGGGTCATCCCAGACAACTGGATTTTGAATTCGGAGATCATTACAAGACCTGCAAGTTGGCTTGAGATCAGTGGCGATGATGTCGTAGTAATACCTCAGTTCCCCCAAGTCTGCGTAAATTACACCTTTATTTTTCATGCTTTCCTGCATTTGCATGCAGAAGTTTTGATCTTTCGTTTGTCACGACATAAAGATGTCGTCCCGGGGAAGGGGTTCCCCCTTCCCTTTAAGATTTTTTAATTAATTTAAGGCCTTTTAGATGCAAAATGGTGCCATCTTTGAGATGTTTTTGGAACTGATCATATATGGCCGGAAAATGTCCATAATTTAGTGAATGCTAGTTTTTGGTAAGGTAAAAGAGGAGAATATGTTGTCTATTAAGAGATAAATACGTTGTCAACAAATCTCCTGAAGCCACCTCCCTTCTGTCTATTTTACTGCCTTCTATTTCGGGAAAGTTTTTTCACAAAAATATGAGCGTGGAGTCCACAGAAACATTCTTGAGTTATTACGAAATATGTCCTTTTCTTCATTGTGCATTATCAAAGGCATCTAAGGCTAGCAGATACCTGAATAGGGCCTCCTGGAAGCTCTGAATTAATCAGATTAATTGGTGCGGGGGGGGGGGGGGCAATGACATAATGCGTATACTACCTGACATCCAAATGATAATATAGAGTACGACACTTTACAACTGTCGTATTTGCGGGTCCCGCCACTCCGGTTCGGATGGGTTCTCCCGGGCCCCTGTTCGGGGCCCCGGGTCCCCGCCTCGCCTTGGTGGCTGGGCTAGGTGTTACTGTTGGTTCGTATTTTACCCTTCAGTTATGTCTTCCTTTTTGCAGGTCTTGTTCTCGGGCCCTCCGTTACCGGGGACCAGGGTCCCTACCCCGCCCATGTGGCGAGGCTAGGTGTTTACTGTCTTGTTCTTCTTTATATCTTTCAGATACGGACTCCATTTGCAAGACTTGCAGGAAATTCAAGCCGAACCGGTCCTGGGGCTTACATCCGTCCTGCCCGTTATGCCGCTCTTGTTCCCGAGAGAATACCTGCTCGATCTGCTCACGGTGGGAGCCGTCTGCGTGGGACCAAGTGAACAAGTTTTTGGCGGCTAAGAGGAAAAAGCTCTTGGACCAGGCTAGAGCTTGCCCCGACCCTACTTCGGTAGGCTCTGAGGGCCCGGGCCATAGAGAAAGCGAGAGTAGCCTCTCGGCCCCATCTGCATCCGGCCCTGGAGAGTGCGAGCCTAGCCTCTCGGCCGCGGGAACCCCGAACCGGGGTGCGGAACCCTCTGACGCTTTCACGAGGCCAACAGATCCTTGTGTGATCACTCTACCTGTTTCGTCAGCCTCACGTCTGTTTTCCAACCCTCCTGGCTCCAAGAAGAAAAGAGCAAGGGAAAGAATCCTCTAAATGGCGGCTCTAAGGCCAAATCGTCCTAGGGTCGGCCGGGCTCGGAGGGCCAGACAGTCTCAGCACCCGTGCTACCGGAGGGCTCGTTTCCACGATCTTCTACAGAGCAGAGTCGGCCGCAGCCTCTTCTGGGAACTCAAGTCGGCCCCCAGGCCGGGTTCCCAAGCCATCTCTGCCCCCACGACCGATCGTTCCAGACCGCTCGGCCACTTCTACTCCGGTTCCGTCTATGACTGCATCCCAGTCTCAAGCTGCCTCCCCGTCGAGTTCACGGCATTCAATCCTTTTTGACGGTGGTTCCCCCTCCAGTGAGGTTTGTAACTTAGAAGGGTTTACACCAGAGGAACTCCTGGAAGTTCAGGATCCGAAGGGTACACAGGATGCTACTCGCCCCAGGGCTCGGACACTTACTCGCTCCCCTAGTACAAGTAGACGCAGACGGTCCCCTTCATCCGGCTAGGGTTCCTCCGACAGATCTCCTAGACGCGGGAGGAAACGTTCTGCAGACTTGCTTTGATCGTCAGAACAGCTACTGAACACTTCACTCGAACGTTTATCTCAGGTAGTGACCCCGCTCCTGATAGCTGGACGTCAAGCCCCGACGGCTCCGGACCCCCCATAGCAAAGGGAACAGGACGGGTTCTCCCGGATGATAGCTTTTCAGAGGACGACGTAGTCGAGACAGAAGCTCCACTTCTGGCCTCGCTCTGGACTCTCAGACGACCTCTCAGTCACAGTCTAAGCCTAGACGCTCGTCGGCTGATTCTGATGTTAAACAACCGCTTCTCGGAACGGACATCACGGCTGAGGCGTTTCAGAGTGCCCTGGAGGTAGTTAGACGGGTATTAGACTTTGAGGCTCCTCCCGCGGACCCAACCCCACCTGCCAAGAGGTCAAGACTGACCTTCAGCAAACCGGCTAAGACCCCCATGCTAACGATGCCGGTGGATGTAGAATGTTCTGAGAGGTACGAAGAGATGGTCCGCCTATCCGGCTAAGTCATCCTCTGCCTTTAGAGTGAACGAATTTGAGTGGAAGGATTCCGGTGGCCGCTAAGGACAAGTTAGCCGCTGTGGGGGCTATGGACTCCAAGGGAAGATTTTCCGCCAAGGATAAGAAGGCTTTCGAGGCTGAACTGGCTAAGATCGACTCTGCCGCCCGCATGGGCCTGAAGTTTTCATCCGCCCTGTTACTCCTGGCCAAAGTAATCATACTGTCCTTCCAACAGAATGAAGACAGATCCGTTTCTAGGAAGGACACTGGCACTTCTGTAAACCTCCTAGGACCTACCTCTCGCCTTATCTTTGACCAGTTAGCTAAAATTTCCGTTCGGGCTACAATCCAGAGAAGGTCACTCGTGTTGGACTCCTTGACCTGGCCCTCGGAGACGATCAAGAGGAAGTTTCTGGAGATTCCCCTTTCAGGTTCCGACCTGTTCGATGGCCAGTTCGAGACGACGTTACAGTCTGAGGTTAAACTTCACGAGGACATGAGGGACGCGGACTTTCGTCCCAAGCGCCGGTCTTCTTCTCGACAACACACCTGAGGACGCTTCAGATCAGGCCCATCTAATTCATCCTCCTTTGGTCGACGTGATTCTCGCCGTCAGCCGAGATCCTCTCAAGCCTTTCCACAGCCGATTCGGTCCTTTAGACGGGGCAGACCAAGACAACCTCAGAGATCTCCGCCGCAGCGTTTGTTTTGGGGCCAGCAGTCCAGGGCTCCTCTACAATGGCTCCTCGGCAGAAGTTCTCGAGACCGTAAGGGTTCCAACCCCACTCACCGGACCCGGCTATGGGGGAGACTGTACCAATTCACTGGACATTGGGAGCATCTGGACCCGGATGCCTGGGTCCTTCAGACAGTCACTCAGGGTTACAGACTGGAACTTCAGGGGCCTCTTCAAGACGACTCCGGTCCCACAGGACTCAGCACAGGGAGAAGCACTGGAGAAAGTAATAGACGACCTGCTGCTCAAACAGGCCATCGGCAGGCAACCCCCAGGAGTCTCAGTCCCTCTACAAGTTCTCGTTCTTCATCACACCGAAGAATCCGAACACATCGAGACATGTACTAAACCTCAAGCCTCTGAACAAGCAGTACATAAAGCCCCTCAGGTTCAGGATGGAAACCTTGGCCGTCATCATCCCTTCCCTTTCGAAAGGCCTCTGGACACCCCCCGGACCACCGGAAATTCCTTTCCTTCAACTACAACGGGAGAGACGGCCCCTCGTGTGTTCAACAGGGTCACAAGGGCAGAGACTTCGTTCCTCAGACGGCGAGGCATCTCAGTTTTTGCAAACCTCGACGACTGGTTGATCGTGGCAAAGTCGTATCACGAAGTACACAGGGACACGAAGTTTACCATGGCTACCCTCCACTTCTTGGGAGCTCCCCTCCACTTCTTGCGAGCTTGGTGGATGTGGTACCGCTATGCCATCTCCGGATGAGACCAATCCAACACCTCTTACTGCAACAGTTTTACCCATCAGTAAACTCTCAGGCGAAACCAATTACGTTGACGTCAGATTTCAAACCACACATCAGTTGATGGATGTTTCAACCCAACATGACGAAGGGCAGGCCCTTCCAGGAATCCAGGGAGACAGTGGAGATATCAACGGATGCGTCTCTCGCAAGATGTGGAGAATCCTGGGATTCAGACACGATTTCGGGACGTTGGGCTCCTCACGAAAGTTCTCAGTACATCAGCCTACTGGAGTTGGAAGCGGTGAAAATGGCCGTCCTTCACTGGAAGTCCCCTCTCCAGAACAAAACCCTTACAGTCCTCTCAGACAACTCGACGGTAGACGCCTACCTCAACCACCAGGGCGGGACGAAATCCTTCCAGCTGTGCATGCTCACTCACGACCTCCTGACCACAGCAGACGTCTAATCCTCAAAATCAGGGCTCACTTCTGGCGGGGAAAGACAACGTCGTCGCAGACGCTCTCTCGAGAGGTTGGAAGATCGATCATAAGTAGTGGTTCCTGTTTCAAATGTGGGCGGACTTCGTCTTCGATCTATAAGGACGCCCTCAAGTGGACCTCTTCGCTTCAGCAGAAAACGCCAGGCTGCCGACGTTCTGCTCACGCCACTTTCACCCCAAGGCCTCAGCGGTGAAAGCTCTCTCGTTAAATTGGACCGGGATACAAGGCTACGCATTCCCTCCATGGGACCTCATACACAGAGTGCTGTCGAAACTCAGGGACTCCAGGGCGTCTCCCATACTGATTGCTCCGTTTTGGCCGAGACAACCTTGGTTCCCCTTGCTGGTTCAGCTACTGGTCGACAACCCGTTCAGGTTTCCTCCCAGGACCAACCTTCTCTCACAACTACGAGGCAGAGTCCTTCACCCGGAGATCAAACATCTTCAACTTTCTGCCTGGCCGCTCTCAGGAGAAACCTGCAAGCAAAAGGCCTTTCGAGAGAGGCTATCGAGGTCGCCGTCCGTGCAATGCGAGATTCAACTCTACGTGTTTACCATTCCGAAAGTTACGGGACCGTAACATCGATCCCGTGGAAGCTCCTCTAGACCAGGTGGCCGAATATCTGATGCTCCTCGTCAGTGAAAGGGAGCAGGTACGCACCATACGTAACTAAAGGTCTGTTATTGCGTCTGTCCACCCAGGCTTCCCCGATGGTTCCTCGATTGGCACCATCTCCACGATTCGCCAACTATTACGAGAGATGTTTCACTCTCGACCCACTCCGAGACGTCTGCCTCCGACGTGGTTGATCAACGCTGTTTTGGAAACCTTGTCCCGTCACCCATACGAGCGTTTGTCTAATGCGTCGCTGGAAGCCCTCACAAAGAAAACGCTGTTATTGGTGGCAGCGGCGTCGGCGAGAAGGAGGAGCTGTCTCTACACTCTGACGGTGAAAGAAGGGTTCATGCGTTTCGAATCTGGGGGAGTGCGACTACTTCCAGACCCAACATTCCTCGGAAAGAACCAATCCATCAACTTCTCTCCCGGTGAGATTTTTCTACCTGCAATGGACCAAATCTCTTCTATCCCTGAGGACCGACTAGTTTGCCCAGGTAGGGCTATAACAGAAGTACATCAAGAGGACGACCTCTGGACACACGCCACCTCCAAGGATTGGTTCGCCGGGATGCCGTTAGAGGAAGTTATTCGGGCAGCAGCTTGGAAGACCCCACCATCCTTTGTCGCTCACTATTTAACAGACACAGTCTCGGCAGAAGTTTCCTTTGCCAGATCAGTTCTCACTAGAAGGCGTGGTCCCTCTACGACTTCCCGGCAACCTCCTGCCAGTTCCAGCCGGGGCCGACCTGACATGCGACGTTCAGAGACAATTGTGCAGCACAGAGGGCCATCCTCGGTTCCTGCCGGCCCACCAACAATACGATGCCAGTCTGTCCAATTGTAGTAATAGGGGAGGTAAGGAGCGAAATAGATTCCCCAAAACTTACCTGGTTTGGGAATTTATGAACCTTACTTACCTCACCTATCTCCCGCCGCCCACCCCACGTCGGAACCCAGGAGGGCATCACGAGAGAGCATGTGAAGTTGTCTGCACCACCTACTAACTACTCCTAATCGTCAAACTGTTCTCTGATCCGGGAGACTTTGCAGACCCACCGAACTACGTGGAGGCACCTTCTTCCGGACTTACCTATCCTTTCGTTCAGGTGAGTCGCTCTGGTAGCGCACTTCGCCTACCGGGGTTCTCGTCGTTGGTGTTCCGTGTGAGCTGTATGTGCCTGCGCCGTACTAATCTCTAACCTGTGCCACTGTTGTGTGTAGCCTCTCCGTGCTCTCCTGGTTGCCACCTAGTAGGGGATCAATTAAGCAAGGGCGACTTATAGCAAGCAGGATAGGAGGTGAGTAGGGTTCCCTCTGTTGGGGATTTATTCATTGCCAAGAGTTGTTCCGCGGTAAACGGGCTGTCCAATTGTAGTAATAGGTGAGGTAAGTAGGGCTCATAGATTCCCAAACCAGGTAAGTTTTGGGGATTTATTTAGGCTGTATCCTACTATCAATTTTAGGTTTTCTGAGTATAAGTTGATTTTTTTATATATCATGGTTAATTTAAAGACAATAGAGTTATTTCTACGGACGTGTTTTCAAAACCAACTGATGGCCATTCATATTTATTATTTTCCAAAGCATATGTAACGAACATACCATACAGTGTAGCTCATTAACTGAAAGTTTAAACAGATTTTTTCTACCTATGAGTTTTAATCCAACAGGTTTATTGAGTGTAAAGGTAATTTAGCTAGAGGGTATGACTCCAACTTTTCCAAGAGCAACTTGTCAACAGGGCAAACAAACAATCGAAAACTGCCCTACTCAGTCCTGCCAAAAGAAAACCTCTAGTGGCAAATACCCTCTAAAAGAAGAAAGACTGACTTTTATAGGCGTATGTTTTAGTTGCAAGGATGCCACAGGTAATTCCGTAATGATGGTTTACATGAACTGAAAACCAAATAAGCAATAAGCATCCCTACACTGGCTTCTTACATCACATTATTTCCCTTTATCAGGAGTGAGCTTTTGAACCCGTGTCCCCTTTGGATACTGTAATCAGGCTCAGCTGTAATACATAGTTTTCGAACTTATTTTGGTAGCCATATGTCAGGAAATTCCATCTAACAGTGTTCAGTTTCAAAACTTTCCTGGCCTTCCAATGTTTTAGGCCATTAAACGGATACATTAAAATTACTGCAGAGAATTCCGAAATTTCACAAATGTCAAATTGAATATTGACTGCCAGATGACAGAACTCAATCGCATGTAACTGTTTTAATCTCAAAGTTTCCTTCAGACGGATCTCCGGGCTGTCTTCCTCCACCCGTAGAAATTTCATACCCCCTTTTATATCTTAGATTTACGCTTGTTTCTTGAGCGTTTTCCCCAGGATCGGTACATCGTTTATGGAGGTTTCGTTTGTAACATCCTTTCCTTGACTTTGTTTTAAACTCTTTAATCTTCCCTGTGTTCCAGTGTTAGACACAATTAACTTCAGAATTTTCATTCAACTTCCAAACACTCACACATAAAATTATTGTGAAATCATATTAAAAACAAGCAGAAATGTTCCTTGACCAAATTCAACTTTCAGCATAATACACGGTTTCTTACCCTACTGTAAGCAGGCTATTGTTTGACCAGTCAAAAAATCCAGTGTTTGCATGTATGGGAATATCACCTAAATGGCAAAAGCACAATACACTGGCTGTAAACTAGCAGTATAACTAAGGTATGTTATGATTTCTGAGAGAGCGCCACCCGCCAAAGGCTTCCACAGAGTTCTTCGCAGACTACCTGTGTAAAAAGAGATATAACTACACCTGACGGGTAGCACACCCCCATAGATAAGTACATTAATGCGCCCATTTGTTCACTCTCACAAATATCACCAATAGGAGACATTAAGACATTTTTCGATATGTTAGCAAACAGGATGGGGTCTTCTGTCAATATGATAAGGACGTAGACTAGATGAATCATCACTGATGCCAAAATGGGGTCAATTGAACCAACGTTTGGGAAATTATGGGCTTAGAAGCTGTCGGTTGTACATCAGGCCCTGAGTTAGTAAAAAGGCTCTGGTAAGTACGGAAACTTTGAGCTCCCATAGAAAAAACCTGCATAGCCATGGTATGGTAAATTGAACGTGATGAACTTGATGGCTGAAAATGGTTTGGGTTCACCTCTGAAGGGTTTAGGGGAAAAACGCCTGTCGCTCGAAAAGAATTGATAAGGTTACTTGGCGTGACTGCTTTCAAAAAACACCTGCAGACCAGTCTGCACACTTCATACCTTGATATAACCTCCCCTGGTCATTTTCTCATTTCCTTGTGACATTCATAAGAGTAGTGGCACTTAACGGGTCTAAATGTACTAACGTCGAGGGGCTGTAGGGCGTGGCTGGTATGAGGAGGGAGGACGAACAATATGATTTTGTGTTCCTTCGCCAACTCTATCAGTTGTAATGAGATATGGGAGGCATGTCCATCATACATCAGTAATGCATGCTAATCCTTCTGTCGTTGAGGGAGAAGAGGGATGAAATGTTTCTCCAAAAACAGTTTGAATATGGCTCCATTAGACCACCCACTGTCGGAAATTGTGTATTTTGCTTCGGGAATGGAATTATTCTTCAAACGTGGGTCATCTCTCTTCCCTTTAAAAACGAAGTATGGTGGCAGAGCGGTGCCACTTGCTTTCTCGAAAGCCAAGAGAGTTGTGATTGTTCCTCCCTCTGAGGTGATAGAGTTCAGTCTTTGATTGCGCCCACCAACAACCTTTGTCAGTTCGAGTTCTGTCTGGGAACCTGTTTCGTCTACGTTGTAAATCAATATCTCAACTATTTGTTTGGAGGCTGCTTTTGCCCAATTTAGGCTTAGATTTTGGGCTTTTGCAGTTGTGGCCACCGTCGCATAAATCGCTCGAACCAGCACTTACTCAATTTATTGCCATTAGCTGTTTTGGTCCCCTGCAACTCTGGCTCCTCTGTTGCAAGTGTTGTCACTTCTCGCCTCGATAAAGGGTATCCACATGCCGACAACTTCATAATGTGTTACACAAGTTTCCTCTCTTTTTCCTTGGTAAAAAATGTAGGTGCCCCTTGAATTGGAACGTAATAATCCTGGCCTTTGAAGAGCCTGTCACGCACTGTATGGACGGGCACCCCACAGGGTCAAGCTGCCCCTCTGATAAGATTTTCCTTGGTCCTGACGAGCCAGAAAGCTCGTTTCATGTTATACTCCGGGCAGGTGGTCTGATACCTTTTCGATACCTGTAGGGGAAATTTTACATTAACTAAATTTGGGCAGGTGGTACTGTATTGACTTTTCACTGCTTTCTCAAAGCAATTAATGATCCCCTCGATCTTCTCATTCAGGCTCCCCTCGACAGCCTCGCTAAATTCCGTCGCATCTGTGCCACTCGTCTAACACGGGCAAAGCTGGCTATGGCCTATTTAAACTCAGTCCTGTAATGTTTGTCATATACGATATTCTCATTTGAAGTTAAAGTAATAACATTTGTCCGATTCCTAATGTTATAATATTCAATTCATTCTTAAAATGTTCAATGAAAATAACAAATGATAATGCAAATCAAATGTTGAACTTCGAACAGCTGCACCTTCTGAACATTTTACAGACCGAAACTCATAACTCGTTGGTAAGTTGAGGTCGACGTTACATAGTTGGGAGCATGTTATTGGCTCATTCTACAGGACAGTTTAGTAATCTACGCAATAATGCATTCTGTTATAGATCTTGGAAGGTTTAGGCAGTAGTTTATAGAAGATAACCTGTCGCATTTTTGCAAATTTATAAATACTGCTTAACTGGTAGATCGAAGCAGGTGTAAATGATGATTTAATCTGTTTTCTGCCCATTTTTTTCAGAGAAGTAGCTTTCCGTGATGTAGAAGTTGTTTGAGTGTCAAGTGAAAGATCCCAACGAGTCTGTGTTACAAATATGCGCATTGTGGAAACTAATTAGGCGATGTTACAGGATAAACAAACTTCGGGGGCGCAACGAACTTTGGTGCTTTTAGTATATATGTCCAGAACTGTATCGCAACGGTACCCATATACATCCAGTGTAGCATACACTCAATGGTATGTACTCATCTGTTATGTTATACAGGAGTCCCACATGTGACAATCCTGACTTGGAATACTTATCGGCTATCTTCTCACCATTTCATTCACTGTAGGTCTGCATCATTTTGTAATCACGTTTTCTGACACCAAGAACAGCATATCTTCAGGCTGTCAGGATTCAACTGGATTTATTTCATGACTCAATTATCAAGAGGTATGGCGAATGGCGGCCATGTTTTAACCCTACAATGATAGCACTCTTTCACAATCATTAACTGTTAGGGTACACTCAACTACAAAACTTCCAATCGTCACACACTATTTTCCCATAACGCTCAGAAAAATCACCCCACTTTCTCGAAAAAGTACACTAAAGAGAACAAATTTTGGTATAATGACTAAATTGCTTACAAAGTTTATAAAAGGTGATTCTATCAGCGCCCTTCTACTACGGACTTGATGTTTCAAAACCAAGTTGGAGAGCATGGGCACCCTTTCGATCTCCATCCACATTGTGTCGGTCAATTGGATCTCCTTCTCCCAATTACTAGATTTTTGTCACTTTTGCAAAAAGTAGGACTCAACAAATCTTGCACTGTGCCAATACTCTTACTTAAACTTCATTGTTTTTGCGCAAGATGCGCTCATTAAATGCCAATTAGTTATTTACTGACTGAAGACTTTTCTGGCAGCATCTTATGTAAAATTCAATCCCCCAGACCTGGGAAAGCTCTTGGTCCATCCAGACATGATATTTTCTTAAATATTTCTCCCCTCCATGCTCCTTATAC
This sequence comes from Holothuria leucospilota, assembly GCA_029531755.1. Lineage (NCBI taxonomy): Eukaryota > Metazoa > Echinodermata > Holothuroidea > Aspidochirotida > Holothuriidae > Holothuria > Holothuria leucospilota. Next base: position 63,094,842 of record CM055962.1, read on the forward strand.
CACATTCTACCAATGTTTCAAGACGATTGTACACGTTTATTATAGTTTTGAGGTATGTCAGGTGGCTGGTTGGACCCAGATTTTGAAACCGCTCATCCGTAGCCATTACTTTGATGCTCCTCTCTGCTCCAAGGTAGCATTGACCAATCCAAAAATTCCTCATTTTTGCCTGTAGGATTATTTGGAGTGATGTGTCTCAGTTAGAGAATGTGGGAGGTATTGAGCAACCCCACCCGTTATGGGGAAAGTACGTTTGGGGTCAATCGTAGAAAATATGAACTTGGCCCTACTTGGCCACTAAACGTCTTCCCAAAGGTCATGAAAATGCAGAGGCCTATTAGCTCATTACTTTATTGTTCAACATTGTTCAGAGGCAGAGGCATTCTTAATTTCTGGAGTAACAAAGTCATTAACTGCAGTGTCTTTTGGAGTTCTAGACGTTTGCTGCTAGTCATGTCACTTGAAAACACCTTGTCTAAGACCCATACTTAAAGATCAACCAGGAAGCAATCTATACCCGCTCAGCCAAAAATTCTATTTTGTTAGAAAACAGAATGTTAAGTAGTTGCTTCAAAGTCACACACAGTCGTCAAAAGTCATATATACGCTATTTAAATGACATCTCCAACATGCGAGGGAGTAAATAATCATTAATGCTAAAAGTGAGATAAATGTAAAAAACTGATAATGCACTCAGCCCTCCGTACCTTGTCATTAATATACCCGAGGGCGTAGGAAGCAGAGGGCGGGGGGGGAGTAAAGCCCCCAGTCAAAAATGTGTTGGGACGGAAGCATACTTCCGCCCCTCCCCACAATTCAAGAAGGAAAACCCCTTATTTATTCCTCTGTAAGAAATGTCAAACATTTGCAGTAATTTTCCTTAAAAATTTGTTCAAATATTGTACCAAATTGCATCTAGGGACCCTCCCCTTAAATCCCTTACCCAGGACATCCTGTCTGAAAAAACTTTTACCCCCCCCCCTCCATTTTAGAACAGCTTTCTGCCCCTATGAATATACCTTGTTCCTAATAATAAGCAACTAATGACTAAAACCAAGGTTGAAGTGTTACGACCTTTGGTCTTTGACACCATCAGTTACCCATGTGGTCACACGTTATAAGTACCAACTTACAAATTAATTTCATAAGAATTATTTCTATCCAGGAACCACCCAGATAAGGATATATATATATATATATATATATGCCATCATTATCATACGGTTTCCAACTGCATATGGAAATATGACAGGAAAATATCTTAGCAACCTGCATTTGAATGATCCAAAGGAGAACTAAACAGGGAGAAGCCACTGGTGTGATACTGCTTATACCCCGATAGAAAAGAATCCACCTGTAGCTATGAAGATGGATTTTAGGGTTAACAACATGATAGAACCTTGGTAGAACAAAAGAAAGATGAGGTTAGAAAAACAACTCCTTCAGCGGAGTCAATACAGGAAGATTATTCGGAGCTTTGTTAAGAAGTCAACATAATCTTAGGACGGCTTGCTTCCACCCTTCACCCCCTCTCTCTCTTGGAAGCTTGCTCCGAACCTCTCGTTCCTACTTGTGTTAGTGATCTCATTAAACCGGTTTTAATAAAATATTGGATAGTAATCATTTTAATAATGACAATTAGATAAGTTCCGTTCAGTCTTTATCCCCGCTTTGTCGTAACTGCATAGCCTGTAATATGAAATTTCCAATTGCCAAAACTCAGTACCGGTATAATATAACGGACGTAGAGCCCTGACACGTACCAAAGAATCCTCCTTGTAATGAAATATGCATGCAAGCAAGCGTTCTTCAGATTAAAGACAAAGCTGTGACCTGTTTCACATTTGAAATGAATATTCAGCTCCTGAGCTCCTGATTTGTCGTCACTTCCCGAACGTTAAGCAATACTTCGGTCATCGGTGAATATTCATAGTCGTCTCCTATTCCAGTGCGTCATGATAGCTGCTTTGATGTAACACGAGTCAAATAGACACCAGACAGCAGCCCAGTAAAGCCAACATATTCCTGGAAGGACATCAGCACATAACAGTGTGGACACCTAAAACGGAAGAAGAAGAGTACAAAGAACCACCATGTATTTCCCGTTTTTCTGTTATTTTCTTTGGTGGATGTTGTTGATGTTGTCTATATGCGTTGATGCTGTCCAGGAAACTACGGTAAGTGAAACATTTTGTTTCGTTCTCGAGAGCTGACTAATTTACGTTCTACGTTCGCTTTAAGACAGAAAATGAAGTAGTAAATCAAACAACAGGAAGAATATAGCAATAAAACCTACACTGCCGTGTTGGGTTTGAGACATGGGCTAACAAGGCGGTTATTGGGGCTTTGCCCTTCCCCCGCGGATTGGGGCTTAGCCCTCCCTCACCAACACACTTGAAAGTGAAACCGTGCCCCCATGATGATAGGTAACTCACAGAATTGACAAGTTCAAAGCAATTTGGCACACGTTAACGAAATACGAAAGAGAGTATCCGTGGTTGAATAGAAGAGCAAAGATGCCATCTAGCTCAGCTTTTCAGAAAAAGTGCGTGATATAATTATGATGTTATATACACTCACCTAATTTTTTTAGAAAAGTGTCGAAAAGGGAAGGGAACCTCCTTCGCACATATCACAAATTAAAGTTTTGTTTAGGGCAAACTACTTAGGAGAATAAACAGCAAGGGATATATTATCCGGAATCCGGTAATTAATTGAGAGTACATATTTGGCGTCGAGTGCGGTACAGATTGATATCTAGACCAGTTGGGGTATAGTGAATTTCCGAGCACCGATTTCATTCTTTTAGAGCAACAGTCCATATTCAGATAACACAATACGATAACCGTGGGACTATTAAGTGTTCTGACAAAACAGACCCACAAACACCTTAAACAGGCTTTATAAATATAATAATGAAAAGAAGTAAAGAAGTGGTTTTGAAGGAAATGTCATTTCTCATACTGTTAATTGACAATGTCCACCCTGCTCCCAAGCCTCTGCAGTTTCATTTTACACCAAGTGGCCAAGTTGCGGATAATTAAAGCAGGGGAAGTCTGCCTACCGTTTTCAGATTATAGGCCTGTGCTGGAATTCTATCGATTTATTTATTACTCTCGGAGCTTTCGCTTCATCACTGAACAGAATGTGTGACAAGTACAAGAAAAGCACGGTATCGTTTTAAAATGCAAATCTCTCAGATCTACAAATCCTATCAAAATGCGAATCCCAAGAACTCCAGACTCGGAAAGATATATAAGTTAGCAGTAAATGTGCTGTAAGCTATATAATAAGTTTCCTCGTTATTTCTTTCTTACACAAGGATGGTCCTCTGCAGCCCTTGCCACAAGAACTAAACAATGGTACGTAAAATTTGTTTCAAGTAGGCTATCCATGATACATATTTTATGCAAGAAAAGATACCGTTTTATATTGTACTTGGCTCCATGACGTAGCATAGCTTGACATTTCCTTTACTATACGACCACACATAGGTCATAGATGCAGAATAAATACCTCTACTTTTGATGAGTTGAAAGGTCACATAGTAAGGTCAAGGTTCATTAAGCAAAGTAAAAATATGACAGTGGTCAGTCAACGGTTGAGAGTTGAATTTCAATAGCATACAAACTTAAGTGACACATGCAACATGAATACGTTTAATTGTTTATGAGGTCAAAGGTCACGTATTGAAGAATTTAGTAGATGGCATATGAAGTCCAATTGGAAAACAGCTTTAAAGTACAGACGGCCTGTCTGGGCGTGTGATCCTTCTTTTCTCTCTCTTTTTGGCGTTCCCTACCATGGATCGGGGCCTCCCCTTTGAATACTACCATTCTATGTGATCGGGAAGTTGCCAGCCGAACTGGCATCTCCCTATTTTTACTTTTTGGGGGAATTGTAAGTTTCTAACATTTGATCTTTCAAAATAAGGAAGATTAGGTGAACGTCACAAGTCTTGGGGAGTGTCATTTCCGGCAACCAAGGGGCAAGTTTGGCAAAAAAGCCTTGGTACGCTTATCGGCAACTCATTGGCGCGCTCAGCTTAGATAGTGTCAGATAAGTAATGTCAACATTTAACAAAATCAAAACCTACCCATTGAAAAGGCTGCACACGGACCTGATTTCATGGACTCATAAACAGTGATGAATCGTTTGTGACCCATCGTTTATGGGATAATTCCCCGGACAAGTGGAACAGCTTGCATGCTTGAAAAAATTTTTCTGATACTAATACTCAAGAACTGTGATCCCACATTCCTGTTCGTATAGCTGTACCCTACACAATGACCATAAAATTCGTGTTTTCACAACTTATTTCCTGATTTAATGGTTTTGATCCCTAAAATAGAATTTGTCCAACAAAGAGAATATTAGATGTTTCGTTTAGAGAAGATATAAGTACAGTTGAGAAAAAAAGACAACCAGAAAACCTTCAATTGTAGAAACACATTCTTCACTTAGTAACGATGGCGCCTTAAAATATGTTGTAATGAATATAATGGTGTCTAGTTTTATTGTCATCATTAGATGACTCCGAGTGGTGTGAAGATCCCTTCTCCTCGCATGTGAAGTGTTCCCGCCTACGTGATTGCGGTGACATAAAGTCTAGTTCCTTCTCTACCTTACTAAGCGGAGTTTACGAGATTCATCCATTTGGAGCTCCATCGGCATTCCAAGTGTACTGTGACTTTGATATTGACGGTGGAGGCTGGACGGTGAGTTTTTCTTTAACTGTGGTTTTTCTGTAGTCTAACCTTTAGACGTTTTGCAGTTAAGTGTCATTGTTTTTATTTTCCTTGCCAAACTGTTCAGTGTCGGGTATAAGCGACGAAAAGTACAAACCAGAATATTCAGTGTTTTCTGTATGTGTTAAAATACTTTCTTTTTAGGAATGTAAGTTATCAAAGATTATCATAATAATGATGATGATGATGACGACGACGACGACGACGATGATAACATGAGGTATCTTTTAAGTCCTAACAACAGAAGTCTGTTGGTCTCAATACTTACAGATTGTTGTTGCCAGTGTAGTGGACTGTCTATGACCAAATCACATTCCAAACCCTTTTAGATCATGTAGATTTTTCTAGTTTTCTTGGCTTTCCGGATAAATTTGGCCTGCTTTTAATTTTGCAAGCACCGTCAGAAATTTGCATGGGCTGGTGTGACGTAAGTTTCTTAATGACCGTATATGCATGGTCTCATGTAACCAGCTAGGCCTTTCTTGCATATTCACAGGTCATTCAAAGACGAGTAGACGGGTCAGTAGATTTTGAAAGAGGGTGGAATGACTACAAATGTGGTTTTGGATCCCTGGATTCTGAGTTTTGGCTCGGAAATGAAAAGATGTCGCTAATGACGGCCCAGAGAAAGTATGAATTACGTATCGAGCTAACCGGAAAGGAAAGTTATCCACGCCACGCCAAATACTCCTCCTTTCGAATTGGTGATGAAAGTACCTTCTACCGGCTGTACCTTGGAACTTACTCTGGTAATGCTGGTGGTAAGTACAGTCACAAAATACGAGTCCTTTCATAGCAGTGGTACATTAGTGAAGTTCCTTCTACTTTTAAAAAGAAAAACGAGTTGTTCAGATACCGGTAGTCTTTTTCTACGGAAAAAATGTGTGCAAGTTGCAAGGTTACGACCTTAGCATACTTTCAGACTGATTAAAATCTTTAGAACCAGCCAAAATAAATGATAATATGTCGTCACTGTCGATGCACCTTTGTGTGAAGGAATTGTGACACGTACCAAACCCAGAGTTAATACTACTCCGGTGTTATGAGATCTACATCAGCTATCTGTCCCACTCAAAATCAATTTTAAGATCCTTACCATCTTTTAGCTGTCATACATTGGAAGCCCCTCCCCCCTCCATCTGAACTACTCCTTCCATGCTGTCAATCTCGTGAATTACGTTCCGGGAACAGAATCGCGTTCACTCGCAAAATAAAGAAAACAGGTTTGGGGCTGTCGTTCTTTTACTTCTGCCGCTCCATATCTTGGGGTCGTAGCCTGCGGGGGACAGGGGGAAACTGCCCCTCTGAGATTTCCAAAACAAAAATAAAAATTGGCCTACTTCAGAAAAAATACTGAAATGCTGAAAATTTGACTGTCCAAATTATGATTTTAGGGCCCCTAAACCCTGGGAAATCGCATATAAGGGTTCCTTTTCTTCCCAAAATTTCCCGGGGAGGTCCCCCGACACCCGTCTCGCCAACCGACGATGGTTTCCCCAGTGGCGAAGTAAGAACTCTAGGTAAGCCTACACTAAAAAGAATCTGTAATTATTTAAAGCTTATATAGGTCAATTATCCGGGCAGTTGGGCCCTATCGGGCATTACATTGTACTTCCCTCCTTGAGTCACTAACCGTACTGCACCACAGACACAAGAGAACATTTAATCTATGTATAGCGAAATGAGAAGAAATTACCGACATTTACATAAATCCATGTATTCTACTTATTTAGTTACTTGAAAAGGTGGAAAGGGCTTGTACTATATTTAGCTATAAATAACGGAACTGATGAAGAGATCGGTCCATCCGTTAACCTGGCGTAGATATTTTTCAGCAACATGTTAACCCTTGCCAAAAGTTAACCTATCAAAGGTTAACATTAGTTTGTGTGTACGTTACATGAAATCTACGGGTAATTGTGGTAAACATTTGTCAGTTTGTCTTAAATTTATTAGTTACCATCTATTCCCTTTCAATATGCCAAAACTTGATCCGAAATTTTTAGTCACCATGGAGATATTTTGAAGCGAATATTGCGACTTTTTGGCGTGTATATAAGCCTTCTGATGTATATCCCCATCCTTTGAACGCTTATAACTTTTCAGATATGCCGTATTAATGTACGAAATTTGGTGTGAATACTCTTCATTCATCAATCTTACAATTTCGTCACTTGTTTTTTTTTTTAATTTTATTATCACTGCTGATTAAAATACTGATACAAAAAATGTTAACATTTGGACTGATCTGTAGAAAAACATGAATGGTTAACATTTGCCCAGATTGAGAGGTATATATATATATATATATATAAACAAACAAATAACACTGGTAATGTCCTTGGTTCCAACACAGTATATTGTAATACAAAAAATACACAAATTTTCGGACCCCTCGTCCTTCTTCAGCTGTAAGAGCAAAGTGACTGATAACTACTTCTTGTAAAATTGAAAGTTCGAAAGAAAGCCTAAATCTCTATTCAACCCGTGTCGGTGTGAACCAGCCCTTAGGATTAGTTGCGTTTCAAATAGATTTATTTTGTTGTGCTGCGTCATGTTGCCATGGATGATTGCAAACTTAAGGCAATTTAGACTGTGGTCGGGGAGATTGAAATGTTCGGCAACAGGAAAACCAGCTTTATTGAGCCGTGTACTGCTTTTGTGGTTGTTGAACCGTGTGCGAAACGAGGTAGAAGATTGACCTATGTACTGTGTATAAGGGCAAAGTGTGCATACGATTTTTGTATCACAATATACTATGTTGGAACCAAGGACATTACCAGTGTTATTTGTTTGTTTATTTGTATGTTTCCAACACGTGGAACTCTCACTCATGCATATATATATATATATATATATATATATATATATATATATATATATGTGTATATATATTTCTCTAATTCGGCACTTAGGGGGAAAGTTGTTGTTGAAAAGTCGACCTTAAGGGGAAAAAAATTTTCGGGTGAAATATAAGTTTCGCCTTAACGTTTCCACACACTTTTTCTATAGGAATACGTAAGCTTACAAGGGCGCCCTCTTAGATTTGCAAACTAGATGCCATTACTTCAAAGTTGTCAAATTTACGGACACCTAGCTGTTAACACAAACGGATGGCTGGCCATTGAAATAACGTTAATTATATTTTTAGACGTTAGGGCGAATTTATTTCTTATGTATTTTATTATCTTTTTTTCGCCCTATGTACAAGCAGATATATCAATTTCCCCTTAAGATGGGAATTAGCGTTATATATATATATATATATATATATATATATATATATATATATATATATATATATATATATATATATATATATATATATATATATATATATATATATATATATTGATTGTCAAGATATGCTTTACCAATTCACGGTGTAGCTGCTTGCTTTCAAATTTGGGAATGTAAATGGGTTTTACCTTATATTTTTGTACTACATATGCCTTCCTTTTAAGAATTTTATGTTGCATTCCCTTATTAACGAGGGCGTTACGAAAATTACAAGGCGGCTGTTCGGTGTAATTAAATCGATTCTAGAATTCTGTACAAAAGATTGATGTATAAATAGAATTTTGTGGACCTTTTATGTCATCACGTCCACACAATCCTGTTGTATAACTTACATCGAGATACTAACCTACAACTAGCTCTTATAGTACCTCCGTTTATGTAGATTTTTAAAATAATATATAAAGTAAGTTTATGGAAATTATATTGCTCGTTTTCTTTTAATTAACATCAACCTCCACCTTTTTAAAGCTTCAGAAAGCTGCCGAATTCGTAGAATTCTTAAAATGCGGAATAGCCTCCCAGTATCTATGAGAAGCTGTGTCTCCTTACCTAATTTTAACAAGCTTCTAAAATCCTATCTCTGTTCAAGAGCACTTTAAGTCTGTTGCATTGTACCTACTTTTTGGTTGTAGTTCGCTTGTTCATATAGGATCTTTATGAAAAAGCGCTTGATAAATGCACTTTATATATGTATGTGTGTAAATGTACATTCGAAATAAGTGTATAAACGGATTATGTGGACCATCCACATAATCAAGTCCACACAATCTTGTATGCACCGATTCTATGCCGTGCATATTGCATATTGAACAGTTGTCTCATTTTCTTGTTATAATCAAAAATATTTTTGTTGCAAATCATTTCCTGTGTTCAAGATGAACTGTTTATTCAATAATTTCTGAGACTATTAACTGCTTCGGTCGGTGTTTTACATGGCACACGCACATTGCCATACGGTGTATATGTTTTCAGTATACAAGGGGACTATGGGGACCGTCCACATAGCCCATGTCCACACTGTCATATATACCACTTTTCTTTTTTAAAACAAAAAGAGCAATTAAGAAGGTATAGTTAGCTTCACCTATAGCTATACCTATATCCCTTCACTTTTCACGGGTCAGGGTGTATCCCTTCTAGGAGTCCCCATAATCCTGTCATATGCCAATGTCCACATAATACAGGTAATACAAGTATATATATATATATATACACATATATATATATATCCATCTATCCATCCCTCAGTGATTTGATAAACCAGCTTTAGAACCACGTAGACTTTTTTGTGAGAACTAGTTAACTAGATGGTTTTACCTTTGGACAAACTCAGTATTGTAGTACTAGTAGAAATTAATGAAGTGTACCTAAAATCAAGAATTCCAAGAATATATGTTTTATAGGTTGGAAAGTGAATCTCATTCATCTAACTCCCGTTTTTCGTTCACAACTTACTTCAATGATGAGATATAAAATGTTGAAAATAGGCTATTCACTTAATTTGAAATCGTCGATTGCGCAATAATTTGTGAGGTCCTTCCTGTACAACTCACATTACCTGCTTTTGTTTTCATTTGAAACAAAAGTGTTTATATATGACCCTGAAAAAGTAACTGTTTTCTTGCATGGCATATTGTACGGAGAAAGCTTGTACGTATAGTCAAGTCACCCTTAAACAGTAAGAGAGTAATCACATTTTGCCACACGATGCAGTGGCATTCGAAAAGCAAAGAAACAAAGACGGTTATTTGAACAATACTAGAACGACATCACATAATAATTGCGCAATCAACCATTTTAATTGAGTGAATAAGCTTTCATTAACTCATTTACAATACAACAAAACCAAACACAACATATTAACATTTTATCACTCAGCTCAGGAATGTCCTGTGAAAATGGGAGTTACACCATTTGGATTCCTTTGTCAAGCTCTGTAACATATACTTTTGAAATTTTAGACTTTAGGTACATTTTAAAGCAATCACAACAGTCGGAACTTCGGAAGTAAAAAAGACTTCATCAATATCCTTCCAGATGTCCAGTGGTTCTAACGAGTATTAGGTTCTGTCATCCTAACTTGCTAGCTCCCCTGAATCAGCAACTCACTAACTTTTAGATATTACTTAAAAGACAGTTCGAGACCCCCTTACAATATTTTCTACCACCTCTAGCCATCCGTTTTTGAGAAACCTGCATTCTGATTGGTTAAATACTGACCTTTTATTCCACAACACGCAGTCAGTAAACGTAAAAACTGATAAAAATGAAGTTTTTTACACATTTTTGGTGGTAAAATACGAATAAACTAAATTTGTCGGACTACTACTGTCTCATAAACCGTCTCGACTCCAAATTTGGAAAAATAACGGACTCGGCTTCGCCTCGTCAGTTATTTTGCCAAACTTGGAATCGAGACGGTTTATTCACCGATAATAGTCCGCCAAATGCGATTTATTCCTTAAATATTAAGTGCATACTATTCACTTTGAATTTTTCAAGGTAATGACTCTCTTCAGTTCCCTGAAGGTGGTTGTTTTAAGTACAGTCTGTTCCGTTTCCACTTCTTCCATTCAGCACATATATTGAAAAATTTAAATGATCTAACTCTTCTATGCTATTCACATGATTTTCAATGCTGTTTTGTTGTTTGTGTCAGGCGCGGATTAAGAAGGAAAATTTTCCAGTTTCGCCCCTCCCCCTTTTTTCGGCATCACTTTCTTTTTTGAAACGGTTCCACAGCTGCACTACAAAGTTTCTGAATAATACTTTTGATTGCAAGATGCCAGGAAATACAATTTAACAGTGTCTAATTTTAAATTTTCCCCAGAACCCCTCCCCAGGCCCCCATCGAGGCTTTGCACTTCACACACGTACCATCCGAGTCGAACTTTTCCATTTCAAAATTAACCCCCCCCCCCCTTTTTGTAACTGAAATCCTTGATTTCCCTCGATGGGTAAAACGTGGAAGTAAACCAAGTATTCTATTTATGGGTATCTAACGTAACTGAGAGACTTCAATGTGAGTTTTTAGAATAAGAAATTGAAAAGAATTCGACTCCGGATCAGTATAACAGAATCATATAGCCCTCATATATTATCATAAACGAGATATTAAAAAGAATAAATAGATAAACCTACTACGTTTCTTGTAACATATGTAACCAAGTACTCTACGTCGGTTAAATTTGGTGTCCCTCAGTCTCTGTCCTAGACGTCATTAACCTGGATGCAGAAAATACCTACCCTCATGTTCATTATATTGAACTCTGCCAGTGTGGTAGGATAACACAATAATGATACTAGACACCCATTATTTTCTCAAATTTCTTTCTAACAGTTTTCACTGAACCATACCTACCCATAAATGAATTATCCATGAATTTGCTTCAATGTCATTCAACAATACCAAGATATTCTCAAAGTCTAAAAATAAGCAAGCTGAAAGTGTCTTCTTTTAAAAGTTAAACGAGCAGACTTCATTGATTGTGCATCTTTTCTGATGATTCATTTTTTGTGGCTTACATTGCTTTTTAGGGAAATTTGGAGGTGTTCCCTTAATTAATTTTTTTTTATTTTTTCATAAAAGCCCAATTGTGCAGCACAAAGTTACACAAAAATGTTCATGATACCAATGTCTGGCTTATCATTGTCCAGATTTATTCAGTTCGAAAAGGAATTTAACAGAGACGCGGCAAATAAACGGGAAACACTCTTTCGATAATCAATCGGAAGGATACACTTCATGGTTATCTTGGTAAAAAAATATGTTTTCTCAAATTTTCGTTTATAGACTACTCCGTTTTATTTAGTCGACATCAATGCATAATGAGTAATTTTCTGAGTATTGAGAAAATGGATTTTTTTGCCGAGGATTTGGCAGCAGTTTGTTGACATGAAACAAGGGATGTGTAGAATAGAGACAAGTTCTTCATAATGGCATTGTTTGAAGGATAGTGTTTGTTAACTTGGATTAACTTTACATTTTTATTCTTTTGTATGTCTTGCTGCTTATTAGATTCCTTGGATTACCACAGAGGGATGAGCTTTACAACAAGAGATGCAGATCATGACAATCATGGAGCAGGAAACTGTGTGACAGACGAGGGTCACAGTGGTGCCTGGTGGTTCCAAGCCTGTGATCAATCTAATTTAAACGGTGTCTACGGAGTGGATACTGACCAACGCCCAGGTGGTATAGAATGGGATGGTCATCCTGGTGGCTCTAACGGTTTGAAGTTTACTGAAATGAAGATCAGAGCTGTAGAAGTTGACCGTTAATTAAGAGAGACAACTGATCACATTCATATTCGGATAAGCTGTAGTGTGAATGTTGTAGTAGGAATTTAAAGGAGGGTGAAAACGATAGAAATTGAACTTGGGAGTTGATTTTGAGAAAGTTAAAGGGGCAAAAGAAAACTGCACATCATAGGCTTACGAAGCGGGAGGGCTGTAGCCCCTTGCCTCCCCCATTCGTTCAGAAGAAAATTCGCTATTTTCTCAGGAAAAGACATGCTACATTGGGCAAACATGGATTCAGAACGCGGGCAAAGGTACTGCCGCCCCCTCCCTCATTGGAAGTAATAAGTAGTCCCGTACGTTTATCCTTGACCCCCTGAACTTACAATATAACGTTGTGACTTTGCTTTGTAAAAGTAATGCTTAAATTCCTAGCAAAGTAGAAGTTAGATTTTTTACCCCTACATTATCCCAACTTCTGCTAATGCCCAACACTACAGGTCACTATTCTACACTATAGGTAAACATTTATGAAAGTCTATCACTTACGATAAATTAAAGAGAGAACACGTGAAAACCCTTTCCTGGGGCAGAAAATGTTTCCTCCTGATCGTAATGAACTTAAATTATACAGTTATCAATTACTTTCAAAGCTTCATTAAGATACCTCAAAGAAGAACAAAGGCCACATTTATTCTACTATCTAAGCAAGCAAGTTAATTTATGGATTCTGATAAAATTTTGCAGTCGGTTCCATGAAATATTAGATGAAGTTACCATATTTGTTCCTAAAAGTGGGCCTGAAGCAAGCATGCAGGGGTGATGACAACTCATCCATCATTGCTAAGCAATGCTTTGATATCCCTCATCCATACATGAAATGCATACAGAGATGAGATATGGTATTTCACCTTACACCAGAAATGTGAAGCTATATTTGTGTGAGTTTGTAAGTGTCTGTATGTGTGTGTGTGTCTGTGTGTGAGCCAAAACCTCCCCCTAAAACGTAAGTCCTATCAAGCTCAAACTTGGTGGGTAGGTACCTGACAGAACCAACGTGTGCATGCGTTATTGATGACGTCATAGGTCAAACGTCAGAAGTCCAAGATCAAAGGTCAAATCTGCAAAAAACTGGTTTACTGCTGTCATTTGTTAATAAGTATTTTATAAAAAGTCATTAAACCACATGATATGTTAAGAAGGATGAGAGAAATTTTAAAATAGTGAATTTTGTTTGGTCGCTAAGGTGCGATGTCAACGGTCAAAATGTAAATCAAAGATCAACTTTGCTCAAATCGGCGAAAAGTTGTGTCGTCAACTCCTACTAAATCATATCAGATCTATTTTAAAGTTGACCGATCGGTCATTCGGTATATTGTATGTAGGGTCGTTATACCCTCACTGAATTTATCTCTGTGTATGCAGATTCCTTCCTGCAACCCTTACTAGTGAATATTCTTAGTTGTGTCCAAGGAACTACGGATTATGTGTGTAAATTATCTTCTAATTCTCGTAACCTTTATAATGATGCACTTCTGGTGACCAGGGGAGTTTCTTCTTTATATACAAATATTTCTCACTCAGTAGGTACCGCCGCCTGCAGAGCCGCTCTTGAAAATCGAGTTGCAATCAAACCAGGGAGTTGTTAGGTCCTAACACCTCCCTGATCAAACAAAGAATTATGGGTCTTTGATTTGAATATATTCTTAAGCACAACAACCTCATTTTCCATGACAGACACTACGTCCAACTCAACGGTACTGCCATGGGCACCAAAATGGCACCCTCGTATGTTCATTTATTTATGACCGAATTTGAACTTAATTCACTCCATTCGGCTAACCGTAAACCTTTATTTTATGTTGGATTTACAGATGATATCTTCTTCATCTGAGAAAAAGGTCTAGACAAGCTTCAAAACTTTTTTCCAATTATCAAACAGCCTACCTCCCACCATCAAATTCAAGATGGAGTTCTCCCATAACAATATCCCCGTTTCTATAGATGATGATGTTGTTCTTAAAAGAGGTGTTATATTACTAACGAAGTATTCGCCAAACCCACTGATAGGCATTCTCTCTAAATGTAAAGAGTAAAAATCCAGCAAAAAGATTGACTACAGTGAACACTCTCTATTTCGAGTCGAATTCCACTCTCCTCGGAGTGGAATTTTCACTCATTTAGAGTTAATTACCCCTCCCAGCAAAGTAGAATTTCAGTCTATTTGCACTCGAAAAAAGAGTGGTCACTGTAGGCAATCGTCGAAGAGTGAATTTCACTCTTTTTCACTAAGAGAGTTGTTTTCTATATTTCAAAACTTCCATCCAGCCCACATAAAAGAAATATTGTTTTAGTTAACTGCTTAGGTTTAAGTGCAATGGAGGATTTATTCTAGATTCCACTAACCATCTCATCCAGTTTATTCTCCGAGGGTACCCATGTAAACTGCTAGACACCACCTTCAATTGCGTTAACTCACCCATCAGTCGTGATCAACTACCGGTACTTTAATACCGAAGAAAAACCCCTTTTGGAACGCATCTCTCTAGTCATTACGCACCACCCTGGTCTAGACTCACTTCTTCGCGCTATTCAGACTCCTTGGGGTATTCTCCAGAGTAATCCCGCTATTAGACACGTCTACCCTCTTTTCTTCCTCCTACTTTTGCCGGCAAACAGCCCCGTAACTTACGATCTGTTGCCAGTATAACTAAGCAGCGCGGTAACTTGCCTAAAGGTCATCAGCCCTACAACAAACCGATATGCCAACTATGTGGTCTCATTGACACTTACCCCTAGCTGTATTGACCCTTCCTCCGGTGTTAAACCTATTTCCAGGCTTTTTCGTTAACTGTAACTCGGCCTATGCTGTGTATTACTTCTACTGTGTAACATGTCAGGCTAGCGTGGCTTATGTAGGATAAACCGGCGACAAATTTCGTTTAAGATTTAACATCTATAAACACTCAATAAGACATAACAAGACCGGCTTTCCTGTACCAGTGCTCTCTAGTTCGCCCAACCATTCCATCTTCGATCTACGATTCAATTCTTGATTATGGCAGGTAACATCCCTCTTACAGATACACGTAAAGAATGTGAGCTCAGGACCACCCCAAACTGAGAACACATATGTAATGGAATTAAACAGGGATATTTCAATTCTAAGCAACTTTTTGTGGGTGCCAACAAGTGTAGTTATCGTTTCTAAGTACATATAATGCGTTTTATAAACTTAAAGTTAAGTTTTATCCGCTTTTACTCAATAGGCTTTTGTCTCCACCCAGCTTGGGTTGAGACCAGTAGCATACATTTCAGTTCAACTTTGTAGCAACTGAGGAAGACATGGCGCCCGGAATTCTTTTGCAAATAAATGTATTTTCTTCTCACTGGATGATACGAAGGCTTCACAATTTGTTCATTTCTTCTCTTATTCGGTATCCAGTATGTGTGCCTAATTATAGACTGTGTAGCAGCACTCTGTGGCTACGCCACTCTGTCGCTGCCGTCATGGGGGCTGCTGCCCCCCCCCCCGAGCCTGTCGGAGATAGTCACATATTGCTTTCATAAGTTGGTTTTTCGTAGCGATAAGCTGTACGCTACCCTAATTACGTCTTTTAT
Organism: Holothuria leucospilota; assembly: GCA_029531755.1. NCBI lineage: Eukaryota > Metazoa > Echinodermata > Holothuroidea > Aspidochirotida > Holothuriidae > Holothuria > Holothuria leucospilota. The sequence continues at coordinate 63,110,750 of CM055962.1, forward strand.
CCAAAGCTCGACGCTGACCTTTCACGAAAGAGACGAAACAACGAAAAGCTGCTACATAAACTAGCACAAAGGCATTTTGATATTACCTTCATTACGCATTGTAGGAAGCTCAACCTTGTTTCCAATGAATTACGTATCCTATATCTACTTCAGTAACACCAGTTTCTTGAAACCAAACTTCCGCAAGGCGGACACAATCGGTCGCAACGGAAACTATGCTTTAGGAACGCTTGAGCTAAGCAAAACTATCGTCAAGAGAACTCTGTCTAGACTTAACTGGTTAGAAAGTATCCCGGAAATCCAGATACGCCAAAATATGCAGACACTTCCCTGAGCGAATGGCGTTAGGGGAACTTACCCAGCTAAAAATTCCAGTTAGGTCCAGTTGAACTGGACTCAACTGGACCAGTTGAACTGGACCATTCATCTGGACTGTTCTGGACATTGGACATATCCAGTTGAAAAGTCCAGTCGAACTGGTCCAGTTCAACTGGACCCAACTGGACTAGCTCAACTGCCAGTGGACCATTTCAACTGGACTGTTCTGGAAATTTGACATGTCCAGTTGGAAAATCAACTGGTATGTCAAAGTAAGTCTTCTGCATTAATGAACACCCTTAAAAACTTGAACCACACAAGTGTGGCCCATGGCAGGGTATTTCAGATGAATGGTATACTTCAAAATGCATTTGAAGCAGAGAGCTTTTTACGTACATACAAACGGGCAGCCCAAAACATCCATCATATATTTCATGTAGGGTATGGCTAATGTAGCAATAGGTCAAAACGTATAGAATTACTCATGGAGAGATTTAAATGTAATTTACAAAATGAAAATGATAAAAAGAATTCAGTGAAGGGCTAATCCTGTTATACATTGTTTAAGTATGTAAATTGCACATTTTGGCAATAATTTGAAAAAGAAACCGAGATAAAACATTCTACAAAAGGTCTGATCTAATAAAATGGATTTTAGATCGATTATGCAAATTAGGTAACACCAGTTGGATTCAACTGTACTTTTCTGGATGGGTTCAACTGGACTTAACGGGCGAATTCAACTGGACTTTACGGGACCAGTTCAAGTGGACATCCTGGACCAGATCAATTGGACTTTTCTGGACCAGTTCAGATGGAAATTGCTGATACAATTTTATTCTGGTTCAATTGAACTTCATTGTACTAGGTCAACTGGACTATCCTGGACCATGCAGTTTAATTGGATTTTATGGTGATCAGTTCAGCTCGACTTAACTGGACCAGTTCAATGTTGTGATTGGCTCAACTGCACTTTACTGGATCAGTTCAATATACTTTATTATGGTTAGCTTAACTGGACTTTCCTGAACCATTCAACAGGACTTATATGTGACCAGTTCAATTTAACTTTACTGGACAAGATCAATTGAGATTTATTGTGATTGGATTAACTGGACTTTACTGGACCAGCTCAGTTGGACTTTACTATGGATACTTTAAGTGGACTTGACTGGACCATTTGAAGGGGACTTAATTGTGACTACTTCTACTGAACTTTACTGGACCAGTGCCATTGGGATTTGTTATGATTGGTTCAACTGGATTTTACAGGAACAGTTCAATTGGGATTTATGTAATTAGTTCAACTGCACTTTACAGGATCATTTGAACTGGACTTTAAATATTGTGATCAGTTCAACTGGACTTTGCTGGACCTTGTTCAACTGGATTTTATTCTGATTAGTTCAACTACACTTAACTGCACCAGTTCAATTGGACTTTAAATTATAAACTTTACTGGACCAGTTAAATAGGATTGTATTGTGATTAGTTCAAATGGATTTTACTAGACCAGTTCAACAGAATTTTACTGTGACCTATAAGTGGACTTCCCTTGACCAATTAAATAGGATTTTATTGTGATCAGTTCAACTGGACTCTACTAGACCAGTTCAATTGGACTTTATTTTGATCACTTTAATTAGAATTTAAAGGACAAGTTGTATAGATACTGTGGTAAGTTTAACTGGACTTTCCTGGACCAGTTCAATAGGATCTTATTGTCATCAGTACAACTGGACGCTACTAGACCAGTTCAATTGGACTTTATTTTGCTCAGGACAACTGGACTTTACAGGACCAGTTCAATAGAATTTTACTGTGATCAGTTCAACTAGACTTTACACAACCAGTTCAGTAGGATTTTATTGTGATCAGTTCAACTAGACTCTACTGGACCAGTTCAATGGAATTTTACTGTAATCACTTCAACTGGACTTTACAGGACCAGTTCAATAGAATTTCACTTGATCAGTTCAACTGGGCTCTACTGGACCAGTTCAATTAGACTTTATTGTGATTAGTTCAACTGGACTTTTGTGGACCAGTGCAACAATACTTAATAAAGAAAATTTCATCTGGACTTTTCAGGACCAGTTCAAAAGGGCTTTTATTACGTACAGAACCAATTCTCTACTAATTGCATAGATTAAATTACGGCAATGTAATTTTAGAAAATTTCCATTAGTCCAGCAAATTCAGTTGCATTGAAATGGTTCTTGCTTTCTCTAAGGATAGTCCATTCGAACCTTTACAAGAAAAATCAAAGTTGAAGTCCAGTTCAGTTCCTTAAGCAATCTAGCTATGTAATCGTGATAAAAGAAAAAGTCCTGTTTAAATCAACTGGTTCCAGTCCAGTCCAGTTGAAGTCCCTTTGAGTCCCGCCGGGTCCAGTTCCAGTATGGGCTAGTCCAGTTCAAATTTGAACTAGGTTCAACTGGAATTTTTAACTGGGAGTACTGGCAAGAAAAAAATCCCTTTCAAATGAACTGGACACAGTTGAGTCCAGTTTATGTCCAGCTGGAATCCAGTTGAGTTCAGTTCAAAATTTTTACTGAACTCAACTGGAATTTTCGGCTGGCTAATTACTATGTCCGAGGAACAGTGTCATTCGTGAAGTGTAAAGCTGATAAGGGTGTAGTTACCATAGACAGGGTCAGTACTATCGATGGTGACTAAAAGTGGCCGGGAAGGTGATTCGGGCAAGAACAATTTACAACACAGGCCACCACAAATTGTAGATAAAATGTACCCATTTTTTATTTTCTAGACAAACTTCAAAATTTTAGTCACGTCTCTTTACCTCGTATACTATTGATCTCCTGGGACGTCACAGCTATATTTTCCAGTTATGTTTCTCATTTTACCTTGTAACAATTGTATTGTGCATGCTGTCGAAATAACTTGTTTAAAGCATTACAACTCGAATTTCAAAGTATCTTCGTGCAAATTCATGGTACTGATATGGGACCCAAGAATGCCTGCAGTTATGCAGACATTGCCATGAGTACATTGACAGGTTAGCTAACACTGAATGTTCTTTCAAACCACAAAACTGGTAACATTTTAGGGATGACATTTTTGAGCTTTGGCCTCATACGGTTGATGTCCTTCATAAATTCACCAATTTTATTAACTCTGTTTAGGCTATATCTTACTATCAATTTTATATTAAGGTTCTTTGAGTCCGAGCTTGAATGTTTTAGATGTGATGGTTAGTTTAAAAACAATAGATTTATTTCTACGGACGTATTTTCAAAACCAATTGATGGTCATTCATATTTATTGCCTTCCAGTTCTCATCCAAAGCATATGTGACGAACATACCATACAATGCAGCTCTAAATCTTAAACGCATTTTTTTCTGCCATGGAGCTACCACCTCCCAGATGGTAACTCCGTGGTTCTACCTATGAGTTTTTATCCAACAGATTTGTTGACCGTAAAGATTGCTCACGGTAGGTAGAGCATGGAGCTACCACCTCCGAGGTGGTAGATGGATAGAGGGTATGACCCCCAACTTGTCCAAGAACAACTTGTCAACAGGGCAAAAACTAAACCGAGGCCATTTTATTAGTACGAAACTCAGAGGGTACTGTACTTATTCCGGTGGATTCGGCGGGGGGGGGGGTAAAACTGACCTTTCGAAGAGTGAATTAAACCTTAAAACGTTGGTTTCAAAATACGGGGTTTTGGGTGCCCTTCATGAGTACTTTTCGGCCATTGTTACTTCATACATAAATAAAAGGACATGATCATATTATGATGCTCCTGATCCCGGTAGCCTTGCGCATTCAATACCATTTTAAATATACTAGATGAACATTATATTACCTACGATTTGTACACACTCCATACCTTCTGGGGCTTGGCCCCAGTTCCTTACCTGGGCACTTCCCCTAGATCAAAACAGATCTGGTTGTGGCCCCTTGGTCTGCACGCTCTTGCTATCTGCCCCCTCCCCCGGCGAGTGGATTAGGACTATCAAAACGGATCGTCAGAGGAAAAAGGAGCCCCACCCCTGTCTTCGAAAAACTATTAGTGAAACACATTAGTAGGCAGTTGTTTTAGTTGGATGTCTAGGTAATTCCGTGATGATGGTTCACGTGAACTGAAGTCTATGAAAGCAAAGAAGGAATAAGCATCCCTCCATTGGCTTCTTACATCAAATTTCTTTCCCTTTATTAGGCGTGGGCTTTTAGACCCGTATCTCCTGGGATACTAAAATCAGGCTAAGCTTGCACTACATAGTTTTCAGACTTATTTTGGTGGCCATATGTTAGAAACTTCCATCTAACAGTGTTTGATTTCAAAATTTTCCTAGTGGCCCTCAAATCGCCTTCCGTGTTTTAGGCCATTTATCGGATTCATGATAATCACTGCAGAGTCAATTCCAAAACTAATTTTACAGTGTCAAATTGAATATTGACTGCCAGATGACAGGACTCCGTCTTATGCAACTGTTTTTAATCTCAAAGTTTCCTTGGGACGGATCTCCGGGCTGTCTTCCTCCACCTGTAGAAATTTCATACCCCCTGTTAAATTTTAGATTCGCGCCTGTTTTTTCCCTAGGATCGGTACATCGTTTATGTAGATCTCTTATGTAACATCCTTTCCGTAACTTTGTTTTAAACTCTGTAATATTTCCTGTGTTCCAATGTTAGACACGATCAACTTCTGAATTTTCATTCAACTTCCAAACACACACATAAAAATATTGTGAAATCATAAGTAAAAACATGTACAAATGTTCCTTGACTAAATTCAACTTTCAGGTATCAAATACCCGCTTTCTTAGCCAAGTGAAAACAGGCTAGTGCTTTTGATCAGTCAAACAATCCAATGTTTGCAACTGTGGGTATATAACCTATATGGTAAAAGCACGCTACACTGGCTGTACTAGCAATACTGGACGTAAGGTGTATTATGATTTCTGAGAGAGCGCCACCTGTTAAAGGTTCCACAGGGTTCTTCACACACTACCGCCTTCGATAACGATCATAACATGCAATAACCATCGGAAAAACATTCTCTTGAAGCAATTCTAATTATCCAATGGCCGTCTAGTGCACTCACACGTAAGTTAGAAAAATCTACCTTTAGTCAAGTATGAAGATAACGATACTTCACACTTCGTAGGATGGCAATGGAAGATATATGAATTATGCATACCTAGCTTATGAATAATTAATTGACATAAATGTACTGTGCATGGCTGTTCTTGGCACACATCTCGAGGGAACTTCGGTTGACGTACAGTTACAAATGGCAGTCCTATGAGCAGTATAGAGCAGGATATAAGAACTTATGTGTATACACTACTATACTGATACAATATGTGTTCACGAGATACATAAACAGGCATAGCCTAATGCAATCTGGTACGTGGCATTTGGATAGCTCAGTGAGACAGAGAGAAATGGCATAAATTCATAACCTCAGCTGATCGATCAGATGTGATAAGGGTCAAGGGATAGCTGAGTTGTTCTGTGACAAGAAACAGTACAACTAGTGAATGACTCAATGCCTCCTTATGACGATATCGAATTCGAATAAACAGTTCTTTACCATATAGCTGTCCAAAAGAAGATACTACTGGCTTAATTGCACTAAGATTGTAGTGGCGGTGCTACCCATTTGTCCACAAACTAATTCTGGTAATTATCAGACATGGCGCCAGGATCTGCTCAAGGGGGTGGCTCCTCGACAGGGTGGCCATCAACCCGAAGCCCGGACAAACTAGGTGGTTTAATTCTAAAAAAAATGTTAAGGAAAATTAGGGTTCTATAGCAGAAAATAAAATTTTGGGTTTGTTGATATGATCATGACAATCTGCCTTCCTTGGGACCGACTGCAGTGGTCAAGTAGTTAGAGCATCCGACTTGCAGCCGGAAGGTCTAGGGTTCAAATCCTGGCCGGGTCATACCAAAGACTTTAAAAATGGAACCTACTGCCTTTGTGCTTGGTGCTCAGCATAAACAATGGAGTAGGGAAACAAGCCAATGACCCACAACTGGAAAAAAGGCCGTGGTCGTCTCGACTTGAACCAATTGGTTGGAAACTGGGACGTTAAACCTCATCTAACCTAACCTAACATCCTTGGGAATAAAATCATGTAAACCATCTGGGCTATATCGTACCCGTCAAGGCTCACGACAAAGTTGGAAAATTTCCCCGAAACAGAGCAGCCTTGTTGACTGGGGGCCAAGCCCCCTGCCCACCACATGGCACCACCTCTGGTAATGATCTGTCCAAACTAGCCTGTACGGAGCTATAGAGTAATTTGCCCTCAATCATTACTGTTAATTACCCTCGGGCGGCCAGAGCTAATTCTGGGGCTTCCGTCCTTCTTCCCTACCTGGAAATTGCCCTGGGTTCCATATGGGCCCCACCGGATCGATGAGTGGGCTCAAGGACCCCATCCTTCATGGGGAGCACTTTCTATTCCCATGGTGGATTCAAGCCATACTTCCATTCCTATTTATTCCCATGATTCCCTACTAACTTCCCTCCTGCCCCGGGCCCTTTGTCCACTTCTACCCTAAGTCGTTATTCTGACTTCCAAACTTGAACCGAGTTGGTTTAACTTTGAACCAAATCTAGTCCAATTTCTGAACATATTTTGGTTAGTTGCCCCTCCGACCCCGGTCGGTTCAAGTTTGAACCAACCGTTTTTAGAGTGTATGTTTATTTGTGGCAATCTTCCATGATATCATTCGCTCAATAGTTTTCAGGGTTATTTGTAAGTATATACCCATGCGCCATTTTAAACGGAAAGAGGTATATGTTTTGTGTATTTTATCTATACACTGCATGAAATACCCCTATCATATAGCCTAACCCTTGCCAACTCAGTGCTTACATCGACGACGATCCGCTTACTCGCTCTATTCGGCATCTTCGCTAATAACACCTCCCTGCTTTCAAGTGAACCGGAGATGCCGAACAGAGCGCGTAAGCGGATAGTCGTCGATGTGAGCAGGGAGGTGTTATTAGCTATTATATAACACCTTATTAATTTCTCTACATCTGATTGGAAGATTGGTGGTGACATGCCATGCGTGATTCGGCACTATCATCAAGATTGTGGTGCTCGACCGTTGGTTAGTATATACTAACCCACGGTCGTTGGTTAGTATATATTATATAACACCTTATAAATTTCTCTACATTTGATTGGGGGATTGGTGGGCACATGCCATGGGTGATTCGGCACTATCATCACGGTCGTGTGTTATCCATCGTGCAATAGTCTAGTATAACACACGGTCGTGCAATAGTCTAGTATAATACACTGCTGTGACGTCACAATCACTGCGCGTACGTACAAACTATGCCGCAACTCAATAAATTAACGCTGCATTGCATACCGTACGTAGTAGACACGTAGCTAGCAAACGACAAACCATGGAGCTACTACACGGACAAACGCCAAAACACAACTGTAACCAACGACTAGATAAAGGTAACGTTGGATAGTTATAAGGTGTTATATAATATACAAATGAATGTTTATGAGTGCGATAGTATGAATTATTTCATGAGTTGAAAGATTGAACGTTCTATTCAACGAGGCGAAGCCGAGTTGAATAGAACGTTAAATCTTTCAACGAATGAAATAATTCATACTATCGCACTCATAAACATTCATTTGTATATTATATAACACCTTATTAATTTCTCTACATTTGATTGGAGGATTGGTGGGCACATGCCATGGGTGATTCGGCACTATCATCACGGTCGTGTGTTATCGATCGTGCAATAGTCTAGTATAACACACGGTCGTGCAATAGTCTAGTATAACACACGGCTGTGGCGTCACAATCACTGCGCGTAGGTACAAACTATGCCGCAACTCAATAAATTAACGCAGCATTGCATACCGTACATAGTAGACACGTAGCTACAATCTTGGACAAAACTCGTTGGGACACCCCCGTTCCCCCTTCACAAAGTTGACCATAGTTATCCTGTTCACGACATACAGTCATTTTCACTGCGCAACTTTGGAAGGGGACGCGGGGGTTTCATGTAAACTTGGGAACGGAGATTCAAGAATATTATGACAAAGCGTCCCAACAATTTTGTCCAAGATTGTCTGAGAAATTCGAGAAGTTACAACTACTCGCGGCCTACGGTAGAAAGTGTTTCTTTGCGCTGCGTTGATTCGCAAAAGGGTAGGTGTCTTTTCGTTAAGAATAAGAGAACAGTAACAGAGAATAATCAGCATATTCTGAGTCCATATTGAAGTTCTTGTTAATATAATACTATTGAAGCTAAAAGCATTGGGAAGGTAGCTAAATAAGTTCAAAGCGTCCTCTCGCTTAGGAAGACATTTTCAATAATGACGTATTTTGGGCTCTCACTGTCTGAACAGGTACCAAATAAAAAGAACATTCAGCAGATGTACGTGTTGTATCCTGCCTATTACTTTATATTAAAGTAATTTACCAGAAATAAGTTAAAAAGTACTTGAATGTATAATTTATTCATTTCACCTTTATAACGCAGTAACTTTCATTTGAGTAGCTGAAACTATACAGAAAATATGCCATGCATGCTAATTTGACGAGACCGGGGGTGAAGGCTAAGTTAACCAAACGGTCTACCATTTGTTTTGAAAGCAAATTTGAAAGCAAAACGTAAAGAATTTGAGTCGGCTAAAAGAAGGCATAATAGATACGTCATCAGCTTTATGTAACATGAAAAATGTTGTCATAGGCATCAAATTCGCTTCATAATGTGTCTAAAACCAGCCCCAATAAACGATCTACCATCGTTATAATAAAAAGCTTGGCTCGCAGTTCTGCTTTTAACATTTCATGGTAGATCGTGGCGCTCTTTCAGTTACAATCTTGCCTTCTTACCACTAGTTTGCAATAGGAGTGAGACTCTTCGATCTATCTATGAAAGAAATTGTGTTGTATTCCGTCTTACAACTTAAGAAGAGTTGTCATCCTCCTTTTAATTTGCGAAAAAATGCAACGCATCTGGCTGCCATAGACGTCGTTACGGAACGTAAACATTTCTGCCTGGCATTCCCTGCGAATACCTGAAACAGTCTATCCTTTATGATCTCGCCAACCAACAATAAATCAGTATAAACAAATAAACAAAACAACACATTAAAACAATTTCAAATTATACTTTCATTTGGCTAAAATCTTCAGGCCTATAAGCCTCCGAAAAAGTGTACTGCATACAGCTGCTCGAAAAATTAACCATTTTTGTATTGAATTGGTTCTCGTAAATCGCTCACTCAAAACTCAGACTGTCTGAGAAATTCGAGAAGTTACAACTACTCGCGGCCTACGGTAGAAAGTGTTTCTTTGCGCTGCGTTGATTCGCAAAAGGGTAGGTGTCTTTTCTTTAAGTATAAGAGAACAATAACAGAGAATAATCAGCATATTCTGAGTCCATATTGAAGTTCTTGTTAATATAATACTATTGAAGCTAAAAGCATTGGGAAGGTAGCTAAATAAGTTCAAAGCGTCCTCTCGCTTAGGAAGACATTTTCAATAATGACGTATTTTGGGCTCTCACTGTCTGAACAGGTACCAAATAAAAAGAACATTCAGCAGAAGTACGTGTTGTATCCTGCCTATTACTTTATATTAAAGTAATTTACCAGAAATAAGTTAAAAAGTACTTGAATGTATAATTTATTCATTTCACCTTTATAACGCAGTAACTTTCATTTGAGTAGCTGAAACTATACAGAAAATATGCCATGAATGCTAATTTGACGAGACCGGGGGTGAAGGCTAAGTTAACCAAACGGTCTACCATTTGTTTTGAAAGCAAATTTGAAAGCAAAACGTAAAGAATTTGAGTCGGCTAAAAGAAGGCATAATAGATACGTCATCAGCTTTATGTAACATGAAAAATGTTGGGGGGGGGGGGTTTCATGTAAACTTGGGAACCGAGATTCAAGAATATTATGACAAAGCGTCCCAACAATTTTGTCCAAGATTGTAGCAAACGACAAACCATGGAGCTACTACACGGACAAACGCCAAAACACAACTTTAACCAACGACTAGATAAAGGTAACGTTATATAGTCATAAGGTGTTATATAAAACAAATAATGAACGTTTTTCATTCGTGCGATAGTATGAATAATTTCATTCGTTGAAAGATTTAACGTTCTATTCAACTCGGCTTCGCATCGTTGAATAGAACGTTCATTCTTTCAACTCATGAAATAATTCATAGTATGGCACTGATAAACATTCATTATTTGTATACTAACCCACGGCAATGAGTCAGCAATGCATTGCGCGCGCTACGTACAAGCTATGACGCGTCTCAATAAATCACTGCAGCACTGGGGATCGTACATTGTTTCACCGACGTCAAGTGATCGGGCGTCTCTGGTTTTGAAGGACAAGCGTCCATTGTGTCTATGGTAATGCCATGCGCGTGTGCTGTAAATACGCTTACTGCGTATGTGTGTTTTGCCCTTCAGTGCCTGGGAATCCAACGCGCTTGACGTCACAAAGAATCCCTCTGTATTAGGTACATAAACGACAAACCATGGAGCTACTACACAGACAAACACGAATCCATAGTGACCGCCAAAACACAAATTTAACCAACAACTAGATCAAAATTATAAGGTGTTATATAAAACAAATAATGAATGTTTTTCATTCGTGCAATAGTATGAATGATTTCATTCGCTGAAAGCTTCAACTCCGCTTCGCCTCGTTGAATAGAACGTTCAATCTTTCAACTCATGAAGTTATTCATACTATCGCACTCATAAACATTCATTATTTGTATAATAACACCTCACTGTTAAAAGTAAACGGTCTAAACGGGTGGGCGTTGTACAAAGTGACAAGTAAGCCAACTGGAAAGTTAAGTGTAAATCCTAACAAATAGTATAATAATTACTGAGTAGTTTTGGCAACAATTGCCACAATGCATACATACGCCACTCGGGGCCATTAGTTAACTCTAATTGATTATTTTATTTTGAAACGGCAGTACTAGATGTATGTTACAATCAACAAAGAAAAGCTTGATAGTTACAAAAAATCAGTGAAGTGCCTTTGACATAGTTTATCGTCAAATCGTAACAACTACAAACATTTAAGTTATGAAAATGGCGGGACTGGAGAGGAAGTACAGGGTTGAAGTCCTCTCTTAACCAGCCAAGTGAGGGGGCTTATGAAATTACGAAACACAACGTTATCAAAAATTGGAAAAGAAACGGGCAGAAAATTGTCCGAGCTTAGTCTACCTGCTTACGTACCATATAATTGTTAACATGGGCGTCGGCAGAAAAAAAAAATTCAGTGGGGAAAAATTTTTTAGGGGGGCAAAATTTTTTTCATGGGAAATATTTTACTCCCAGAAAAGACTTTACATGCTACTTCACACAGTGTTGACAGGGGCGTAGCCAGGAATTTGTCAACGGGGCGACGTCCATAGAAAGACTCTTAGCGCTCCGAGCCACCATGGGTTGGCGCGGAGCGCAAGAAAATCTTGGCCCAAAATGCCTCCCAGATCGCTGGAAATGGCACTTTCAAGAACTATTTACGCATATAAAAAAGGGAAACACTAGCAATATCGTAAATATAAACTTTAAAAAAATACGAAAATATGCTCAAGGGGGGGGGGGGCTGCTGGGGCCTGAGTGTTGATGTTTTTATTCAATTCCTGTTTTGAGAGTAGGTAGTCACACTGAGTGAACTGTTAAGAAATGTTGATGTTATATTTTCTTCGTTTTTTTCTTTATTTTTCTTTATTTTTTCAAGTTTTTGATTTTCCAGGAGGGGCAAGTGCCCCCTTGCCCCCTCCGGACGCCCATGATTGTTAATCATTATTTATGGAGATGTGTTTAGTTACACAGCTAATATAATGACATTCATTGTTTTTTAAACATAAGTGAAATCACAGTAGATACAGAAACAATATCAGATCGTAGCAATAACCTATACTAAAATGCCATCCCTCTCCCCGTTTCCTCTTCCATTCACTTTGTCCTTTCAGCAGTATTTTAGCTTATCCTTTCCACTCAAAACCGTTACTGGCTTTCCCTGGCAGATGGGCTACCGGTCGAGAGGACAGGTGGTGGTGGGAGTTGCCAATGATGGGATGTTGGATAAAAGGTCTCGCTGGAGCTGACATGTAACAATAAGACAACAATGCACGACGCATGAATGCGCACAAATAAATAACACTTTTTGAAGTCATTTCAGCTAAGTATTTATTGTTTTCTCCTAGCAACTATATGTACAATATTTACAATGTATGCAATGTATATACAAATTTAACAAGTGTAACTAAATTACTAGAAAAGGAGGAAAGAGCAGACAAGACTTATGAAAAAATTCCCACTTAAGATAGTCAAACTACTGTACTATAACTAGAGAATAACTACAAAATGAGTGACGACATTTTGCTAGAAAAAAATATGTAAAAATGAGATGTAAAAATGTAAAAATGAGATATGGAATATGTGATGGTTGCATAGTCTATTGAGCAATTACAAACTTCTTAAAACTATATTTAAATGAACTTATACTTCTACTTTCTCTGATACTTAGTGCAATGTAATTCCAAACATTTATCCCACAATATGATATACAGAGCTGTTTTGTTGTTGTTGTTGTTGTTGTTGTTGTTGTTGTTGTTGTTGTTGATTTTGTCTAAGATTCCCACTTTGCTTGGTGTTATAGTTTTTTTTCGAGAGACAGAGAGACATATTTTTGAATGTCTCTAGGCAATAAAATATGGTATGCCGTCTACATGAAGACACCCATTTTTTACTTGATTAACTGAAATAATGTCAAGGCCTTTACCTTTTGACAGAATGTGTGTATGGGTTAGTGGCTTCGCATGGTACACAGTCCTCATAATTCTCTTTGGCATAAAATTACTTTTATATGTATTACCCCATACCTCCAGACAATAATTAAAATATGGTAAGAAAAACGAACGATATAAGGTATATAACGCACTTGTACTTAAAAGGTTGCTGACCTTGTGAATAACAGCAATACTTTTTGAGAGTTTATTACATAAATTAGAAATATGCTCCTTCCAGGTGAGTTTCTTATCAATAAAAACACCAGGAAATTTTGTGCAGGTAACTTCATTGATATGTATGTCATTTATCTTAACTTCTAACTTGGAAGATGAATAACATAATTTGTTTTGTCTAAGTTTAATGACAGTTTGTTTATTGAAAACCAAGTATAAAGCTTAGTCAACTCACAAGTGACACTCTTGTACAGGGTACTTAAGTCATAAAGTGAATAATAAATATTGGTATCATCTGCAAATATTACAAATTGAAGTATGTCTGAAACATTACATATATCATTTACATACAAGATAAATAACTTTGGTGCAAGTATTGAACCCTGTGGTACACCACATGCAATTTCACTTAACATTGAATTTGTATTTTCATAATCTATATAGTGCTTTCTATTTTGTAAGTAACTTTTTAACCACTCGAGGACAATTCCTCGAAAGCCATAATGTTGAAGTTTTTGAATAAGCAGTTCATGATATTGTATCGAAGGCTTTCTTTAGGTCGATAAAAACTCCCAATGTAGACATTTTCTTATCAAGGGCAGCTGTTATATCTTTTTTTAAAGGGAAAATGCAGTCATCCCAATTTGAATTAGTCTAGTAGTCTATCCTATTTCATGAGTGGCTCTTGAGAATCATGTCACAATATTTTCCTCACTGAATTCTTAAATTTATGGGGAGTAACTCATTGGTTTAACTTGGATATGCAATTATATTAAAGTCCTAAATTATCATGAAAGGTACTTGAAAGAGTAATACGAAGAAATTAGTGAAAATTAGCTGTTGTTTCAAAATAAGTTTGGGGGACTGCTCTAACCTTTTAAATTAACTAATGCATGAGAGGTTGAACACCCACTTCGAAATCCATACTGAATGCTTCAAAGAGTGTTATATTTGTTGATAAAATCTGTCAATCTTTTATATAGCTTTTCCAGAATCTTGGAGAATTGTGATAACAAAGAGACTGGCCTATAATTTGTAAACATGATACATTTGTCACCAGACTTATATATAGATACTACTCTTGCAATTTTCATGCTTTCTGGGAAACAGCCTTGTGTAAAAGAATTATTAAAAATATGTGTTAATGGTTTAACAATTGGGTGAATAACCTTTTTAACGATAGCCATGCTGACACCATAATGGTCAGCAGATGTTTTACTATCCAAAGTTTGTACAATATCTAGAATTTCACTTTCTGAAGTTTGTAATAAATACATGGAATAATTATTACTATCACCCAGATGGAGGGTCGTGAATCTTACCATCACACCTTGGTGTATTGGAAAGAAGGACCGGTGCCAACAAAGAAATTATTGAAATCATCAGCAATATCAGTTTTAACAAATAACGTCGTATTGCCATCCTGAAAGGTGTCTGGATAGTTAGGACTAATTTTTTGTGTTTTATTTATGACCCTAGTTAATGCTTTCCTTGTCTCCTTTACATTATTTTTATGTTTTTCTAGTAAGTGTGAATAATAATCTCTTTCACAGTTTCTAAGAATTGTTGTTAATTTATTTTTGTACCTTTTATACCATTGTTCCCTATCAAAAGATCTATTCTCGAGAAACTTATACGATATAAATTATTCTTCTTTCTTCAAACATTTCTTAAACTTTTAGTAAACCATGGTTTATCTGGTCTCTTTCTACTAACCTGGCGTTTTCTGAGAACACAACATTCATTGTAATGTATATAAAAATTTACGATAAAGTTATTGTAAGCCAAGTTATTATTTGCATCTACAGTACCATAGGCAGGATTCCAATTTTCTTGGCTTAGCCTACTTTTAAATCATTTATGGATTCATCATTATCCTTTCTAATAAATACTTCTTTTGTTTTAGAAATTTTCAGTGCCTCGGCGCTATTTATACGAAATACTGGTAGGTGATCACTCATATCAGCAATTATCAAGGCACTGTGTTTGTCTACACCAACTGAATTTGTAAATATGTTATCAAATATTCTATAACAATGACGTGTTACACGAGTTGGTTTATTAATCAAAGGAAATAAGAAAAGACTGAACATTCAATTAACAAAGTACTCAGTGCTTTTATGATTTTCATAATTTGAGAGATTTACATTAAAATCACCACAGATGTACGAAGGTGTTGTCTTACATCTGAACATTTCCCCAATATTATCACTAAAGACCTCGATATTAGAACCCTACTTTCTATAAACACAACTTACCATGGTTTTCCTGGGCACGTAGAGTTCTGCTGTGATACATTCAAAACGATTTTCAACAGCAATTGATAGGTCATTGTTTACCGTGTACTTTATATTTTCTTTAACATATATTGCGACTCCGCCAACTCTTGTGATATCCCGATGCTGGTTATGCATGTGAAACCCATTTATACTGTGCAGATCTGAATTGTACTAATCTAACCGAGTTTCAATTACAGCTATGATGTCAAAATTGTGCTGTAGATCATTTAACATCTGTTTTAGTTTATCAAAATTGGAATTTAAACTTCTACAGTTTACATCAATGATAAAGAAACCTTTTATATGATTGCTTTCTTCATTGCACACTCTTTGAAAGTTATGAAATTGATAACCAAAATAATAAAAAAGTCTGGAGGGTCTTATTTTGTAATATATTTGAAAATCTAGGGATGTCTGTATGTGGGCCGTCCTCCTCCTGTCAAGAAGTGAGGAGGATATATCCCCCCATCCCCAGGATTTCTGACTGCCGCGTGTATTACTCCTGCGTCAATAATGGTTGCACTCGTAATTATAGTCACAGAGTAGGATATAGGAACTAGAGTGCTCACTCCCCGAAACAGCTGTGATCGTATGGGGACTTGGCCGCCATACAGTTTGTACACACATGCTCGCACACAGCATAGCTTCTTGCCTCCACCTGTAATGGTAGACTACTGAGAGACTACTGATCTACATGTAGATCAGTGTGGTAGACGGGCCATAGACGGGTCCCTATGCAATCACAGCGGATTTACGTACGCGGTATTAGGAGTGCGCATTCTAGTTCCTATATCCTACTTTATGATTACGGTCTATAGAGGTGCATATGCCATACTTGATGTGGCGATACGAGTCTGGCCTATTTATGTCTCTATGTGATACCAGGGAGTTGCTAACACCTCCCAGATGATACCATGGAGCTACTACGAATAGAGTAAAAGCAAAGTCTTTGTTACTTGGAGTTATTGTTTAATCCCGTTTGTTACCCTCCAACCATATTCTCACCACCTTTATAAATCCATTGAGTTCTTCTTAACCCTTAATCTCATTATATGTTTGTCCCATTATTGCACGTAATCCCTCTGAACTTCTGCCATATGTTCCGACAAACAAGAGACCAACAATTTGTTCGTGTGAAAAGAACGACTGTTAGCCTATCCTTATTTACTCATCAGAACATTTAAATGAGTTTTTCAAAAGACAATGTGCAATTGATCAGCTAACAGTATACTCGGTAAAAATAGCTGTGCAGTCTACAATTACCTCAACAGCCACAAAACGTTCCCAAAATAAAGAAAAATTTACCTTCTTCCCCAACGATACCACCAATTTCTAAGACTTGGCCAAGTCTTTCGTGGTGTCCTCTGTTCTCTCTGCATGGTCGTGTGGACTGTGCCGATATTTTGATCAACACGCCCTCTATCGGTTGCCCATTGCTGTCTTTTCTCTGTGGAAAGTGAAACCAACAGGCAACCGACAGAGGGCGTGTTGATTAAAAGATCGGCACAGTGCACATGACTATGCAGAGGGAATAGAGGACACCATGAGAAATTTGGCCAAGTCTATCAATTTCTCATTGAAAACTTTTTGTGGCCATGAAAACTAAGAAACTCTTCCATAAGTAAATTTCCCACCTTTCGGGACCCTTCCTACGTTTTAACTTGAAAATTACGGCGAAAACACCGGAATGGGTGTGCTAGGACTAGTACGGTTGGGAAAGATCTTGCCTACAGCTGTCGCTTATATTTCAGTGGTCTTGGGTTATAGCCCTTTGTAACAGCTGATAAGGGTTTTGAGCTTTGGAATGTCTGAACGGATGACAACCTCAAGGGGTAAGTAGCTCCACGGTGACATCTCAATCCCTTCGACTCATTAAATCCTACACACACCTTCATTTTCCCTGCATATTACGCTGATACGTTATGCATTGCCTATAAAAACTGGAAGCTTTTCATATCTAATTCTTCATTTTTTCGTACTCAGTCTTCTGAGCATAGAATATTTCCTTCGCTTTTTCATACACTCTTACATCAAACTTCATTAATTCTTGTAGCTCTTTATCCTTCATTAAAATTTCCTTTGCTTCTTTTTTGAGGTCTCGTTGAGCTGATGCATTTAATCCTTCATAAGATCCTTCCTTCTCATGAATATTTAAACAAACGTCATAAAACGGAAGATGATAAATCTCCTCCATCATTTTATAAGTAGTAGGCTGGTCTTCAAATAATCCAATGAAAGATAATTTCGTGTCAAGGTTATTCAATATGTCATTCATTAAATACTCGTTTTGTGGCCATTTTCTTTTGATGCTTCCATTAAACTTCTGAGAACATTTCTGTCGTCCATTTTCGTCTGTTGTTACTGTCCAATCTGGAAAAAGGAATGAATCCCACACAATTGATCCAAACTTTTTGACCCATTCATTTACAGGAAGCTCTAGTGTGTCTCTTAACGAGGGGTCTCGTTCTGCGTACTGTCTATGAAAAAAGTAATGCGACACTGCCCTTTCAAATGGTTCTCTAAAAATTGTAAAAACTGAACATTTGCGGTCGGTAATTTCTTGACGAATAAAATCACAAACTCCCAGAGAATAATGTCCGTATACTACTGGCCTGTATGTCATATTCGTAATGAATGTGACGTCATCAAGTATTTTCCAAAGATCTACACAAGATGCCATGCTCATGAAAGGTGACGGATAGCTAAGATGTTCATACATTGCTTTAAAGCACTCTTCTATGCTTGAGCCCCCTGTCTTTTGGATGTGCCAGAAGTTTATGATAGCATCTTGAAAATCTTTTCGCTTATCTTTATAAAGGAAAAAGTTGGGCAATTTGCTACAACTGTTGCGCTTGAGTGGCAAGATACGGCAATCATCGTTTCTTCTTACAGAGGACGCTGTTGACCTGAAGAAGCTATAGAGAGAGAAAGAGACACAGGGCAGTTATTTTTATACACATAGGGGCCACAAATGTGGAGGATGCCGGTGGCAACTTTTACAAATTTACTTCGGGTATAGCCAACTGAGCGATTACCATCAGATTTGGACCTTTAAACTTGTAGGGTCAGTTTAAATGGGAAGCCGTACCTAAATTGTTCTTTCATGAGAATAAAAAATATCTTACTTTTACCTGACCAGGGATAGAATCCAGGGCTGGCCGGTTGCTTAGCTTCAATGCTCCTTATGACAATTACAGGCCAGTCTGAGCCAGCCAAGGTACTGAAGAGGCGAAATAGCTTCCACGGGGAGAGATTTTTTTTCTTTTTCTGTGGGGGGGGGGGAAGCTATGCTCAAATGTTTTAAGGCAATAGTCACTTGTAATTTTCTAGGGAAATTTCTGTAGGGGCGCCGCCCCTGGCCCACCCCAGGTCAGGTATACATCTTCAATCACGTACACCCGTCAAGGGTAAGTGAAAGAACAAAGAGAACACGTCCCTTACGGCACTGGTTACCCTGCCTTGGTTTTAATGTGCCCAGTGATGTTGCCATAAAAGGAGGGGCCGCAAACCTCCGTCGGGAAGGTCAAGCTTCCAAATTAAGAATTCGTTGGGGAACCAAAGTCATTACGGTTTTATTACTTCATAGCTCAACATTTTTTATTCCTTGCCGAAGACAAAAGGAATCTATGCAATCACGTGGGCTATTGTGTGCGTACGTGTGTATGTATGTATTTGTAACGCTTGGCTTGTAAACACGATATCTCAAACTAGCAATGATGGATAATTTCCATACTTGGGATATAGAACTATTATAAGAGAAAGCTAGCTGTTGTTTTTGGTGGAGGTTAAAGGTCATGTAAGGTCACCAGAGGTCAAAACACGAAAACCTGTGAAACACGATATATCTAGGTAGAAAGCAGGGATGCTTTTCATACTTGTCCTGTGGATGCGTTATAGTCAAAAGATAAATCTATTGATTTTGGTAAAGGTCAAAGGCTATCTGAGTTCAACGGAGGTGAAAATTCTTAAAAGATGCTCGTAAACACGATATCGCAAGATAGATAGACAATATCCTTACTTGGTGTATAACTTTATCATATTAAAAGGAAGAATTCTATTTTTTCAGTGGAGGTCAAAGGTTATTTGAGGTCATCAGAGGCCAAAAAGCGAAAACCTTGAAAAACACGATATTTCAAGACAGGGATGTGGATCCTTTCCATACTTGGTAGGCCTATATAGAACTGATGTGTTACTTTAAGAGAGAGGGAACCCTTTGAGTTTGTTGGAAGTCGAAGGTCATATGAGGTCATCAGAGGTGAAACTTCGAAAACCTCGTAAACTAAATAGATAGTGGGCCGTACCTTCAAATTGTGTCCGGCGTTTCGTGACCAACGAAAAGCTAATTTTTCGAAAAAGAGTTTGTGGCAAACTCCTCCTTCACCGGCGTAATTGCGATCAAGTTCGAACTTAGTGGGTAGGTGCCTGACCATAAAGACGGGTGCAGGTCGTACTGATGACGTCATAGGTCAAACATCAGCGGTAAAAAGGTCATATTTCCTAGAAATTAGTTTTTGCCATTATTTGCTTATCAGTATGCTAGTAAGAGTTGTTAAACCACGTAATATGTGGTTGCGGTAAATTTTAAAATAGTTCCTTTTGGTAGCAACGGGTCATGGTCAAATGTCAAATGTAGGGTCAAGGGCAAAACGACCTAATTATATCAACCGAGGAGGTGGTGGACGCAGGGTGTGGTATCCCCTGTTAAAATTAAAATACGTTCTCCAGATGATCCTTAGTCGGTCCCCAAGGGCAAAAAAGGAAAGGGGAGAAATTTGAAGGGAATTGTAAAAAAAAAACCTGATATTTGCAATGTAAAATGAGGTACAACTAATGAAATTCCTGAAAAGATCCGCGAAGGGAGGGGGAGCTCCCCTTCCTTGAGGATGCTTTTCTTAGCTTTCCTGTTACTCATATCGCTACAAAGTCTTAAATATGGAGTCTGATGAAGTTCAAACATGGTGAGTAGATAAATGACCATGAAGACTGGATGCGTTAATAATGACAAAGGTCAGAGGTCGAAGGTAAAAATGTCAAGTAATCAATCTAACATTGCTTCTAGGCTATATCTGCTTGTCAGTAGGCCTATGTGGAAAACTTCATCCACAAACTAGGTGTAAAAGTTGAGGATGATGAGATTTGCAAATAAATGAATTGAGACAGATGTTAAGTGACTTGGTCAAATGTTAAACAAAGTTTCAAAGTTTATTAAAATCCAGAATAAAACTGTGAGATCACGTCATTATAAATAGGATGTAAAAACGATTAATAGTAATGTGCTACATAAGATCAGCATTGGATATATTTACAGATAATAAATCAAAAGTACATAAAATAATAAAGTAAGTTACGTGGAAGATTACCTTGAATAAAAATGACAGCCCTATCAAAAAAGGAGTTTTTAAGTGGTCCTGAAGATTGGAATAATTGTCTTATTTCTTAGGGTATAACTGTTGTGTTGAAGAAGTGATTTCAGCTCGTTGTGGAGTGGGTGTTTGTAGATAGATTATGTACTTTTGAGAAAACCTTTTCAAATCTCTTATGGCTGCCGTATTTACTTGACTGGGGTAGCCGCACAGAAACGTTGATAGAGACAGTCTTGATAGCACTATCAACTCTCTATCAAACCTGCTACTATCAGCAGGTGCAAAACTACCGCACAGAAGACGCTGATAGAAGTGCTCTCTGATAAGGCGCTTATAGGCTCATTAACATATTACAGATCGGGGATTTCCCAGTTGTTTTGGCTTGTTATCGCCATTTGGAGTGTTTTATTCAGGTATGCTACCTCTAATACAGGAAGAAACAGGTAGAGTTTGTCCACAGAACGCGTCACTTAGACCTACATTTGATGCACATCCTTCGTGTTGATAAAAGCCAAGTATTTGCATCCTCGGCTCTTTTGAATTTAGACAATGTGTGAGGTTGTGCGTTATGCATGGGCGTCAATCCTGGGGGGACAGGGGGACACGTCCCCCCCACATTTCGATGGGTGGGGGACACAATATCAAATGTCCCCCCCCCCCACACACTTCGTAAAGAGTAGTGTCGTGGCTCTATTTGACTGGCTTTTTGAGTGGCATGTAGGTTTGTTGAAAGTGTCTCGATGCAGATTTTGAATGCAGATTTTGTCAGGGAAATCTGATTTAATGAAAAATTTCGGCGCGCTTCGCGCGCATGCGTCACAGTTTGCACGCCATCTCATGACCATTAAAAAGGTGATTATACAAGGAACTATTCTGATCACAACACTTTCCGAAAACAGAGATACATCTCCAAACATCTGTATAGGGGCCCCTCATCAATATGGGATCCTTCAATCTAATTTGTAAGCATGATGTGGAAGGTTGAAACTTTAAAGCACGTTGTTGCCGTTATACATTTTTTAAAAACTTTTACCGAGCGCTTCACACGAAGCCATTATCGGTATGGATGGTGATTGCTAATACACTTACGAAGAAAAAGCTGAAACGCGCTTGTTAGTCCTTCACACCTTTTGCTACACCTATCAGGGCGGTCTAACATCACCTTACTGCGCCTATTCTCTCCCTCCTGCCTATTATTCATTGCTGGAAGCTGTTCGTCTGGATTTTCGTTCAAAATTAGTAAAAATACGATAGATGTAAAGTGCTTAGCATCATAATCTATAATACCATTTGGATGTCAGGTAATATGCATTACGCCATTGCCCCATTTATATAATTGATCCAGAGCTTCCAGGAGGTCCTATACCGGTATTTGCCAGCCTTAGATGATGCTCTTTTGTAATGCGCAATGAAGGAAAGGAAAATTTTCATAATAGTCCAAGAAAGTTTCTGTTGATTCAACGCAGGTATTTTTGCGGAAAAACTGCAAAAAAAGTAGCCAAAGGAAGGGCTTCAGGAAGGTTGTTGAAAACGTATTCGATCAGCTCCAAAAATAAACCAAAGATAGTACCATTTTGCATCTAAGCAACCTTAAATTTACGAAAATTTCTCAAAGGGGAGGAGTGTCCCCCTCCCCTTACACCCCTCCCCCAGGACGACACCTTTTTGTAGTGACAAAGGAAGGATCACCACAGTTGTATACAAAACGCAGAGCGCATAAAAAAAGAATAATTTACACGCCGCCACTCTGTTGGAAAAACATCCAGCCAGTCCGAACTGGGGCCTTAAAAACGTATGACCCTAGCTACGGGCGTGGTTGGGGTCCATGATCTCTGAAAATGATCAACACTGCTGAGCGTGGTTTCAGCTATTTTTGGACATGATTAAAGTAACATCTTGAAGTAATTCTCTGGACTCCGTGTATTTCAACTAGCAGATTATTTATGATGGTCATGTTAACTTTGGAATCATTGGCGTAGACAAAGGGGAGGCAGGGGGTCATGCCCCCCATCGAACTCTGAAAAAATTTGTTAATGGAACACAAAAATTGGCTTCAAGTAATGCTAAATGTTGCACCAGATTGCATCTGAGGGTACTTAAATATTCAAAAATTTCTCAAAGAGGAGAGGAACCCCCTCCCCTTAGACCCCTCCCCCAGGCCGGCGATCAGGCCCCGCAGTTGGCCCCCCTCCAAACAAGAATCCTGGCTACGCCAGTCTTGGGAATCCTCACTCTTATTAGAATAGGACAACGTCAGTCATCACAAAGAGGGACACAGGTGAAGGGCCTATAGAAAGACACGCCCTTTTCAAAAAAAGGGCTTGATAGTTCGAGGCTGTTATGTGATTCAGCATACTTATAGAATGATAAATTATTTGCCATCAATATGTGTGTATTTGATTTCTATATATGGTTATTCCTACAAAATATTTCACAAATACATAATAATATGTCTCCTTATGCATACAAAATACCACATAAAGTATGCACCAAACCACATGTTTTCACATTTAAAAACCACACAAAAGCTTCTCACCGTGGGAGGGGGACACCCCCCTCGCACACCCTCCCCCCCCCCTCACGCCCAAGCGCGCTCGGGCTCGGTCGCTTCGCTCCCTCGCAAAATCTACCACTTCACCCCCCGGACAAATTTCTGACTACGCGCCTGGTCATGTGTGTCCCCCCCACACTTCAATACGGATTGACGCCCCTGGCGTTATGTACTACTGTGTAAAGGTACTAAATTTAGGACGAACAAATTCCAACTGCATGATGGCCGTAGCCTCTGGGGGCAGAGGAAAGTTGCCCCTTGAGAATTCCAAATCGCAAATAAAAGTTGACCTTCTTGAGAAAAAATACGTAAATTGCTAAACCTTTTGCCGTCCAAATTATGATTTCTAGGACCCCCAAACCTGGGAAATTTTATAATAAAGTTTCCTCTTCCCCAATTTTTCCCCGAGGGTCCCCCGCCGTGGATGTATTCTTAATACGGGTTTCTCTTCACGAATAAACCATAGTGTTCCTCCTACAAGATACACAGCTTGAATACCTTCACCAGCATATACGCTGGCGAGAGATAAAGTGGCATATGGTTATCTTTAATCACTAGCTAAACCTCACGAGCTGGTAAAGAAACTGATATAAAAGGCATAAGCAGAGGCCGCAAACTCAATTTGAAACACAGCTAAATCTTATAAATGTCCTATTGCGTCACTTGAAGTATCTTTCGTGATGTGTTAGATTAAAAAAAAATATTGCATATTCAAGGTAAACCAAGGAGTTACTCTATACGGGGCTTTTACAACTCAGCAACGTATTGCAATATGATCCTTAAAAAGCCATTCATGAAACAGAATTCCTGGGTACACTCATTCAAATTGGGGTGACTGCATTTTTCCTTTAAATCAAATGTTATATTTCTCCTTGAAATCTAAATTTGTTACAGAATAACTTAGCATGAATCTAAAAGGTAAGAATGCTTAGGTGCAAATTTTAAGGTCTAAAACGTGTCATTTGCCCATCTGGGACACATTTGGCCGAAAATTTCCCTACAGTCTTACGCTATGGCTACTCGCCAACCGTTGGTGGATCCCCCAGTGACCGCACTAAGAGCGCTAGGGAGAAGCCCGAGCCGGGTACTAGCCTTGTAGAGGTGCCATGCCACCGTCGAAAAAATCAGTAAATAATTAAAATTTCAGATCATGTCTTCACTAAATAAAGATAACACCACTTTTTAGATCTAGGAAAACTTAGAACACGAAAACTTTCGGAAAGAGTAGAGGTGTCATCTCTGCCCTGAGGCGGCATCCCCTCCAATTACACCCTAACAAAAGAGAAACAAATCACTGAAAGTGTTGATTCCTAAACACAATATCAATGCAACGCTCAACGAAGCTTTACCAAAGATTGCACCACTTTGCATTGAAGCCACCTCACAAAGAGAGGGCATTTTGCAAAGCCCAGTCAGTCTGCAGCCACTTTCCCTCTACTGCAAATTACTCAGTTCAGTTGTTGACAATTTCCCACTGATGTCCCTTGCTACTAAGCCTTTATCATAGAAACATATTTGTAACTCAAAATACCGTTTTTCTAATTCAATTCCTACAATATCGTAAAGAAGAAGAAAAATTGTTTGAGAAGTCGTGTTATAAGCAACCTCATTCACTAGTTCTGTTTTAGGTTTGCATATCTTTGCCTTTTTGGAACGTTCCGTCATCTACGGAGTCGATGTTGACCGCTGTGCGCTACATTTGCCTCCATTAGGAATTAAATTTTGTGCTATCAAAGTCACTATCGGCGCCTTGGTCACTGTTAGTGAGTTGATATAACATTACCAGTAGTGATAGTTTCTGTGCGGCCTTTTACTGATAGCCTATCAGCACTGATAGCTAATCCCCCTATCAGTAAGCTTCTGTGCGCCCAAAATTTTCTATCAGCGCTGTTAAGGTGTTGATAGCGCTATCAACGCTTCTGTGCGGCCACTCCTGGATTACAATTTGTTTCGCTTTAGCAGTGAGTAGGGCCCTCGTGCTTAATATTAGAATTTTCAAAAATTATCTCTTTTGATTTTTTCGGGTTCATAAGTAAGTTCTTATCACAAACATGTAGAATAAGAGATACCACAGCTTCGTAATTACTTTGATCAACGTTGTGTGAGAGTTTAGATAATCTAGCAGAGATTACAGTATCGTCTGCATTTTTATGACAGAACAATTTAACTGGGATCTTATTTCGTTGGTATAAATTGTAAACAACAAGGCTGATAATGGGCCTCCCGGGGGGACGCCAACACTGATTTCAGATTTGTAGGATAAGCTTCCTTTCAATTTAACTTGTCTTGACCACCCTTTCATGAAATCAGCTACCCAGTGCATAATCCAGGGATCTTCGACGATATTTTGTAAGTCATGGATTAGCCGATTAGGTAGAACAGTATTAAAAGCACTGGAAAGATCAAGAAATTAGACTTTGGGTATGAGTGTGTTTTCATGATTTAGAATGAGAACAATATATATACGAAAGCCGTCCGAACAGAAAACCCCCTTTGTGTATAAAGCAAACTGACATCGATCACCGTGCATATCAATGGCATTTGTTACAAAAAGTAGCAAAGTTCTCTGTATAGAGTAAAAACTTATACTGGCAAGATGTATTAGAAGTCATTAACTGATGTAGGTAGGTATCTGAACCTTAGGTATCGGTGGGGTTACGGTATTCTTCCAGAAACTGGGTATGTTTAAACTTTCATTAAAAATGTGTGTAAAAATACCAGCTAGTTCACTAGAGCAAAACTTGAAAACCCACGTGCCCCAAGGAATTTGGTCGCAGCCCTATGAGACACCTTTTCTTACTGTCTTAAGTTGTTTTTCAACTTCATTCTCTTTAACCACTGGGGGTTCAGCCATTTTACTAGTAAATGTAAAATAACATCTTTTGTAACTGCAGAGTTAAAACCGAAGTCCAAACTGATTGCCAAGTTTTTCACCGAATTCTTCAGAAATGGCCACTGTTTCTTTCTTTTCAGGTTCTCGAACTATTTTAATGAAATTCTATAGGTTGTTAGAGTTAGAGCTTACTTCGCTGAAGAGTTTACTTCCGCTGTTTCCGTGAAAAAGTTTGTTGACTTCCCTCTGTATTCGGTTGCGCTTAGCCTGATCCCTTAAGTCAATTGCCAGTTTCTTCTACTTTGCTAAAGCTTTTATTCTTTTATCTGTTGGAAGCTGGGTCATCATTTCAGATACAGATAATTTTACTTTGTTTAGTACGCATAAATCGCTGATGAATTTAATATATTCTGACGTTAGTTCCGTCAGCTCATCTAGGCTCTCTGAGCTAGTCTTGAACATATCTTAGTCCGTCTCTCTTTAATTTCATCTTTCTTTTTGTATGTTCACGTTGCTTTTCTGTAAATTTAGGCACAACATGTTATGTTTAAGGGATCGGAAATAGCTATATTGGCGGCGATTTCATAACTTAATAACAGCTCTTTTTAACAAATACACAGTCTCGTTTAGAGTTAGATTGAGGGTATATGTGATGAAGTCTACTTCGTTTCTGTACCCGATATCATCAAGAAATCTGATACGATCTCTGTTAAAGTAAGATGATGTGTGAACTTGGGTTCTCTTTTTGTAATTTAATTATGACATTCCGTAGATCTTTGGCGGCTATTGCGAAGTTAGCTGACGGACTGGTATACACATTGGCTATAGTAATATCGACATCTTCCTCGTTAGGAAATGTGGGCGGAACTCTGAGTGACAGTATCTCAATATTCTCATTTGATACGTTAGCACATACCTTTGTATAGCTGCGGCACCACTCCTTCCCAATGTAAGTGATTAATCACACCCACCCAACCCCCTCCCCCTAAATTGCTGAGATTTGTGGATCATGGCGAAACATGTAATAGCTCTGAAGGTGCAGTGCTTCATCAGTTACTCAGTGTTGTGGCGTTTCGTTCCCTGCCCAGTTCTTGTCGTAACTTTAAATCTTTGTTTCTTGAAGTGCGATGAATCAGAGGTTTTTCCTTTTGATTACAGCTTGTTCAAAATGAATAAATTTGCCTTGAACACTTTTAATGTTTAGTTACACCCCATAAGGATAAAAAAATTAGACACTCTTGTCTTGTTTGTTCTATATTGCAAGCCGGCGCATTTTTCTTCTTTTCTTTGCTAACCCATTTTCTTTCAATGTGTTCATCGCCCGTGACGAGACAGAAAAATCTTTCATGTCAGCCTTTACTTTGTACAGTGTCTGCAAATTGTAACGAAGTCTGGGTTTCCATGTTTGAGCCTTAGCTGTTTAGGCTACATAGAATAGTAGCCTACCGTACTTAGGTTAAGCAGAGTCAGCAAGATCAAGATAGAGCCGAAATCACTTCTGTTCGTCAACCAGAATATCCTGTGATAATTCGTAATGTTGATGCTCGATGCATACATGCTTCAGTCAGCTCAAATGTTTTAAGTTTTTTTTTTACATTGCAATATTTAATCATGATTTTAAAATTACTTCGTAATGAACAGTGCTGTAGTCGATTCCCCACCATCCGAGTCCGAGTCCTAACCTGCCGAGTCCAAGTCACTGGCATTCGAGTCCAAGACCGAGTCCGAGTCACAAGCTCCAAGTCCGAGTCCCCCCTAAGGAAAAGTGTACACTATAAGAACAAATTCCCGTGCATTCCCTAGCGGGTCATTTCCTAAGACCCGGTAGGGCAATGGAGGTGCGTATGGGTGAGCAGGAATTTACACATAATTAATTTTTGCACAGTCTTTTATACAACGTTGTGTGTTATGATATAGGCCCTGGGTCTGAATGGCAGTGCGCGATTGTTCTTCTTTTATTGGTCATGTGGTGCTACTGTATGTTTCACAATGTCCAGCCATCGCTGATGGTAGGCTTAAGTTCGCCGTCCCGAGCGACCATGAAACCTGTTTGTGCTACATATTACCCATGTATTTTCAACGATCATTCCACTGCTAGGGTTGACCAGGGTACCCTGGGTTGACACAGTACATTACAAGGGCCTACTTTTAGGTCACCAAAAGTTTTGCAAATATCGGACCGATTGTTTTTGTTAAGCGATTTGTAAATGTTCACACGACTGGCTTATTTGAAAACCATACAGCATGTAGTACCCACATTTTTTTCAATTACTCACCAGCCTAGTGGTTGTGGTCCTTCAACAGCATAAACACTGCAGGAATTTTCAACTTACATAGCAGACGAATATTGATCATAGATCACTTCCTCCATTCACAGCTACCTGTGTATCGTTCCCATTGTTACGAGAGAAAAGAACTACTCGTTTAACCGACAACTGGGTAAATTTCAAAAGGAAATTTTTATGCGCTTCAGACGATTTTAACGAAGGAAAAACACTTTTTTGTAAACTCATTTCATGTTGAAAAAATTGTTTTATCGTTTGCTCTCGGCTGTACTGTATGCAGAACATGGTACTGCTTTTGTTTCCTGTCTTACTTCGTACTGTGGGGGGAAAGGCAGGAACTGACGAATAGGTCTGTTGGGAAAATCGGTGTAGGGGGAAAAGCTGTGGCTGGGGGTAGCGTGGTTGTCATTTTTAAACTACCGATCTTTTAATATTTTCTATTAAAATTGTTGCAAACTGTCAAAATTTTCTTGAGTTGATTGCTCTGCTCATTAAATCTGAATAGGAATATATCGACCCCTTTTTTGAAATGTTCCGGACCGTCCAACGGGCCCTGCACTCGCAGAGGTATACCTCTGGTACACTTCACGTGAGAGCGTCTTCCTTTCGAATGTGCCTCATTTCTGCAACCGTTTCCGTTCCTAATATAGGGTGACTTGATCATATCATAGATATCATGAATATTGATCATAGATCACTTCCTCCATTCACAGCTACCTGTGTATCGTTCCCATTGTTACGAGAGAAAAGAACTACTCGTTTAACCGACAACTGGGTAAATTTCAAAAGGAAATTTTTAAGCGCTTCAGACGATTTTAACGAAGGAAAAACACTTTTTTGTAAACTCATTTCATGTTGAAAAAATTGTTTTATCGTTTGCTCTCGGCTGTACTGTATGCAGAACATGGTACTGCTTTTGTTTCCTGTCTTACTTCGTACTGTGGGGGGAAAGGCAGGAACTGACGAATAGGTCTGTTGGGAAAATCGGTGTAGGCGGAAAAGCTGTGGCTGGGGGTAGCGTGGTTGTCATTTTTAAACTACCGATCTTTTAATATTTTCTATTAAAAATTGTTGCAAACTGTCAAAATTTTCTTGAGTTGATTGCTCTGCTCATTAAATCTGAATAGGAATATATCGACCCCTTTTTTGAAATGTTCCGGACCGTCCAACGGGCCCTGCACTCGCAGAGGTATACCTCTGGTACACTTCACGTGAGAGCGTCTTCCTTTCGAATGTGCCTCATTTCTGCAACCGTTTCCGTTCCTAATATAGGGTGACTTGTACCGAGTATACAACCAGGGCGCATTTCAAAGATACAAATTTGCCCACAAAACAATTGTGCCGACAACCTGACAACTCATCAGTTTTGAAAGCAAAATGGGTGCGCTAAAAGTGAGGTGTCTGGCTACATCTTTGTTAAATTGAAGTCTATAGATTGACCTGGCACTGCGGCAGTTGGAATTCTCTGACTTCAAAAACATCTTGAATTTCGGTTCCTACATACCAACACCAACCCTCTGCTACATCCCTTCGTGCAAACCGAACCATAAGCCAATAATCCCCCACCCATCCACCCACTTACATGCTTACGGCAGTCAAATCAACCGGCTATATAGCTTGGCGTACCGTAAGTAATCCAGTGATGGTGGTGGTGGTGGGGGGGGGGGGGCTAGACAAGCCAGTTGAAATCAACTTACGAAATCTTAGGTGACCATATGCCCTTTGATAGAAACATATAAAGGCCGAATATTATTTTCTTTCCTCTTATTTCCATTTGAACTGTGCATTTCTAAATACTAATATTTCAAAATAGAGAATGCGGTATCGAGATACAACTTTTGCAGCCTGTTAACTTGCCACTCAAAGCAATCTAGGAGGCTTTTTTGGCAAAAAAATATTCTTGTTACGCTATACGAGCCCACAGATAGAGACCCTCTACTCAGATAAAGTCACGCCAGCCGTACACTTTTTAAACAAGATTTGCGCCACTTGATCTGACATTACTTTATTTTTTATCCGCTCTGTCAGGCCTGGATTGGGCCTAATGGTCAAATTATGATATTTTTGAGTGAGCATTCAATGTCATTTATAGATAGCGTAGATAACTGTTAAGGTTGGTGTTCACTATTTTGTGAATACCCTCATAGCTTCCGGGCTACTCCTTTTTCATTCCATTCGGTGCTGCTCTGACCCCGGGGCCTTTCGACGGACCCCTAAACACCACACACTCAGGTGGAACGCTAACTATTTCAAAATGGGGCCTAAAGGCAAAATCATGGATACGCGTCCGGCTTTGGCCCCTGAGATATTCCCTATTAAAAATGTGGACCACCAGCGAAAATAAACAAGCACCCCCATTACGTTTTTACCGTAGGACTTGCAAGAATATCATCTACACTATAAAGTGCATATTGCCAAAACGCAGATACCGTGTGTTGTATAAAAACTGTTCAGGACAAGGAAAAGCCACGTGACGAAGGAATAATTGCATAAAAGTGAAAACCAAATTCTACTTGTCTCGAGCCAATTTAGAGCCGAGTCACGAGTCCGGACTGTGCGAGACCGAGTCCGAGTCCCTCTCTTCCGAGTCCGAGTGTTCTCGAGTACTGCTAATGAGGCAGGTGTGAAATTTATAATGGCCAACAATGAAGCTAGTCTATGAATTGCTGCCCCATAAGAATGTCTGAGACGAATTCATTTGAATATGTAAAGTTGGTGGGAACCTAACGGCGGAACGCACCTTGGCCTGTAGACCATGAGCTGGGAAACCCTGTATATAGGATACAGGTTTTTTTGCTCACTGTCTGCACTTGTCATGTTATTGCCTCAATAGCCACCATAATTGTAAAGAAAATGATTAAGCAGGCTAACAGTACTATAGAACTGTAAAAAGACTCACTGTTTGGAGTTTACTTCCCTCCAGTTGAACATTCTCCTTGGTTGTAGACCGTTCTGGTAGCCTGGGTCAACCTCTGAAGATTCCATGAACAAACACAGGACAATGATCATTATGAATACCCACAGACTGAAAAAGGCAAAAAGTTGCTTTACAAATATCATCCAATCCATTTTCAAAACGGTCAAAGAAGATCTTTCAAAACTGGCAAGCGAGTTCAGTTTTAAACCATACGCACAGACTCAAACTGAATCACTCATCAAAGTTTGATTCTGACTGCGGTATTACTTGGTAATTATTGTATCTCTGGTCAAGTCCAACGCTCTCTAACACTAACACACCGATGCTCTGCTCTGAGGTTACAAAGCTGCCAAAAAGTATTACTTTGTTAACATTGTAAACTCAGTGCTGGATAATCCGTCATGCATATATTATATAGAGACGAGCCAAAGAAAGTTGGCAAACAGTGGGTGACTTTCATCGTGTGAGCTACCCCGTGTAGCCGACTCTCAGTGTTTGCTCAGCTCCCTTGCTTTCCAGTTTAGGGATATGACTCAACAAGGAATATGCGGGTAGGCTACAGCCTGCTACGTAGGCAACTGGTGAGCTGGATCCGCATATCTTCACCTATTGTTGTAGTTAAAGCTTGACTTTTAGTTTTTAACGTTTGAGGGTCAGGAAGACAATTGGCTCATCGAGGACCCTGTAGAGGGGTTTCACCGACGTCACGTGATCGCGTGTCTCTTTGGTTTTGAAGGGCAATAGGAGTGAGCTTTTTCGTACCGTCGTTCCCACGCTAGTCAAATAGCAACTCCCTGATTACAATTAGGGGCATTAAGAGAGGTAAGAATTAAAAGGGATATTTGAACGGAGGTTGAAAGGAGATCTATCCCTGTGTCCACACGAGGTAAAGGGCACGTGATTTTATAATGAGAGACCACAACTGCTATTTTGCGGGTTCTCGTTATTAACTTCACAGCTATATTCACGTTGAACGGAACGGCTAACAAGTCACCAAAATAGCGAGTCAGTCTTCAAACTGCCCACAAGCTCCAGTCCGCTAGCCTTTGTTTTGTTTTTTTACAAAGGTAAGCCACTTTAGGGAATGTACTGCACGTCTTTTTCGCTCAGTAAAGTGTGTGACATTTGAGAGTAAATAAAGCACGTTTTGAAGAGAACGTAGCAATTCACGTGCACAACTAAGGGAGACCTACTAACCGACTTTCTCCCCCGTGTTCACATGGCGGCATGGTATAGCCTAACCCTGCGCGTCGTCACATGACGAGCGCCGTCGTTATCAGACCGTGATACAAATAAATAAAAAAAAATAAATAAAAAAGGCATGGGGGGACATGAGGCAAAGTGAAAGAAACGTTTTATTTGGAAAATGGGAATGCAAAACGTAGTAAACCATAACTTTAAGTGTATAATCAATTGATCACAGATTAGCCTGGACTGTAGGCTTAGCTTAAAAGTTATTTTGAAACCGTTTCTCAAAGAATCAGTGTTGTTGCTATGTATCAAGTTTAAAGAATGATAAAGATTCCATTTTGCTCTAGTTGAAAAGTGCATTTATCAAAAAGACAAGCTGACAGGATCAAGACCGCGACCGTGATAAAAGAAATTTAAATAAAAAACATGGATTCATCATTAAGGTCAAGACTTTGAGTCGGTTGACCATTGAGGCCACCAACGAGTTCGTTATCAGATCATACTGTCTGCAAATTGGGCACAGGCTGCTTTAATGTGGCTGGCATTTCCTGGATTTTATGAGTATCGACCTGATCATCTTGCTGACGTCACTTAACAACCCTCTTGGCCGCATAAATAATTGGTTTAGTATTTACATCAAAACTACTTTCAGAGATTTGACGCAGGCTATGCGTCAAGAGCATCAAAAGTTTGTGCTCGAATTTGATATCTCGAATAGCTTGGTGAGTACTTTTCACTTTTTCTACCTTTCATACTATTACAAGACCATCTTATCTTCTTTACCTAGCTTATATAATAATAATCGTAAAAAATTCATACCCTATTTTCCCCTCAGGTAATCATTCATTCATAAGCCTTTCTTTCTCTCTCTTTCTTCAACGTTTTATGACATCATGTATACCGGTTGCGCAATACCCGTATTGCGCCATACCTATTGCGCAAGACTTTTCGCGGTTTTTTTTTCGACTCGGAGGGTCCGGGGGACTTTCAGAGGGACCGGAGGGAAAAGGGACTTCCTGTGGGGGAGGGGGGTTTAGTTACCTTATCTACTTAGGTCTAGAAACAACTCCATCGTGTGCAAGTCTTCTTCTTCTTCTGGTGACAGATAGTAAACTCTCTCAGAGTAAGAGAACTTGCTCTGGCTTTATTCTAATAGATTTCTCGCACACCCTTTTAGGATCAAATCGTTAAGGAAATTTGTATATTATTTGTATAAGAATTTTCATTATTCGTTCCCACATGTTATTTAGAGTTTTCAAAGAAAGTATTTGATATCATCTAGAAGTGGTTTCCAAAGGTTACTGCAACATCATAGCCAATTGTGAGGTAACGGGCAACTAAAAGATATTTTCCAGTTGGAGAGGCCCACCAAGATTACGTTCCTTTAATGACTCTAAGCTTACTTTTCCTTTACTTATGCCTGATGTAAAGATGACCCATGGACGTCCTCTTCGAAGGATATCGGGGAATTATAAATTATTACAGTCGTCGTCACCATGATCATCATCATCATCATCATCATCATCATCAACATCATCATCATCATCATCACCGTCTTCGTCGTTATTTTATTAAAACATAAAAGGGTACCTTTACTTTATCAATTAAAAGTTTACTTTAAATTCACTACGGTAATAGGCCTGTCAAATCAGTGAGATATTCTGACTCACAGAAAAACAAAACTGTTTCAAAGTAGGTGGAAAGTTCAAGAAAAATCATTTACGTAACTTTTTGTGTGAGATGCTGTCAACTTTCATTTACATTACCGAAACTGTAGATTATGAAACGATCTCATTAATCGCCACTGAAAATCATTTTTCATGATAAGCACTAAACATCAATAATATTTTCTCCTTTGAATTGTGTCGGGACATATTGGATTATTCAAAAGTGTTCAGGACACCTGTTACTGAACTGAGTTGAATAGGCCTATTTGGACAACTACACGTCACTTCTTGCATCTAGAACATCCATGAATTCGCGTTTATAAATATTTATACGTCTTTCTCCCCAGACTTTTCTATCACTCCATGTAGGAGGGAACGGTCTTTTCGTGATGAAGGACCTAACGCTTTCATATAGGCTGTATAGATCTATCTGTCCAACAAAGTGCATATGAGGTGAACACGACAGAAGTTTATCACGTAAGTTGTTAACTTCAGTAGAATTGCAACAGTCATCTGATCAGCCAAGTATCAGCATTTTTTTCACTCAGAATCGACACTTTAAGAAGATAGAATTCTACAATGTATTTCCTGTTTTCACCCTTTTGCTTTGGAGGAAGGTGTCTGTTTTTACTACGACAAATGTTTTGTGGAAAAGGAAAGCAAGGTATATATTGACACATATAATAGGCTACAACTTGTTTATATTGGTGTGTCTTAAAGGAAGTTTACAAGAAAAGATTAGTTTTGATGTGTAAAAAGGGAACTAAATCTAAAAATTTTTATGAAATTTTCATTCATTTTCTATGTTTAATTCTCCAGATATCAGAAGATAAAGTTGGTTACATTTATTAAGACCATCAACATGTCGCAGGTAGGAGTGATAACGTCTCCTTACCTTGATAAGCAACGTTCTGCTTTTTTTGTTTTTGCAGTCTATAGTTTAGGCCTTGAAATAGATTAGAATATGAGTTTACTAAAAGACAATGTGACGTTTGTAAAATTCACATGCATTCATACTACGAAAGCAAGAGATTATATAGAGGGATTTCATTCACGTGACTTTACCCAACTAGACGCAATTTTGAAGGGCAAGATCGCGCGTCTTTTTTGTTTTGACGAGCACGCGTCCATTGTGGCACAGTAGTATCTATGGTTATGCCGTGCGCGTGTGCTGTAAATACGCTTACTGCGTGTGTGTTTTACCCTTCAGTGCCTGGGAATCCATTGCGCGTGACGTCACATGAAATCCCTCTATAGGGAAGTAAATCAGTTGAAAATTTTAAAGAATAAGTTAAAAGTGGTGATTGATTACTGAATGGCCAAGTTGTCTCTTCTTCTTGCTTTAAGTTCATGTTGGAGCCAAAAGGTGGTAACACCATTTTCTAACATCTCGAAGAGCACTATCAGGAATTAAATTCAAATTTTATCAGAATGCTTGTATTTAGATCCTACTTAAAATATCAAACATAAATTTTTGGTTAAAACCTTTTAGTTTACTGATCTAACAGCCGTAATACATTTGTGAAAGTTGACAAATAAAGTGCTGAGAAAAAGGTTTAGCAATTACTTCGAAAAACAAAATAAAGTATGTAGAAGTACTATGTTGTCAGGGTCTAAAGGGTATGTTGATGTACCGTTTAATTTGGTCATTTTTGTCGTTTATAGAGACATAAGACTGTTAGGTATTAGGTCTTTTAATTTCTCTCCTTCGGTTTTCGTTCTTGGGACTAGAAAACTTACAATAAGGAATAAACCTGCCCAAGAATCAGATCTCAACCTGACTAAAAGCTGCGGCTAAAGTTATCCCAAAATTTAGTTGAAGTATTTCAAAGTGCTTGCCTAAAAACTAGCTGTAAAGGTGTTAACGGTTTATTTTTAAGTAAATTAATTCCCATTGCCTTAATTTGCACCTTTGAAAAATTTTTCCCTCCTTTTCTTTGCTATGTGTAAAAAAAAGTTTAGAACTTTCCTTTCTTGTTATATCTAACAGTTTAGAATTTGTATTAAAAGTCTTGAGAGGACTAAATGTGTAAATTCAGAAATATCATATTTTTAAATGTGCAGTCTAATAAAGTACCTCATTCTCCAAGCACAATAACGGACTTTTACGGAAGGTGACGGCAAAATTTTCCACCCCACTCGGCATTTGGCAAACGGCATCAAACTTTCACTATAATCTGGTGTAACTGAGGGTCACCGTGAGTGCAAGGTTAGTTGTCGATGGGGAATTGGCGAAGGCTTACCGGTATGCCAAGACCTGTTTTACGGTTATAACAAAACTGTCTCATCTGTGGTTCCGAATGAAATGCCTTTAAGCTTTAGTTTCTCTTTGAAAATTACACAAGTTCGTTCTCCTCAAACAAATAAACAAAAGCAAATGTAGATGTAAAGTACGCTTCCGTTGGTAGGAATGAAATTTCTGTGTTATCCTCTTTGTATCATTGTTTACTCTTTTACAGTTTCCCCTCCTTTGATAATGTAATTCACCCTAAAAAATTTTTTATTTATAACTCAAGATAACTCTGCTTGTGTTGTGTTTGTGAAGAAGAGATAGGACAGTGTAAGGATTAAAACATGTGTGTAATACCGAATATAATTACTTATTAAATATTTGGCCATTCAAAATTCAAAATTCATGTTGCATTCGATTTTTCATTTTAAATCGGTGGAAGCTTATGAATATTGGTTGTTCAGATTTCTTGTTCATTCTTGTGGCACAACAATTAATCTTTTCATTTGCATAAATGTTATTTTAATAGGTTAAGCAAAACCTCCTTCCGATTTTTTGTATGTATGTCATCACACTGTAGAAAACAGCTATATTATCAATTGGGTTTGTATCACCTTTACCTCAAGAGATATCGTCGACGTATGAGACAGGTCCGCATTAAATGGACTCTAGAGGGCCAGCCTCTCCACACCCCTCCACCTGGCCGCGAAAAAATCAAAGGATAAAAACAAAAGAAAAAAAAAAGAAGGTAGGAAGTAGGAAAAGAGCATTAAATTAAAAAAATTGTCTAAAAACGTATTCAGAATACATCTTTTGCAGGGGTTGGGTACTTGGAGCTTCTAGATGAAATTATTTCTATTATAAATCCATTAAAGTGGTTGACGACGAGAGGGGGCTCCAGTGTGCGAAAACAGGTGAATTGCAGGGCATTGGTGCTAGTCAACAGATCTAAGGACGTGGTCATAATGGTATATGTAATAGGGGCACGGCTTGTTGCATTGTAATGTAGTAACAAATTTGTGTTTAAGGGTCAACATTTCTGCAGTCAAGTTGATTGAGATGTCAAAATTTCCTCCACACAGGTCTTCTAGGACGAGTAAAGATACCACGCTGGAGAGAGGACGTTTTGTCGTGTGCAATGGCTCCAGCTTGGGGGATATGTCGGCGAGTGCCCCCAGTCGATTGATTACCAAACCTTTCCAAAATTAAACCTTTCCAAAATTTTTGGAAAACGAATCCAGCTGGAGTTTAAGCTGTTTTAAGCAAGGGGTAGGGATGACGTGTCTTTTCGACAAAGTGATGGGTTTATTTTAATCATCTTCAGTTACAATTTGTTTTCAAACCATCAAAAAATTTTCGTGCTCCGCTTTTTTTTTTATCATCATTCATTACTGTGCTTATTATCAACCGCATTCGCATTATTCATCGTTAAGAGTTCTGTATTTAAGCCAATTTTTCGTGTGCATAGACGTGATTACAGAGGAAGAAGACATTTTAAGAATAGGAAGCAGGGGAATCTAAACGAAAGCCCTCGCTCTACTTCCCGAGACACATATTTTATGAATATTGAAATCTTTAACGAAGTACCAGGCAGCAAACTAGTATTCTAATTGACAGACACATTTGGGGGGAGGGGGTTGATAGTTCCTTCGTACAGAGCCTGCATGCACTTTTGTCGTAGAAAAGATTTTTGACACAAAACTTCGGCGCACTTTGTGCACATTCGTCATGGTTCGCACTCTATATCTAATTTCATTAATACAACCAAAACACTTTTCCAAAAATTAGAGGTACATCTTCAGCCTCTGTTTTCTAGAGGGGATCATAGCAATCTTACATTATGAGAAGCCTGTTCAAAGCTTTGCCAAAGAAAGCACCAATTTGGGTCTCAACCACCTTACATAAAGCAAAATTATTTTCAAGAGGGGGTCATCCCCTCTTCTTAGTCCACCCATCCTTCCTTTCCTTACACCCAACCTCAAAATGAGCACCTTTCACTAAATTAAGAAAGTTTTTCAACTTACGATCAGTCTGAAACTTTGCGAGAGACATTATTTGCATCTAAGCCACCTTAATTGAACAAAATTTTCTCCCCCTGTCCTTAGACCCCACCCCCAGGATGGCACATTCGTAGGTACGCATATGTACATTTAACACTGGCTGTCTGAGTTTATCTGGGATGGGATTACGATATCTCCTATGGTGCCCACCAATCACCAACCCCTGGCGGAGCCACTGACCGTGCAGACTATTGTGCTCATCTTGCCAAACTGTACTTCCAAAAAAGAGTGGCGCTAACACGATTACAAGGGAACGAATGGACGCCTAATCGATTCCAATGGAAATTTTAAAATGATCAAAAAGAAGCTTTAGCAAATGATTTCATACAGGAGGTGCGGTGAAATGTCGTGAAGGATAAATGACTGACGAATTTTGTTTTCCGTTACAAATCTTCCACAAACTACCCAAAATATTTCGCCTTCACCTCCAAGTCAATTCTTTTCCAGTTTGTTCTTCAATACCATCTTAAATGTTTTCGCTCAACATTTAATTTGTTACATTTGTGATCGGGTGATACGGGTGATAATGCAAGAGCAAGGTTTGTAACTTAATTGTGAAGGGAAAATTTTTCTCCTTCTACAAGTTTTGAAAAGATAAACGTATCTGAAGAAAAAATAAACATATTTGAAGCAAACCAGTATTCTCTAGAGTATACCAAACATTGATAAATCAGACTTATCTTCCTGAAAGAATCATTTTGGTCGGAAATTAAAGTCTCCCAAAGCACTGCCTGAATGCAACTTTTACCATGAAAAAAGGATTCTTAAATGGAGAACTTCGGAGCGCTTCGGGCGTCACCCCCGCAAATTGTCGCCGTTCACGCCACAAACCCAATTAAACCTATGACGAATATAAAACACTCATTATGGCAAAAACCATTTCTAATGTACTTGAAGTACTTTTTGCGCTTAACGCTAGAGCCCAAAGTTTGAAATAACTTCAGATTTGCCCTGCTTCTTGCTAGGTGCCTTTACAGTTATCTGTCGTCAGCCATTAACATCGAATTTTATAAAACACGGGTTCTTAATCATTTTAGTTTCGTTGGCGGGCCACATTTGTCACCAGGAAACTCAGGCTGGCGGCCACACACAGGCTCATACTTTTTTCCCAAGGGGTCTCTTGCAATAACATGGGCGTCAATCTTTACTCGAATGTGGGGGCCGGGGGGGGAGACATGGCCACTTCCGTCAAAAATTTACTGTGTAAAAATCTAATTTCAATGGGTGTATTTTCAAAACGTGGGGGACATTTCCCCCTGTCCCCGCCAGGATTGACGCCCATGCTCCATTCTGACTTACGCAAACCTGGTCAAAGTAAGTTATCCCCTTGCCAGGGTACAAAATTGCTAATGATTTACCAATAAATCAGTCTAATGTAAACTGCTATAATCTCCATGTCTATCTCAACATGAATTTTACGTGTATTGCGCATGCTTTGCAACTGACTTTGTATGTGGTGTGGGCCTGCTTAAGCAGTGTTATATTGCATTAGTGTATTAACAGACTCCTTGACAGTAGCGGTATGATGCAGGCTACTCTATAGTTGTAGTAAAAAGAAGGCTGTGTATTGGACACTCAGTGTTTAAAATCTGGAGAAAACATTTGCTGTAAAACAGCTCAGAACTGCAGTATCCAAAAAATCAGTGTTATGGAACCATTTGATTCTGTAGTTTATTTCTTTTGGATATTCTTTAGAGACTGGAAGAATGTGACCAGGGAGCTGGAAGACCAGCTCCCTGATCTGACATATTGGCTGGATAACCTAATTGAAGCTTCAATTTTCTTTGGACTATCTTTTCTGTTAAAGTTAAACCATACATCTTACAATATTGTCATGTCATGTTATGCAGTAATTTTAAACTGCAGTGACAATTAAATGCATGCATGCAGCTGCCTGAATGTGCTACTGCTAATACAAAGAAAAGGATATGTTCATCTTTTCTCAGCAAAGTGGATGTCAGTTGTAGGGCTGCTATAGTTATTTTTAAGAGAAACAACATAACTTAAACAATCAGCAATTAATCATGCAGACATTTATTTGTCATCCTGTATCTGAAGATAGATACTTGAATGAAATTTGTATTCAAGCATTAAGAATGAGTGAACTCTTTAAATGCTTTGAACTTACATAGCTATGTCACCATATGCACAGGTCCCCAACAGTCAGTGCATGTTCCTACAGTTAATAGATCTAAGGCCAACGTCTATCCAACATCATGCCAACATTCAGCCAATCATTGGGCCAATGTTGGTCCTATGTACTGTTTCCAACGTTGGTCCAACGTTGGGTCAATGTACTTTTCCAATGTTGGCCCAACGTTGGGCCAGTGTTGGATCATTGTTAGATATACGTCGGCAGCCAACATCATAACGATGAGCAGCCAACCAAACCCCAACGTTGGACCAACTATGATCCAACGTTGCTGCCAACGTTGGTCTGACGTTGGCCCAACTATGGTGTGCTATCAGGGTGCCTTCTGTGAGATCATGGCCCCAGAATATTTAATAACATGAAAAGAAGAAGAAGGTTGGTAGTAAGTTTTTAGTACGCCTGTATAGCCGAAATTTAAAAACCGGTGTTGCTTTTTCGCTCATCAGCTACAATCAGCGGCTGGGGCAGTATAAAGGGTCCACTGCCACAAGGTGGTCCCGATTACTCTCCCGTGGAGGCACCAAAAGTCTCACGGCAGCCCGACTCCTTAAGAATAGTCGAAAATTCGATAATGGATTGGATAAAAGACACTTCAAAGTTTTTGTAAAGTTGAGAACTTGAAGAAACTTTGAATAAAACAAAATTCTGAAGTGCTTGACTTCTTCACCAATGACTACCGGTATAAGCTTTCTTGTGGGAACAAATTATCTAGTTTGGCACACTGACCATAAATTCAATTTGCAAAAAAATCACCTCAGATAAATAATACTCAAGAAATGTGGGATACTTACACGTTACTGGAAAAATACAACCATGCCATCCGTCCTCTCATACATCATTACAGGAATAAACACACACATTAGCACACGCACTGAAGCGCACACCAATGGCCAAATACGTCAAACCTCTCACGTATAGTCTACACACGTTATACCTGTCAATGTAGGCAGCACCAGTGGTAGACATAGGACTTCTCCTGCTTTACCCAGTGGACCATCACAGTC
The DNA here is from genome assembly GCA_029531755.1 of Holothuria leucospilota. Lineage (NCBI taxonomy): Eukaryota > Metazoa > Echinodermata > Holothuroidea > Aspidochirotida > Holothuriidae > Holothuria > Holothuria leucospilota. Next base: position 63,152,598 of record CM055962.1, read on the forward strand.
TTGGCCTCAAATGCCTCTACTTGTATATTGATAAAACACGGTGGACGACGTGGCTTCAGCGCTCACAGCCTGTGGGATCGTCTTGGCCCTCGGCGGCTCACACGGTACTCGTTCACCGTGTCACTCAACGGTACACACCGGTAGAAACCTGTTATTCAGTACTCAGTACGACGTTGCCCCATACATCCAAGTCTCTACCTAGAATTCGTGGCCCGCAGTAGCTCACGTTCAAACTGGTGGACAGTATCGGAAGGCTGTTACTGGGAATTTAAAGAGATCAACGGGGTTCAATCTAAACTGGACACGTCGTTTGGTTTTATACTGCGTCATAGGGTGAATGGGGGGACTGAGATTTTCACTGTTCTCATAATAATCATAGACTCTTTGAAGGACCTTACGTGATAACGGCTGTTATAACTTCGTCAAAACATTGACGAAGTTATAACAGCCGTATCGGAGGGTTGTTAACACGTGAGAGAGAGGGGGAGAGAGAGGAGGAGAGACAGGGGGAGAGAGAGGAGAGAGAGAGAATTACATAAAGAAAAAAAACACATTCTACTATGACGCATCACCCCCAAACAAACGTTTTGTTTAAAGCTACTTTGTGCTTGTTTAGGTATTTAGCTACCCATTTGAAATCCGGGGGCACAGCAAACTTTGAAGAAACACCAAAATCATCATTTGTGAGGTATGAAATTACTGTTGTCGGAAGAGTAGGGGTGCGTACGTTCAAAATGTATTTCCTTTCAAGAACTAAAAAGGTTATTACTAAGTTGCAGGCAAGTAAAGATGGAAGCCCCGGAGAAAAGTATGAAACGAAGATGCAGAGCGCAGATATTGGTGCCTCCTGATTGCTTGATCAAATAAATATTGTGTACGGTACAACAACTGGAGAATTGCTTGTATCTAAAAGACCAACGCCTGCTAAGGTGAAATACCACACATGACTTCGCTGCTTTCGTTTATAAAAGGCTTGCCATGCTTACTTCAGTGGGCAAAAATGTTCTGCTGCCAAATTTTCAAACACCACTTTGCACACTTTTCAAGAAACGAATCTTCCAAGCAGGCAACAAGAGTCGGGTCTTCGTTTCTACTCTAGTTTCGGGTCTTTGCACATGGCTAAGATGTTGGAACGAATTTTTGCGAGAGATCCGAGTGTTAAACTTACGGAGATTTTCAAAGTCATGGTCGTCCGTCCCATATCCTGGCTAGCCTGCGTAGTAGCTTTTAGTCGTGGAACTTTTTTGACCGGATCACACCTCTATTTGGACAAAATTGAAAGAGGATTAATGAAACTGCCTAACGGTATATCATCCTTCAAGATAAAGACTGTGCCATTGCCCCATAAATGGTCTGTTTATTCATATTGGATCACCATTAAGTTGGTGGAATCAGGGAAACGGTTAATAATTCCACTATATGAAAAAGTCAAAATAACTGCGTGGCAGATAAAGTGAGCTAGTAAGTATGGAGTAATCGTGTTCAGGTCCATTCGTATCACAGGCTGAAACGGTTATACGTCGCACCACAAAAGAAGGCGCAAATCTACGTGACAAAATGAGCAATTCCAATAATCGAAGCTGTAGGCTTCGAGGGTTGATTGGAAACTGTTTTCAGTGCAACATTTACGTGAATGAATTGGAACCAAATGCATCGCAAAATGCGAACGAAGTTCAGATCCTCCCTTCTCAAACCGTTGCCCTGTTACCTTCGCAACACTGACTAGTGCAAAGACACATCCCACATTGCAAAACGGCACCTAAAGTACCGTTATTTGGAGGCAGTGGCGTATTTAGGGGGCAACTGGGCCATGCCCTCTCATTGATGCCGATATTTTTTGTACCTGAACTACGCAAACTGGTAAATATGTGGCACCAGATTGCATTTAAGGACACGTAATTTTTAATCCCTCCCCTTAGACCCCTTCCCCAAGCCAGCGATCACACAATATAGTGCACCCCCCCCCGGCTAGAAAAATCCTGGCTACGCCACTGCCTGGAGTTGTTTTCGAATTATCACCTTCCGATTTAATAGGTTAGGAGAATAAGGTACCGGTATCGTAGCTATCCGTATAGAATGACACACGACATTGAGACATATCTCGATAAAGTGGACATCATTTCCTCTGAAAGCACAAAGTTAAATTACTTTGTTCAACACAAGTAACTCAGTAGTAGCGTGTGTTTGAATTTACCATGCTACAATCGCCCCCAATATCTTCTTTGCGATTCCCAATTGATAACTTTGTAACCTACATGACCGAAACAAGTCAAGCTGGTTTCGAACATATGTCTGAGGGCGGTCCCATTTCGAACGCTATGGAGAGCTTGAAGGTATGATCAAATACCTTGAATCGTCGGCCAAACACTCTGATGGCTCCAAAGCAGGCAATGACGCAGTGGCGGATCCAGGGGGTCGCCGACGTCCTAACCCCCCCCCCCTCAAATTTTCCATGTGCCCTTTTTCAAAACTGGGTTTTTCGCACTAGCAAAAAAAAAATAAATAATAAAAAAAAAAACAAGACAGTTTCACAGGTAATGACAGTTGTCCAATTCCGAGGAAATTTCGTTTACCCCATCCAGTATCGATCAGTCCACCCGTAAAAGTCTAGCCATGTATCGCAGAAACTTTCGGCAATATATTTGACTACGGTAGCCTATATTGCCCGCCCCGAAACACGAAAAGTGCAATCGTTTTACTGAGAATGTGACTACAGTATGTCTTACTGCCTGCGTGACAGTCAGACATTCTAATCACTTTTTGCTTGGAACCACGTGTGGCGTGCTTGGGCACTCAAAGTAATACAAATACGCAGATAATACGTCATACTCACTAGCTAGCGCTTCATGCAACGTATTAGCATTGGGTTTTAATATTGATTCCAAAAGGTCACTGCTAATCTTTTCGTCTTACAAAATAATGATCTGTTCACACTCCCTAATCGCTACATCTACGAAACCTTCCCTCCACCCGTTAGTATCCCTCCTCTCATGAACAAGAGAGAGTAGGTAAATACGTTTCGCTATGATATTCATGGTCTGGAATTACTCTCTTCTTTTATGGTGTTGCCCTAGTGACGGGAATAAAAAGCCAATCTTAGGTTAAAGTCCACAGCCAAGAGTTGACCAGAAGACACAATATACGAATCGGTGTTTGTTTCATTTTAAAATTACTTTATAAAATCACCACCATGTCAAATAACGCAATGTCAGTCGGTTCAAGTTTTTGACGTCTTTGGACAGATGACCGGTCTGCTGTCGCAAATAAAAAGGAAACATGCGACTTCAGTCATCTTTTCTGAGTATTTTTGACCGTCGCGCCCGAACTATGTAGGGAACACAACATACAGTATTTTAACCCCCTCCCCTTGTCGAGATAGCGGTGGCGCCAGGTGGGGGAAGGGTTCATGCCCTCCCCTGCGGGGAAGTTTTACAGTTTCGTCGGGGAGTCTTAGTCGAAAGCCCCGACGACAACTAGTCGCCCCAACGGTTTACCTGTTTTTCGCTCTCAAGAGGATGATTTCTCAAATAGGTTCCCAAAATCTTCGGGTAGAGTCACTCTAGTTTCTTCAGTAGTTCCATTCCACATGGCAGGATAGCACAAGTCCTGCCCACCTTACCAAGTAACATAGAGGCAGAATACATAATTTAGGTAAAGGTCGTAATCGCAAGGCCTAGTTGGTGTTCTCTTGTGTGTGTCATGTGGTGAGCGACTTACGGAGCAGTTTGGCTATTTCATCGTGTAGTCCAGGTAGTTTCGATACAATGTATGTTACACCCGATACAGTCTATAAACCCTTCAGTTCTTTTTCTCGTTTCTTCATATATGTTTTATGTGTAAGCCTATCAAAAATTTTCGCCCGCTTCGGGCGCTTTTCAATTTCACGATCCAGATTCAAAGAACACTATCAGTGCGCAACTCGGATCTTGAAGTATTAAGTGATATAATGAAAAATATGCCTGCAATGGCATGGGATAATGAGGCTCCTCCATTTGCCCTTCTCATCATCCCCTCCGAATAGGGAATGTCGGAACTTGGGGTAGCTGACATGGTCCGGCCCCCTGTTGGGAAAATTCTGCCACCACCCATGGTTGGTTTACTTATTTTGGCTTTCATAAGGGTAATTTCTGGATAAAACCCAAAATTCCCCTCCCCTCTGAGAAATTTTTGTTAATTTAAGGCTGCTTGGGTGCAAAACGGTGCTATCTTTGGGATATTTTTGGAGCTGATCGTATATGGCTGGAAAATGTCCATAATTTAGTGAATTCTAGTTCTTCCGACTGGCTGGATGTTTTTACTAACTGCAGTGGCGGAGCGTTAATTGCACCTTTTTTATGCACCCTGCGTCTGAATACAAAAGTGGAGATCCTTCCTTTATCACTATATAAAGGTGTCATCCTGGGGGAGGGGTCTAAGGGGAGGGGGCGTCCCCTCACCTTTGAGAAATTTTTGTTAATTTAAGGTTGCTTAGATGCAAAGTGGTGCTATCTTTGGGATATTTTTGGAGCTGATCGTAGTATAGCAAAGGTGTGAAGGACTATCAAGGGCGTTTTCACAATGCTTTTTAGTCGTAAGTATATTAACAATCACCATTTATACGGATGATGGCTTCGGCGAAGCTCTCGGTAAAAATTTTTGAAAAATGTTTAACGGCAACAACGTACTTTCAACCTTCCACATCGTGCTACAAATTAGGCTGAATGCAGTGGCGTACCCAGCATTTCTCTCAAGGGAGGGGAGCATGCAGTATGTTGTGTGACCGCCGGCCTGGGGAGGGGTCTAAGGGGAGGAATGTCCCCCTCCCTTTTGAAAAATTTTGAAAAATTTGGTGTCCTTGTATACAATCTGGTGCTAAATATGCTACCTTTGGAAGTAAATTTGTGTTAAAAAATTTACGTATTTTTAGGAACTTAAAAAAATCGGAATCAATGAGGGGACGGGGGAGGGGATGGCCGAATGGCCCTCCCCTCCGCGTACGCCACTGATTGAATGATCCCGTATTGATGAGAGGCCCCTTCAGATGTTTGGAGATGTCTGTCTGTTTTCGGAGAGTGTGTTGATCAGAATAGTTCCATGTATAATTACCTTTTTAATGGTCATGAGAAGGAGTGCAAACCGTGACGCATGCGCGCGAAGCGCGTGGAAATTTTGTCATTAAATAAGATTTCCCTGACGAAATCTGCATTCAGAATCTGCATTGAGACACTTAACAATTGCCCAACAAACCTACATGCCATTCAAAAAGCCAGTCAAATAGAGCCACGACACTACTCAATTACGCAAATGTGAGGGGGACATTTGATATTGTGTCCCCCACCCATCGAAATGTGGGGGGACCTTTCCCCCCGTCCCCCACCCCCAGGATCGATGCCCATGGTAAGTCCTTATATTAATGTCATGAAAGGGCTACTCTTCAGTATTATAGAAAGCAGAAAGCCCAACGGCTTAGTGATTCCTTGCCGAAAGGGGCTGCTTTGTAAGACTGAGGTTCATAACCCAAGTTTACACTTCTTGACTATATCGTTTTTATGATGTTTTCACAATTTGACCTCTGCTGACCTCTCATGACCTTTGAACCCCACCAAAAATTGAATAACAAAAAATGCAATAAAAAAAATATAAAAAAGTGTCTTAGTTAGAAGAGATTCGAACCCGGGCAGTCTGCGTGAGAAACCAAGCACTAATCCACAAAGAACTCGTGAAGCGTACGATATTTCTAATCATGTTATAGTCAAAACATCCTTTACAAGTGTTCATTATTAGGTAATTAAAATTAAATGTACTGTAACAGTTATGCTTGTAAAAAATAAATGTTGTTCTCCAAACCTTATTCTTTCGAATTGCAGAAAATTCAGCCCTAACTTTTCGTTGGTTACGAAACGCCGGACACATTCTAGAGGTAACGCCCACTGTCTATTTAGTTTACAAGGTTTTCGTAGTTTCACTTCTGATGGCCTCAAATGACCTTTGACCTCCAACATACCCGTAGGGTTCCCTCTCTCCTAAAATAACACATCTATATACCAAGTGTGAAAAGTATCCATCATCCCTATCTTGAAATATCGTGTTTTTGCAAGGTTTGTGACCTCTGATGACCTCAAATGACATCCGACTTCCACTGAAAACAATAGGGTTCTTTCTCTCAATATGATAAAGTTATATACCAAGTATGAAAATTGTCCATCATTGTTATCTTGAGATATCGTGTTTACAAGCAGTCTTTAAAATTTCGTTTTTTCACCTCCGGTGAACTCAGATAACCTTTGACCTCTATCAAAAGCAATAGGGTTTATCTTCTGAATATGACGCATCCACCTGCCAAGTATGAAAAAGTATCCATACTTCCTATCTAGAGCTATCGTGTTTCACAAGGTTTTCGGTTTTGACCTCTGTTGACCTGACATGACCTTTGACCTCCACCAGAAATAATATGATAATATTATTTTATAAGTTTGAAAATTATCCGTCATTGCTACCTTAAGCCAAGCGACACAAACACACATGCATACACACACCCACCCACACACTCTCTCGTGATTGCACAGTTTCCTTTCGCCTTCGGCAAGGAATCAAAAATAAAAGACGATGACACAGTTTACAAAGGAATAATTCTCAGAAGATAACGTTTTCTAAGATGTTTGCTTCTTCCCTTCATAAATTCATTTCTAGCTATCGGTTATGGTTGCAAAAAGTTGACAGACACGCAAAGTGAGCACAAACAGTCGTATCAAGTGTATTGTAACCCACTGAACAAACTGTTAACGTTCAACAATGACTGCAGGAAAACGCCCCGGTGTAATTTGTCCGGCTGGACAGTTTAATCAAAAAGATCCTGTCCCGGACACTTTTTCCTCGGGGAATAGTGTCCCGGACGCATTATTTTTTTTTCCCAGGACGAACGTGGGCAAATCGAGTTTTCAAAAAATTTTAAATGTTTCAAAATGAAGGTTAGGGCTAGGATTAAAGTTAGGGTTACGTAGACTGGGGTTATTTGGCACGTTCTTTCATAATCCGGCGTCAGAATTACAAAGAAAAGGGTCGAAAAGCTGTCATTTTGGAATTAGAGGTGTGGCCTATTTCCAAGAAGCTGATTGGTCCATTGGCCAGATTTGCCCTGACTCGTCCTGGGAAAAAAAAACTACGCGTCCCGGACAATCGGGCATTATCTCCTTTAAAGCCGGTCCCGTGGGTAGTTTCAGCAACAGCCAATGAAATTGCTCACATGTTCATCAAGGACGTCCTCTCCTTCATTTCAATGACATCTGTGTTTACCTTAACTGCCAAATATGTTCCACGATGATCTGGAAGTATAAGCGTTTAGATTAGACAGATTGCCCCACATCGACCTGTTAATGTAAATTTTAATCAACTAATCTAATCAAAATAGATAGTTCTCACGTGATGTCATAGGAGCTTTTCACGTGTATTATTTCAGCCATGTCTGAGGGCAACCCTGGCATGTGTGTACAGGCTTGACCTCAGACATGGCGGTTGCTAACCCCTAGCTGTAACATCACTGAGAACTATCTATAGAATATTCAGTAATTGTGTACTATTCATTAATCCAGGAATCTCCAACCTGGGTGTACTGACGTTTACTCGTTTTTTTTTTTTTTTCAGGGGTACGGATGTAAATCATTTTGTAAGAAAATAAGTGGACTACACGGGATAAGCAAAACCAATAGGTGACAGTAACTTAGGTGCAGGGAGTGGCGGCAGGATTTGCGGACAAGAGACAAGCTACTTAAGGGGGAAGGGGGATTCATTCGATACCCGACAAAGACGACGGGTTCCGGGAAGAATGGCAAAAGTAACTCGGGAAGCGCACCGAAAATCTTTGGTAAGTTCAATAGAAAAAACTTTGAAAAAAGTGGGTTTTTTATAGAAGAAAATGGTAATTTAGAGCTTTTTGTTGAAGAATTTGTTTTTCTTGAGAGCGTAAGGACTTGTCGAAGTCGGTGAGTATTACGCTTTATCGTATCCATTAAGCACAGGCCAAAGAAGGTATTTTGGAGTGGGGGCGAAATGAAAACATAGAGGCAGTGGCCCCTTGAAGGGTTTGTGATATAAACTGAGCGCCACCATGAGTTAGCACGTAGCATACCAAGAAAATTTTGAAAACACAAACATTTTTTCCGTATAAGCCAGCCAGGGCTGTTCACTCCCACCGAATAGTCCACTCCATAGCAGTGTAGTGCTGATTTAGTGTTTATGTAATATGGTTTGCAGGACTGCGAAGGGTACCAAAAGAAGGAAAAATGAGTTGAAAAATCTGTGTTAATTGTAAGCAAATATAAAACCAGCCTCAACAGGGGATGGACTGTTTTGCATTGTATCGTACATATGAGAGAACAACTATGCGCTATAAACTTTCCACCCTTAATAGACAAAAACTATGGAGGATACCTGCATTTGTTTAAATAACTAGGTATGGTGCAAGGACATTTACTGTTTACTACGTAAACGCAAATTATAAAAGCAAAGGCATGAAGCTCCACAGCGCGCGAAGCGCGCCAAAAATTTTGTGTTCATATTGAAGAATTTAAGGCTCCTTGAGAGCAACAAAAAGAAAACTGTTTGGGCGACTGGTCGCATTCGGAGATTACACACTTTGTCATATCCACTAGCATGACTATGGCTAACGAAGAAAAAGGAAACTACTCCAACGGGGGCATTACAGCCCCTGTCCCCCTCTTGTACCACTTCTGGTTAAAGAGTGATATAGAAATAGTTGTAATGTCATTTAATGAAATTGCAATGGTGAAGTGTCTGGCAGGCTAGATCAATTGTCTCTTATAGTCAGGCTACATGCTGCCTGAGAACCGGTTCTCCATGAAGCCCTAATAAACTTGGTAGTTGTACATTTCAGAAACATGGAAAAAGACACCGACTGAAGCGTCAAGAAACCAACTAGCAAAAATTACAGCAAAAGCATATGTGGGCAAAGAGATTTTTCTAAAACTATATGAACCCTTATACTATAGAGTTTCATCACACAGATGACAGTTACACTTTTCCTACCTTATTTCGCACCTAAAAGGTAAATGGAGAGACAACCCTTTTTCTACAGTCGCCTCGGCTCTTTGGCGAAGAGCCGAAGGGCGAAAACCAAACAATACTCCCAAAAGAGTTCTTCTCCCCACAGGAACTACGTCCCCAAGAGACACCCATACTTAACTAGATTGACCTCTCTACCTTCAGACCTCTACTACTACACATCAGTGCTGTAGTACTCGAGACCGGTCTCGAGTCACAAGTTTAAGGACTCGGACTCGGAAGGCAAGGACTCGGACTCGGACTCAGTCTCGTACAGTCCGAACTCTTGACTCGGCTCTAAAGTTCCCGAGACCGGGCTCGAGATCGGCAGAATTGGGATTCACTTTATGAAATTAAGCAATCGTCACATAGCATTTATATCGTCCTCTGCAGTTTCTGTAAAACTCAACAAGTCATCTACGTGTTTGCAATATGTGTTGTTGTATAAATGATATTCATAAAAATTCTACTGTAAAATTGTATATGGGGTCCTTAATTATTTTCACTGGTGGCCCACAGTAATAATCGGGAAGACCTCACGGGTCACAGTCAGACGCATACCCATGATTATGCCTTACGGTTTCATTCTGAAATAGTTAGCTTTCCACCTGAATGCGTGAAGTCCAGAGGCCCCGGGTTCAGAGTAGAGCAGAGCAGATGGACTAAAAAGGGCCTAGCCCCGGAAGCTCTAGGGGTATTTACAAAATAGTGGACAAAAACCTGGACACTTATGGCACTGAATGCGCACTCAATAGATGATTACACCAGGGTGTTGCAACTCCCTGATTACACGTATCGCAATTTGACTATTATTTTGTAATATCCTCAATCCAGACTGACGGAACGGGTAACTAATAAGATCATGTGATATTAATTGGCACAATTCTATGTTGAAAAGTGTTTAGCTGGGGAGAAGGTGGTTTGTTGTGACTTTATCTGAACGGAGCATCACTATCCGTGGGCTCATGTAGCGTAACAAGAATATTGTTTTGGTCAAACTGCCTCCTGTATTTCCGTGAGTGACAGGTTACCAGGCTGTGTAAGTTGTAGCTTGATACGTACCATATTCTTTACTCTGAAATATCATTTCTAGCAATCGTAAGTTCAAATTATAAAAGGCAAATAAGAGAAAAAATTTTGGCCTACATATGTTTCTATCAAAGGGCATATCGTCTCTTCAAATTTCGTAAGTTCATTTCAACTGGCCTGCCTATCTAAACTCTCACCACCACTGGATTACTTATGTCAGAATAATGGCCCGTCGATTTGACTACAAAGTGAGCATGTGAGTGGGTGAGCGGAGGATTATTGATGATGGTATGGTTTGCACGGAGGGTGTAGCAGAGGACTTGGTGAATGTAGGAGCTAAAATTCAACGTCGGTCTAAATTCAGAGAATTCCAACTGTCGAAGCCGAAACCCGTCAATCAGGCCCTTAGCCGGACAAGGAACTGAAGGGGGCTTAATATTTTTAAGAGGGGAAGCGAGACGTATAAAAATGCATTAAGGCAATGATAATTTTTTATCTTCTTGGGCCAAAAATATTTCGAGGGGGTTCGCCCCCTCCCGTCGCCCCGGCTACGGGTTTGCCGTCAATCTTACTTCACTGTAACCAAGATGTACCCAGTCACTACTCTACTAGCGCACCGACTTTGGTTCAAAAACTGATGTGATGTCATGTTGTCAGCACAACTGTTTTGTTTAGTTGGCAAATGTGTATCCTCAATGCGCTTTCTTCATAAGACCCTTCACCCTCAGGAGCGGAAACGCAGAATTGGGGCTCATTCGTAAAGAAGTGACCCTCTCATCAGGGGGCTGTGAGAGCTCCCTGCTCTCATAGACTCATTTCCACATAGCAATTTCAAAGGATTGCGGGGTAGGGCTTTGGTACGCATCTTTGTTGTCAATGGCATTTTACTGTGGCAAGAGATGACCAACACCAAAACTCTCGGGCTATCCCACAATGCTTTGTAATTTCTATTTAGATAAAGGTCTGTGTGAAGAGTACCAAAGGTATGTCTTCGCGTGCAGGGTCTGGTGGGCTCCCGGAACATTTACAGAAAAGGCCGACGCAATTTTCCTTTCCGATGCGAAACTTAATGAGCAGACCAATAAAGCGAGAAAATTTTGACAGCTTTCAACAAGTCTTATTAGAAATACCAAATGGTCTATCGCTGAAAAGACAACCACCCCAACTCTAGGAGCAGGTTTCACGCCTACAACGATTTTCCCAACAAACCTATACGTCAATTCCTGCCTATCCGCTTATACGAAACAAAAGCAGTACCATGTTTTGCATAAATGCAGTAATAACACATGACCAATAAACAGATAAAAGAGAACCATCTCCAGCAAATGGTGAGATGTTTTATGATTTTGGCAGGCAGAATGTTCATTTCCCTGCCACTGAACAGAAATTTTTCTGTCACAGGCTTGAAATTGGAAATTGGGAGTTCGGCTGTCAAAAATTCAGCCTTCACACTTCCATTTAGTAACAACTCCTACTGAAAAATTTACCAAGATGGGAGGGGTGTGGAACCCCTCTGTCGACAATCTTGGCCGTATGAGGCGTTGGAATATCAACTGAACGGCTGTCCTAAATGACGTAATAGTATGATGACGAGTTACAATAGATGTAGAAAAGATTTTCTTTCCTTTTCATTCCAGAATTTCACCCTTCCTAAAATGCCTTCAATACTAATAATTCTCGATTGTTGGGGCATATTTTCAACCGTCTTTTTTAGTCTCAGTTTGCTTGACGGGCTGGACTGGAACACCTTGTGGGCCAAATGTGGCCAACGTGTTGCCATTCAGACACCAGGGCCTATATCATAACACACAATAACACTGCACAAAAGTCAGTGTAAAATCTGATCATTTGTGAATTCACAAAAGTGTACACTTTTCCAAAGCGGGGACTCGGGACTTGGATTCGGACTCAGAGCTTGTGACTCGGTCTCGGACTCGGACTCGGCAGTTGAGGACTCTGACTCGCACTCGACTCGAAAGGTTAGGACTCGACTACAGCACTACTACATATGATCTTAGCCAAGGGCCAGAAGCGATATATAAGAAAAATGGAGAAACAATATATTGCCCTCGAAGCGTGCGAAAATTTCTTTTGGTTATTGATACAAATCAATTGTCTTTATATATAATGTACAGACAAAAATTGTGAGTACCTTGGAAAGCATTATATTCGCGTGTTGCAGGCAATATTAACCTCCGGTACCCATACGTGTAAGTGGGGGCGAAAAGGGGTGTTCGCTTCCGCACGCTCAAGAGTGCAGGGGGAGACTGCCCCAGTCCCTTTTCCTGAGCCTATAAGGGTCCCCGAAGGAAACTATCCCCTAAGATGTGCACGTCGTACGTACACTAGTCTACAATCCTTGACAAAATTATTATGACACTTTCGGACCTGTCACATATTTTAAGCATGTCTTCCCCTCCACCCCTTACTCAAAGTTGAGAAAAGGAAGGATGCGCTGTTTTCTTCATGGTCCAACTTTCATTCACCTTCAAAACCAACACTGAGATGGGGCCCAGGGAGATTTGTCCCGGTTAGGCCTAATTACGTCCAGGACGTGGCTCTTACGGTAGAGCAAGGCACTAAATTTTAACAAGCTGTATATCCCTACAGTTACAATAAAATTGTGGTAATGTGTGTTGTGTTTGCGAATAGAGTATATTTCTCGGTCTCAGATAACACATCATGGGTCCTGTGTACTCCAGTGTGCCCAACTTCTTGCCTATCACAGTAACCCCTGCGTAAAACGTAAATTTAAACACTTCGTGAGCCGTACTAATTTACGATCATTAAACATATACACAAAGACAGCTTAAGAAAATATTCAATTGCTCATAGGAGAACTTTGTCACCTTAATAAGGCAATTTCAGTTGTAAAGTTGAAGTGGAACCAAAATCTGAGAACTATTTTAAACTTTGAGTGTTTAATCTCCCTTCTCCCCAGTAAAGTTATGATAGCTGGTGATTTCAATGTCCACGTAGATGATCCTGATAAACCTGATGTTAGTCGATTCATTTCATCATATGAATCTGCTGGCTTCCGTCAGTATGTTGATGGCCCAGCACATCGATATGGTCATACACTGGACCTCGTTTTTGCCAGAGAGGATGATCAGATTATCCATGGATGCAAAGTACAAGAGAATGATCTTTCGGATCATTATATGATCCATTGTTATGTTAACAGAAATAAACCACTCCAAATGAAATCATGTGTTAAAATACGTAACTACAAGCAAATAAATCGAGATGCATTCAAAGTGGATCTGCTCGAAGGCTTCAACAACATCCCAGAGGACCTGAGTCTTGATGAAGTAGTCAATGAGTATAACACCCGGGTCCGGAATGTTCTTGATAATCATGCCCCTCAAACAGAGAAGGAAAAGGTACTGAAAACACGATTCCCTTGGTATGATGATGAAATTAGAACTGAAACTCATGTTAGACGCAGACTTGAGAGGAAGTGGCGTAGAAGTCGTGGACCTGAAGATAGGCAGGCTTTTAAGGACCAAAGGGAAATCGTAAATAAGTTAATTGAATCAAAGAAAATTGGTTTTTATAAGGAAAAACTATCATGTGCTAATGATAAAGAGGTTTACAAAATGGTTAACTCTCTTCTTAATAAAAATGATCGTGTTTTGCCATTCTCTGATTCCACTCATGTATTATGCAATCAATTTTCAAAATTCTTCTCTGACAAAGTTACAAAAATAAGGGAAGGGTTTAATGATTGCCCACAGCCTGCTAGTAGTTTTAGGGCAGGTAGTTCTAATGATGGTGCTTTTCAGACTAATCCTAATTTTGAATTATTTTTTGAATTTTCCGTGGTTTCTGTTGATGAAATTTCTAAGATTATAACAGGTTGTAATAGGAAGTCCAGCATAATGGACCCAATCCCAACGTGGTTGTTGCGGGACACCATTGATGTTTTTCTACCAATCTTCTCACGTATTATTAATGAATCACTGGAATCCGGTATTTTCCCAAAACTGCTTGGTAGCGCTGTTATATCCCCTGTACTCAAGAAATCATCTCTTCATCGCAATATTCTTAAGAATTACAGACCTGTGTCTAATATATTGTTTTTGTCCAAGGCTTTGGAGAAAGTTGTTGCAATGCAACTTAAGATTCACATTCAAGTGAATAACTTGGATGACATGTACCAGTCAGCTTATAAGTCAAACTGTAGCACTGAAACTGCATTGCTAAAGGTTAATTCTGATGTGTGGAATGCTGTAGACAGGGGGGAGGTAGTTTTCATGGCCCTTCTTGACCTGTCTGCAGCATTCGATACAGTTGATCAAGATTTGCTACTACTGCGTCTTCATGATAACTTTGGTATTACTGGAAATGTATTTCGGTGGTTCACAAGTTATTTGAAAAGCAGAACATGTTATGTGAACATTAATGGTGTCTCTTCTGATCAAAGTAGGTTGTTATGTTGGGTACCACAAGGTTCAGTTTCCGGACCACTTTTGTATGTAATGTATACTCAACCAATGTGTAGCATAATGCAAAACCATAATGTCAATTTTCACTCTTATGCTGATGACACTCAGCTCTATGTATCCTTCAATCCTAACATAACGGGTGAGGCGGAACTAGCCTTGCATAAATTGCAGGAATGTATTTCTGACATTATGTGGTGGATGGATTCTAATAAGCTCAAATTAAATAATGACAAAACTGAGTTTTTTATAGCTGGCACAAAACAAAGTCTCCAAAAACTTCCTTCACTGCAACTGGAAGTTGGATCTTGTCATATCAACCCCTCCAGTGAAATTCGTAATCTAGGTATTATATTTGATTCCAACTTTAAAATGACAAAACATGTTAACAGCCTAGTCTCATCTTGTAATTATCATCTTGGAAATTTATTTCGCATTGGCCGCTATCTTGATAAAGAGACTCGTCATTCTGTTGTCCGTGCTTTTCTCCTTTCACGCTTTGACTACGGCAATGCTCTTTTGTATGGTGCGTCTTCAAATGACCTTTATCGCATTCAGTCCTTGCAAAATCGTTGTGCTAAATTTATTTTCTCGGCAGCTAGATTAGATAGTCCGAAACCTCTTCTGCGTGCCCTTCACTGGCTACCTATTCGGGAAAGAATTCAATTTAAATTTTGTTTATATGTTTACAAATGTTTGAATAACTTTGCTCCGACTTATCTCTCTAGTATGCTTCACAGGAAAACCTCACCTTTATATGGTCCTGTTACCAGGTCTGCAATGGATGGGACCCTACTCCTGATACCTCCTTCCAAAAAGCGAGTAGGTGATGGTGCCTTTTCTATTGCTGGCCCTGTTTTATGGAATTCTCTGCCCTTTCACACACGGCATTCGAAATCTGTTACACTTTTCAAAAAACAACTTAAGACTTACCTATTTAATTGACTGATATTTTGTTGGCATCGATTTTTCTTGTTTTTGTAAGCGCATTGATCATATGGAATTTGCGCTATATAAAAGTCAGTATGTATGTATGTATGTATGTATGTATGTATGTATGTATGTATGTATGTATGTATGTATGTATGTATGTATGTATGTAGTGCAGCTCTTTATATGTCTATGGTTTTGTGATGAATACATCTGTGCTTGTTTGAGGAGTTGGGCTTCGTATGAACTAACCATGCTTGTTCGATAGTAGCATTGTATTTACCTACGGAAAGTACTAAGGTAAGCCAAATGACCAAAAGTTTTGAGAGATAACCTTTAGACTAAGATACCCTTAGGAACTTAAGCACACTCGGTTTGGATTAAGAATACTCATCGAAAGATGGAAAGAACCACTTAAGTACATATGCATTTCTGTTCCTTTTAACATTGAATGTCTGAGATCATAGGTGCACGAGCCAAGGGGCTAGCCTGGCTGCTGCCCCTCTGCAATTCACCAAAAATTCTTTCTCGGGGAGATGTTTCGCAAATTCAGGTAATTTGCTTGGTAATGCATATTGTTCTCGGGCAAAAACGGCTTAGGACGGAGAAAAAGTATCGCCTATGTTTAAGTTCGAGGCTCTAGAATTATTTTCTAAACTGATTCTTTCCTCTGTTACTAAACACGTCGTTGCTTTGGTTATGTGCCAAAAGGTAGGCCTATATTACGCGAAAGAGGTACAGTAATATGCAATCCAAAGAAGGAAAAGACCTTATTTTGGGAGAAAGTAGTAAGCTCTGCCCTTTAGACAGAATATCCTGGGAAATGGCTGTCGCTATGCCACACATGCTTTGTTTAATTCAAAACATTGATTAGTTCATCAACGAATACGTGAACAATATTTGAAGTACTTATTGTAAAAATGACCACTTTACTAGGTCTTCAATGTAATGGGATAGTAAGAATTAATTTCTCCAGAGTTAGATCTCAGCAACGTAACTGAATTGAGTGACTCTTTCTTGATGAACTAACGCTGAATTTGTAAATCATTTTTACAGCATTTTCCGTTCATAAAACTATTGATATTTTTCGTAGATCTCAGAAGAAAGTCTGATATTTATTATTTTTACAATTTTTTTTGATTATTTTTACAAGAAAAGACTATCATTACTGAATCCAGTCAGTGATAAGAACAAAGGGTAATTGAAATCGTTTAAAAAATGTACACTTTTTATAAATGTTCCATCCGTACATGTAGGTCAAAAGTAGTGAAACATACTTACCTTACCGAGCTACAATTGCCATGAATGGGATGCTATGTATAACCAGGCGCGTAGCCAAGGGGGGGTGCCGAAGGGGGCAGCGTCCCGAGCATATTTTTGGTACTTTTTATGATTTTTTATGATACTGCTAGTAACTCAAAGTAAAAAATGTTTAGATGCAACTTACAAGGCCTGGAAAGTGCCATATACACAGGGCCGAATGAAGCTAGTGCGGGCCTGTAGCATATGTTATAAAGAGGCCCCATACTAAAAAAACTAACTCTACAAGGTCTTGTGTGGTGCCAATATGAGAAGCAAGATTAGTTTTCAACAGTTCAGTAAACTGCCCCATCTCTTCTTCACCAGGACTTTCTTCCAAATTTTCCGGATATGATTTGATAAGATTTGATGACCTCGTTAACATCTATTATGGCGTAAACGACTGTGACGAAGGAACCCAATTACACCCCAACAACTAAGAAAATTATGACAAAAACTGTAATTCAACAATCCTTTCCCAATAGGCCAATAGAGAATATTAAAGCAAGTTTTGTAAAAAGAAATTGGTAGCTTTAGCGCGGGGCCCGTAGCATATGCTACTTTTGCTACTATGTTAATCCGGTCCTGCATTTCCAGCGATCTGGGAGGTATTTTCGGCCAAATGTTCTTGTACGCTCCGCGCCAACGTATGGTGGAGCTACACTCAGATATTTCGCCTAAAGCCCCCTCCCCCCCCCCTCTTGGCAAATTTTTGGCTACGCGCCTGTGTATAACTGATTGTAAGACTCCGTACCATACATATGTTTGGGATAAGTGGGTAAGTTTAAGCTCGCTGAGTAGAAGAAACACTTTCAACTACATCCATGCATCAAGATAGCCTACTCCTTAATAAGAAGTTTTCGGCTATTTATTCAATCTTAGACCAGATCGAAAAAGTTTAAAACCGGTAGCAACAAAACTCTTCGAGATGAAAAGTAGACAAAGTTAAAAGATTAGGAAGGAGTTAACAGATCAAATTTACTTGTATATAAGGTTTGTGTCAACAGTACTAAAAAACGTTGGTAGCGTAGGGCTGTTTGTTCAGCTCTCTTCAGCTCAATTCAAAAGTTTGTTAACACTTACAGACACTGTAAAACTTCCCAGACAAGTCGTTCTGAAAGCATGTTAAGGCTAATATGCATCAACACAGCACTAAAAGCTATCGAAAGGATCAGAACGTAAAAAGATTAGAAAGAAGTAAACATAATAGATAGTTGTAGCCAAGTTAGCCTAGAACTGATCAGAACAGGGGTACTCTTGAAAATGTGATATATGTTACTGTAAGAAAACTGCGAAAGTTTACAGGAACCATCGAGGTAATAAACTTTTCTTTTTCTTTTGCTTTTGGATAAGGACTACTTAAAAGGTCAATCAAACATTTTATCAACCGAACCGTAATGGTAGTCTTTTATTCTTTTCTCTTATTCAAATACAGATGTTAAGTAAGACAATAATACTCTGTTCCAGTAAGTACAAACTCGATCGATCCATACTTGAACTGCTTAAAAACAACAAATAGAATATATTGAAAGGACAAGCACATGCTGGAAAGAAATTAAAATTTACAGAAAATTAACTTCCGCAGGCTTTTATTAAGGATGTCAGTAGTACAGATTATAAATCGAATCTTGGATTATGTAGACGTAGACCTAAGACGTTGAGTATGACCTCTAACACCTAACTAGTAGCTTTAAAATACAAATAGAAAAGGACAGTGTGTGTACATCGCCTAATAACCACCGTGGCACAAGAGTCCACTCTCCTTTCTGATAGAATTAGCAATTGGCGGTTATCTTAACTGCATGATAAACTAAACAGATCCAATATTGCAAGGAGGTGACAATTGATCACTGCAGCTCAGCAAAGCCAAGTTTAATAAGCAGTTATTAACCTAAATTGTAATTCTCAGAGACTATTAACTAACAGGTAAACACAAGCTAAGCGCATAGAAGCAACATGATCTTTGATGAACCAGAACAAGCATAGCTTTACGCTTGGTCAGCTCGTTCGTGGAATTGTTGGTTTGTGAAATTACAGGAGTTCAACTAGCTATAGGAGCCCTTAACCCGACTTGACCAATATATAACTCGGGTCTGCCGTGTGCCGTAAAGTAACAATGACGATGTAAACAATTTTGCTATAAGCATACTCGTACAGATGTTACACCTTTTACGATAGCATTCGTGACAAAAAACTTAGCTTAGATTTTTTATTTTAAAGAGACATGTTTGGGTCCTTGAGTACCGTATTTCCTTAGGGGATTTACATTTTCTGAAGGCCAGAACAGACAAAACTTTTCCCGATGACCTCTTTCATATGAGAGAATTATGCAAAAGGTAAACATTTTTTCGAATAACTACCTTTAGTATTTGGTTACCCTGAAGTACTAAGTCTAAACCGAATAAATAGGCCTGGTAAAAAGTCTTATGTTTGTGAGGTTTCAACAAAACTTACCGATACTTTCGTGTAGCTAGTTTCCTCTTCAGCATTACAGTTTTTTGTCAAAATCTGAGGGCCATATCTTCTTCCTGTCTGCCTGCATATCGATACATCCATCCTACTATTTGTCTGTTAATCCTTCTGCATATCTGTCCTTTTTATAAAAGCTAAGATGATTAAGGATGTTGTTTTATCTAAGGACCAAGGCCCTATGCCCTAAAGTGTGGGTCAGCTGTCACTTTTTGCCCAACATATTTTTGAGAAAAGTGACTGTTTAATGACGTCCTGGCTTCTAGTAAATTTTAAGTCCAAACGCTAGCAAAAGTGCCATGGCCATCAGCTCAAAATACTTAAGAACTTTTGTCATAGCTGGTTTTAAGATCCAGAAATGTAAACACAGGCGGATAGCCAAGCCCCCCCCCTTGAGCATATTTTTCGTATTTTTTCAATGATTTTTTATGATATTGCTAGTAACTCAAAATAAAAAATGTTTAGATGCAACTTACAAGGTCTGGGAAGTGCCATTTACAGCGATCTGGGGGGTATTTTCGGCCAAATTTTCTTGTACGCTTCTCGCCAACCTATGGTGGCTCTACGCTCAGATAGTTTGCCTACAGGCTTCTTCTCACCCCCCACCCCCTTAGCAATTTTTTGGCTACGCGCCTGTGTAGACAAGAGTATGTATGTGTGACTTTGTGGGTATTGATGAAGGGGTCAGGTAGTGAAATATTTTAAATTAATATACACCATTCCTGTGAACCAATTTGACCCCCACTGAGCGCTATGTTTTATGTCATGGTGACTGTGTCACTCTTTGGGATTTTTTTTTTTTTTTTTGTATTTTCGATAACTATTTACGCATTACTCGGATACTACTTTCAGGACGCGAAATTCATTACATCTCTACAAAGGAAGATCTCGCGAACATCTGATTATGGAGGTTAAGACCAAACATCGGCTTAGGTATTGGTTGTGGAACAGACAGTACTACCTAGTGCCTATCATACCAATACTCTGCTGTTGGGTACCTATCGTCTACAACAACTCGGTAGGTGCAAGTTTTGCATATTAGACTAATAACGTTTTTCAAGACTGGTGCAAGGAGTGTCAATTATGTCTACAAATTTTGGGATAATACGACTAAAAGTGTCAATTGTAACCTTGTTTGTGTTTAGACAAATTTTAATATTTATAATGTTAACTGCTCATAGTATCGGCTCCAAATTCAAAACATGGGTCATTATTAATTGTAGATTTTTTTAATTTTTTTGTCTTATTGACTAAGGCTATCTCATTAATACGGAATGTTTGTTTCATAGCCATCGAACTTTTGTACAAGTGTAAAATCTCCCATAACACTTACATTTTATGCCACTAGTTTATCCGAGGCCCCTCTTTTTTTAAGGTTCCATGTTAGTTGCAACAGAATTGCGCGTAGTGACCAGCAGACCAGGATATAATGTTAGGTTGGCCATAGATATCCCATTTCCCGTGGGCACAGGGCAAGCAATCTATGTTTCCATCTTTTAGAAGCAAATATCTTATGAGTATCATATAACCTAAGAGTACAGGGATTAGGCTTGTCTTACGGTAACATGTTTAAAAAATCGGTAAAGGCTGGATCTTCGTGCCAATATATAATACACGTTAGGATAGCATAGAAGGTAGTGCAAGTAATACTGTACAAAATACCCTACGATATAGCTTATTACGCAGGAAAAGATCGATGGTTGGTTGGTAGTCTTGTTTATATAAGCCCCATGAATATCCCACAGACCAAGCGACTGATTTTGGGGACCTTTAGTCATCAATTATTTAATAACTATTTACTTACGTCTGGTTGTTTACAATTAGAATTTTGGATCATATGAAATATAACGAAGTTTCAATGGGTAGAGCTATAAACGCAAACTATACACAATAAAAGCAAACGCCGAAACTAACAAGACTAACATAAAAGGTCATAAATAGTATCAAACAGAGAAACACAAGAAAGGGATGGGCCACAGTCAGCAGTTTAAAAAAATGCACAAAAAATAAGTTTTAAATTTCGTTTTAAAGATAAGAGAGAAAAACAAAATCTTAATTAACAGAAAGAGGAGTTTCCATTCTGTAGGAGAGTAAAGTTTAAAGGATGGATTTGCCGTTTTAGTGGAGGTTTTAAGTATGTCTATAAGTTACAGTTGTGTGGTCGATCTTATGGAACAATTCAGTCGACAGACTGTTACTACTTCAATTAAATAGCTAGTGGTAGCACCTTTCAGACAAATGAGGTGAGTAGTTAAATCTTATACTCACATGGCAGATTTAAGAAGAAACCAACCAGTGAAGATAATATACAGTAGGCTTAATGGGTTTTCTTAGAGATAACAGAGTTTACGGTAGAACTTGATCAATTAAAGACGGTGAATGTACGATTTTACTACATCGAGAAAAAGATTTGTGGATTTCAAATAGCCTTAAAAGGCATTTTAGTAGCAACCTCATTTAGAAAGGGACGATTGTGAATAAACTGAGAGATGATGAATTGCACCTTGATAGTTTAACATCATTAACTTTTTTAACATAACAGAGTCAAATAGTTCACCTAGATTCTGTTTATACGAAAGAATAATTGCCTACGTTCCTTTGACAATGATATGACAGTTTCGCACTCATGATAACTCATCAGTGCACTTACTGCGCATTAAGAAAAAGTCAGCTCTAAGATCTACTACATTTTTAGCAATTTGTTATCATTGACAATTAAATGTTTCTAATGCAGACCTTTACAGAGTTAGAATCTGGTCATGATTTTTAGGGCCATTAAAGTTACAATATACAATCGTGTGTCATCAGCACAGAAACGACACACATTATATACAACAGCGTTCAAAGAAATCAGCCAAAGAAGCAGAATTTAGGGTAAAGAGGAAGTGGCTCAACAGGGCTTCGGTAATAGCAGTTTGATAGAATTGGAGTCAACACTACCGACAGTGACCACAGCACTATCTTTGACCTGTTTACAAGCGATCTTGCTTCACTTCATCAGAACAGAAAACAAGTAGGCAATCCATGGAGTTGCAAGTCTCATCTTCCACCACATTCTTTACATACCGGTATCTTGGGTTTAAGAAATTTCCCGACATACAGATAAGCAAGTACTGACGAAAGACCACGTTGAAGTTATTTAAACTTCGATCTCGAACTTTATAGCAACTAGAATGTACTACTTTAAAACGTGTCTCATCACTCTGTACATATCATGTGGTTTTATAATCTTTTCTAACACACTGATATGCAAATAATGGGTTAAAACCAATTTTAGCTCATTTATCTCAAACCTCTTGACTTTTGACCTATGGCGTTAACAATTATGCATGCAAAGGTCTTCGTGGTCAGGTACCATCTACCAAGTATGAACTTGATAGGACTAATGGTTCAAGAGGAATTCGCGACACCATTTTGCCCCAAAATTTAGGCAAATTTGACCTTTGACCTACATTTTGAACTTTGACCCCCACCCTTAGCAACCAAAAAGCACTTTTTTTAAAAAATTATCTTATCAGTAGCAACATACCGTGTGGATTTTTTACTTCTTCTAACATACTGATAGGCAAACAATGGAAAAAATGTTAACTAATTTGGCCCTTGACCTATGACGCCATCAATTACGTACGAAGGTACAAGTTTTCATGCTCTGGTACCTTCCCACCAGGTGTAAACTTCATCCGACGTACAGTTTAGGATTTCACGACATTTTTTGCTAATATACACACACTCAGACACAGCTTCACATTTCTAACGTTAGGTGAAGTACAGTATCCCATATACGCCGGGAGATGAGATAATAGGTTTCGAGAAATCAGAGGCTGAATGTAACAGTAGTAGGCTAGGGGAAAATTTCAACAATAAAATTGGTGGGTTTTAGAAAAACGCTGCTTGCACTATTGCGGTTGTCAAGCTCATTATAACTTGATATATTCAATTGGCCATATCGTGTTTATATGTTTCAAGTTTTGACACAATTTTTCTTAGGGACCTTATACATCTAATTAAGCCTATCCGAATTTTTCTAATTCTGCGAACTACCTTCAGGTCCAACTTATTGGACAGACTGGCCTTACTTCGCTTTGTTTGTGGATATAACAAATATAACATGGATACTTAATAACTTGGAAAGAGGTCGAGGACCATTTAGGTCAGTAAACGGCCCGGTTACAAGAGTAAGCCGTTAAAGCAAGAAGGGTAACTAAGTGAAGTTACAAATGGCCTACAGATGACCCATCTTATAATATTATATGAAATTTGAAATATGATATATTTTTAGATCGGCTACACTACTTACATCATTATCATCATGGCCCTCTACTGGTGTCTTGAGCTTATCCCACTGGCAGCTACCTCATTGCTACCAATGGTACTTTTCCCATTGTTTGGTGTTTTGAAGTCAGACGACGTCTGTAAACAATATTTGAAGGACACGCACGTAATGATTTTTGGTGGATTAATGGTTGCCATAGCGATAGAAAGATGGAACCTACACCGAAGGATAGCACTGAAGGTTCTCCTTATGGTCGGCACGAAACCAGCTTGGTAACTTTGAAAGAATTTTTTTCACTTGTTTTTCTAGGGAATGTCTAATTATAACCCTTTGAAGTGTACTTCGTAGCAGGCCTTCAGACAATTAAAACTTGGTCTCCCCGAGTTCTGAGTATTGTTGTTTGCCAGTGGTTCAGACATTATATTCATAGTCGGGTTATCATTCCCGTGCGCACATCACTTAGGTAAGGCATACCATGGACCTACTACGCATGAACATAGGCTTGCCAAGATTATGTGTGGTGGAGAGAAATAATTTTCGGTGATCCTCTGTCCTTAAGTGAAGGACTGCTGTGGGTTGTTGACAGATGTATTTAAGACATAAATAGTACTAACAGCAAGACCTAAGTCTCAGTGTAAAGAGGATCATGTTAGTTTCCCTTAAGGGGAAATAAGGCATTTAAAATGCACCAACATGGCATACAAAGAAAATACTTTAAATCATTATTAAACCATTCAGTCTCACCAGTAAACTCTAGCTATAGCTTTATTTCCTCGAGATATTATGCATTACAAGGGTAGCAGATGTTGCATCATTTGAATTTTGAAAGTTTGGGTGAACAAATTACTTTTGTGCAACAAATAACCCAATTACTTCCTGTGAAAGACTTACTTCTTGAAAAGAAAGCTACCGTACTGCCTTATTTTCAATTGTCTATCACACTGTATCTATTAATATTGCTTTAAAAAATATGAAAATTTTCTGTAAAACAAACGCAATATTTCCCTTTAAATCAAGCGAGTGCATCATAGATGAAGTGTTCAGTAATTTAAATAACCCGAAATGACGAAATTTCTTCTGACACTGAAGATTTCTAAGACATATGAGACTAATATATGTGTTTGAGACATAGGACAACATTACCCTAGAGGACCTGAAACCGATGTCGTAACAAAGCAATAGACCAGGGCTGTAACATCCAAGTCTGGACTCGGACTAGGGAGTTGCTATTATTTGAAATAGCACCTCCCTGCTCGGACTCGATTCCGTACTCGAGTCCGTTTTCCGTCGGACTCGGAATTGGTCCGGAGTGGGAGATCCCAGCATCGGAATTGGCCGGTAATGGGCTGCAGCTGGACTAAGACTCGGAGCCGTTTCCAGCCGAGTCCACCAAAGTGAAAGTTTCATATAAGTTACTGAAGGCTTCGTTGTCATTGGTGCACAGTTTAGGGCTTGAAACAAGTCTATAATGTCGTAGCAAAGCGACAGGTCCTATGCATTGACGTCTCCATCTACTTGACAACCGACGCCGACGTCATGTTAGAGGACAAACAATGAATGCCATGCACGCTTTAATTAGTTACGGACTAACCCCAGCAAAGGGCGCACTTCGATATCTATGGTTCTGTGACGTCATATGCATACGGTCTATAGGCCGAAAATATAATGTACCCTTATGTCTTTGAATTTCTTGAAGAAGTTTCCCATTAAACAAACTCAAAAATCATTACAAACTAGGGTTCTTTACTTATTACATTTACATCCGTAAAAAAATGATAATCTGAAAATTAAACTTGATTCGACAAAGATTTTTTCATTTTGCATCTAATTGGTCATTCTAAAGTAAAGAGCTTTGTTTTTATGCTTAGTAGAAACTTTAGCTGCTTTTATCCCTGTTTAAGATACACCTGCTAAGGCTGCTATGTCAATCTAGACGTCCAAGTGGTTTTTATGACGCCTGAACTCTTTTGTTCCAAAGTCGTGCCTCTGTTTCCAGTAGAAAAACAAATGAGAAGGATATTCCATATTACTCTAAACAAATAAGAATTCAATGGGTGGAACCTAACGACGACTTACGAAAATTGTCTGAAATGATAAAACAGAGAGAGGAAATTAATTTCACTCATGATCATATATACAGGTTGATGTTTGGATTTATGTCCACTACGGCCTTCCTTTCTATGTGGATGAGCAACACGGCTACAACAGCTATGATGATTCCAATTGCTACTGCTGTACTCAGACAACTTGATGAAGATTCCGAGGAGGAAGTCGAAGAGCAGGTGAGCACCGAATCTATAAT
The DNA here is from genome assembly GCA_029531755.1 of Holothuria leucospilota. Classification (NCBI taxonomy): domain Eukaryota; kingdom Metazoa; phylum Echinodermata; class Holothuroidea; order Aspidochirotida; family Holothuriidae; genus Holothuria; species Holothuria leucospilota. Next base: position 63,178,381 of record CM055962.1, read on the forward strand.
CCAGTCTCAATGTCAACTAATGATGCCTCTCTGAGAAAGTGTTGTACGTAAGACTTTTCCCATAGTGGTATCCGTCCACCGTATGCATTTTCATGATCTTCTGTTTAACAAATCTGCTCTAAAGATCCAATTTTACAAAAATCAAAACTGAACAAACTGTCAACAGGGCCCTGACTGACAAAACCCCTGCCGTCAACAACACAGCGTTGAAGGACTTACGCTTGCATTTTAGTTTTCCGAGAGGGGTCATGTCTTAAAACAGAGGGGATCAAGAAGTGCCTCTTGGTGAAGTAGATATTACTCGGAAACATTACTGCTAATGTCTTATTTATATGAAATCTTATGTTTTTTTTTTTGCTATTTTGATCGTCCACCCTTCGCCATCTATTGAAACGCCGGTGTAAGTGTGACATGCATTTAACTATCCTTCTGAAAGTGGTTAATGACAGTGTCTTGATCTCTGATTGGAATCAGCAGATTGCAACTGAGTTTATACATGACATGCCGTAGTATGTTTATCTACCTTATCACTTTACAGCAAACAGCAGACCAAGGTTATGTATGTGTGGATTCGAGGGTTACTACTTCTTAAACTTCAGTAATTGCTCAAGGCACCAATATAAACCTCGGGCAGAAAGAATGTTACGTAACACACTCTGAAAGCTGCAGTGAGTGACCCCCGAGACCATTCACACTTCCTGGCCACACGGAGCTGTGATTAGATTGAATCTCCTAGCTTCGTAAAACTTGAATCTTCTTATGAAGTGACTAGCAGGGATTGACCCCTCTGGGCTATTTCTCTCAAAAGTATGAAATCAGATTTCTGTTGTAACAGTAATAGGCGAATATACACACTATGCAGTGCAGTTTCATAATAATAAAATAAACCAAATATCAGAACTGTGGGGAGGGGACCGTCTAGAAGATAAAAGGTGGAAGGTAAAAATCCATGGTCTCACGTTTTCAAGTATAGGGAGTTTGTTTTGCATAAAACCGCACAACCATGGAAGTTATGGGTGTTAGCGAGACTATGCGGGTTGAACCTTCGAAAATTCCCAGCTTGCGACGACATTTGGTCACTTAATATGACAAATGGAACCACTAGTATGTTTTCACGTCAAATCGTAGCGAGTGGTGAAGTAGGAGCACACTAGCATCATCGCCTCGAACAAAATGAGGGGCTATTCCCGACCCCCTTCGGAAGCTGTTGATGTAAATTACATGCGAGGAATTAAAGCGCCTTTATCCTCTCAGGATGTAGCGGTATAAATTCTTCACGAATCTTTTTCCCTTGATGGAGTTACGTCAAGTGTCTCAAGTTTATTGGGTGACATTTTGTGTCACATCAAAAAATAGTGCCATGTTAAGAGTCTATCAAATCTTATTTGTCGGGAGCTGTTAGGAATGTGTGGTATAGGCCTATGTACCTAAGAAAGGGTTCCCCTCAACATTCCTCGCTGTACTAAAAATCGATGAGATGGTTTAAACCCGTCGGAACAAGTTAAAACTGCTCCATTTTTCCTAACAGGCCGAGTTAAATCCAAGCAAGGGTGAACTTGTAACGAGCAAAAAGACGGACGGAGATCTTTTGAACTACCACACTGCAGAGGGCGGAAATGACGCTAAAGATGACAATAAAAATGAAGTATTGGAAACAATATCAGTGTGAGAAAGCCCATTTCTTTTTTTGTTCTGATCAAGTGTAAGACCACAATAACGTTTTGAAATACCGGTACCTAACTACTCACTTACGTTACTATGAAAGCAAGAAACGCAACACGATATTTTGAAAAATATTTAATTGGCCTAGTACATTCAGGATTATATTGGGCATGAGTCCCCACAGAAAAATGCGAGCACTCTAGAAAATAGCTAACTGGTTATTATTCATGGTTCACAGATCAGAAATAGCTAAAAAAAAAATTGAAAATGGGAAAAATAATTGTTACAAGGTTACCAAAATCATAGCTTAAATTTCCAAGTTTTTCCGAATTCCGAGTTGTCTCAGGTGCAGAAATGTTCCTGGTGGCAGAGTTGTCTCAAGGGCTGAGATGTCCGGGCCGATTTGTCCGTAAACCTTTTCATTCACCCTTAAAACGACAGGTTAAGGCTTGAAAGAATCTGAAACGTCGACCACCAACCCGTAATAAAGTCAAACATATTTGACTAGATTTGGTTCAGAGTTGGTTCATGTTTGTACCAAATTAAGTGTAATATTTAAGGAGATTCCGGCTCAGAATCCGATTGACCAGAGTCTTGTAAGGTATATCTAACGAATAACTGACACTACCAAAAATTCACTTTTTTGCCAGTTCCAGACCTAAAAGGGAGTATTCGCCTCTCACAGACCGGAAGCTACAGTACGAGAGAATGTGTAAAGGTTTAACTCTTTGCGTACCCTACGCTGCCAACATCGGTGGCACAGCAACTGCTATTGGAACGCCACCAAATCTGATTCTGATAACTCAGATTGAAAGGTGCGTACTATTTTTTGCAAGTGCTTAACCATAATACTTTCAGCAAATAAACTAACCTTTCATTACAGATGTTGGTTTATCATTTCTTTACAAATGGCTTACAGTAGTAAGTTAGAAACCACTATGATTATTTAGCATGTACGGCAATAACATATTTCAATATTACACAGTCAAACATGCCACACTAACATAGCACACAAACGACAAAACTATAATGAGGGGACTGAGTACTTTTAATAACAGTTCATGCTCATCAGATACGGTACCAGGCACGTAGCTATGGGGGGTGGGCCCCCAGATGTTTGCCAGCCCCCCCCCCCAATTGTGCGTGTCTTAATAAAATGTGTAAGAATTAAGGAAGGCGACCGATACGGTGAACTCCCCCATTTGATACCTAGGCCCCCCTGAAAATTTCATCCTAGCTACGCCCCTGTACGGTACCGGCGTTAATGAACGGTACATCTGCACAACACTACCTCAGATGAAGTTGCAATTGGCCCAAAAAACAGAGTGTACGACAACCAAGTTTAAATGGCAATATTAATTAAGACTGTTGGGTAGTGCCCAGTCTTCATATGTACACATCTCGTTTGAAAGGAGACAGACGATTGGACACATTCAAATATATAACGTCGGTGGCATGATCTTAATAGGAAACAGCAATAAAAATTGGCTAACTTGAAGGGTAAACATTCTGAAAAAATGTCATATTCCAGATTGCGATGTACCTGTATGATTATAAACAGGTTTGCACTTTTTTCTACAATTTCAGTTTGTACGGATCTGAAGCTAACGTCAGTTTTGGGACCTGGATGATGTTATCCTTGCCAGGAATGTTAATTTGTTTGTTACTGTGTTGGCTCTGGCTACAGTTTTTCTTTCTCGACCAATTCAAGTAAGTGTTAAATGAGTCGTTTACTACTTCCCGGCTTGGTAGCTGTCAGACAAGCCATGAGGTTGACGAGGGTCCACCCAAGTATTTTGAGGAAGACAATTTTCCCTAGCATTGCAGGAATTCAAATGCACTTTTATTTAAGACGAAAGTAAGGATTACAAGAATTGGAACGTCTTTTTCTCATGAGTGGTGTTCTCGGTCGAGAAATAAGTTACAAGTGAAAAATTCTCTTTTAAGTTACGAATTATACACAGGGCGTTTTGATAACTTCTCATGGAATCAAGAGCGCCCTTAAAGGGAAATATTGCGTTTGTTATGCACCAACATGACATACAAAGAAAATAGCGTTACTCATTATTAAACCATTCAGTCTCACCTATAAACTCCAGCAACAAGTTATCTCCTCAACATATTATGCTTTACAAGAGTTACGGATGTTGCATCATTTAAAAATTTGAAAGTTTGGGCTAATAAATTATTCTTGAGCAACAAATAATTTAACATCTTTCTGTAAGAACCTTATTTCTTGAAAAGAAAGCTACCGTGCTGCCTTATTTTGAATTATCTATCATTCTGTATCTAGAAACATTGGTTTTAAAACGATGAAAATTTTTTGTAAAACAAACGCAACATTTTCCTATGAAATGATCGTCACAAATAAATATATATACATAAGGAATTTTTGATTGCGCCGTGAAGTTCTGTTATTAGGATATTATCGATGTTAGGAGATAAATCCAACATTTTTTTATAGGTGGGTCAGTTTTAGCATAAAAAGCAATATTCTGATCAATATTTAATTTCTCTTTTAGATTTTGGAAACAACGCCTACCTCAGACAAAGAAACAGGAGAGACGAGCGAAGAAAGTGATCCAAACCGAGTATGATGCTCTCGGTCCTATGACGTAATACCTGTTCTCTGTTCTGTATCGATGTTAGATTGTGCCACAAAAACATTTTTTCAACTACAGCCGACCTTTTCATACACATGACTGAGAAGAAGTTTTGTTTAATATTTTAAGCATGTTGGTTGGTAGATATCTCCACCACTGGGTCATTCGAACTTGAACATCAGTCAAAATCCTTGATCATAATAGCTCCATGATTACATAAAGTAAATGTATTACGGTAGTTCCGGAGGTAAAAACTCTTTTACCAGCTCAACGAAAATTGTTCGTACCAACTGCCCTTAAACAACTGAAGCTTCCTTTATTTGCAGCAAGCATAATTTAAGGAAATAGACCTTATGCATATGAGTCACATAAAAAGTACGCCCTCTAATGGAGGCAAGCGCGTATCATTGCCACTTACACCAACAAATGCAGATAGCTGATTTGTGCACCGGGGGATACGCGCGGGCGAAATCTACGCCGTGCGTGCAGTGCCCTTCATTGTTTGCCTCCATACTGACGTCGCGTGACGTCAATGTGTAAGGTGTATTGTACAAAAAAGTTGTAATTATACAAACACGTTTTTTGGTATGATTGTATCAGTGATCCTTGATATAGTGCTAAACGATTGCTTTGGTTTGGCTACTTCAATGACTTGGTAAATTATGACTCATATTGGAATGACGTAGGCTACTCTACTTGGTTTTTCCAGAAGAAATATTGAAGATAATGGTAAAAAGAAATTGTTGAATGATCCGCACTAGCCTGAGATATATATGCTTCTGTTTGATACATATTTCCTTTTCAGTTTTGCAGAGAAAGCTGTTCTAGTCCATTTTATAATTCTAATTGCTCTTTGGCTGACAAGAGATCCAAAGTTCGTGCCCGGATGGTCAGTAATATTTACAACTGGGTAAGAGTTTAAGAGGTTAACGGAATAGTTACATCTTCAAAGTTAGTTTGTTCTAATGGAATACTGGATCAGGGAGCCCTAATCGGCCATTCCGACTCATGAAGGACTCTTTGTAAAAGCCATAGATTAACACAGGCAAGATTTTGATCTACCTGGCCCTCCTTCGGTTCGTGTTCAAAGCATAGCCTGTCAAGACAAATGCCCAGACACCTCATCTGATGGAAGATAGTGAGGATCCCGTCCTCATTTTTTATGACGAACCTGCGGAGTAAGAAGTACACTCTGCAACCAACAGTCTACCACTCCCCCACAAAAAAACACTCTTCTGGATAAAACCATACGAGCAATAAATGTGAGGAAACCTATGCTATTTGAATCAAAATGGTGGGAGATATGACTAAGATGACAAGACAAAACGTCCAAGTACCAAACCCCGTCACCATTCGGGCCTATTTCTCATTTCCTTTTTAAATCAACGAACCTGCTGACTTAACAGACTAGCACCTTACTTATGCGTGGGAGTTTGGGGGCGGGGAGGAGTGGTCGGACTTGTCGAAGATCCTATTTCTAAGACGAAATCTCCCACGACTACTCTCAGATGTTCTGTATTTTCTAGCCCATGTAGCCTTCAAATAACTAGTTTGAGCAAAACTACACTGTATAATTATTTGTTGCTGTAAACTTTTAAATTTTCTAAAATAATGACCATATTAAGTATCAAAATAGTTAATACTTTTGTGCGTAGTAACGTTTTCTTATTATTCCTAACTTTACAATCCTTTTGTTCAGATTTGTCACAGATACTACGACCGTCATTGCTCTTTGTATGAGTTTGTTCTGTTTTCCATCCGAACCTTTGTGGTTTATGTGTCGACGTATCCCAGGTGATGTAGTTGAGTGTCATATTGTACTTTCCCTTATCCATCTATTTTTATTTCAAAAACGTGGTAACAAAAGCTTTCAATTTATAACATTTGTCTCTTTCTGAAATTTTCTTAGTAAAACAGAGAATATTGAAAAAACGAGAAATTTTGTTGTACAATCACAAATTCTATTTACTTTTAATTAAGTTGCATATTCGCTTGAACAAAATCAACTTTTCTTTCCTTTCATGGGCGATTTTACAAAGTGAAAAACTTAAAAAGACGAACACATAACGAGGTAACACCAGAAGTTGAGTTTTGTAAGAGATATATTCATTTGTACTGAAATGAGTTAACACATTTCAAACCATAATCACAACCATTACAATTATTTTCATGTTGGGTACATTGAACCAACCTTTCATCTCTTGAGTATGCTGTTTTCGTCATCGGGATGTCATGTATTTTTTGAGTGCTTACAGTTAGCGATATGTTGCAAATTTATTTACCAAGAAAGCATTGATCAGTAAAAATATATAAATGTGAGAAAAATTTGAAAAACAAATTGACTTGTCATCCTTTTTCCTTTTTTCAAGTATAGATTTATTGTTTTCTGGAAGCTCATGGTTATTCTGTTGTAATTTGACGAAAGTTTCTCACCTTTCTGTGTACGTCTCAGCATTTAGGAAATACTTAAAGTTACTTAAAAGTAATTCAAATGGCTGTTTTGTGGGTGATAATATTTGAAGGATTCTAAAAGTAAAAATCTCGAAATGCCAAATGTTCTAAATTGAAAGCTTTTGTTACCACGTTCAAATAAGAATCGAAAATAATAAGATTTTACTTTCAGATGGGATTTAAGTGCCGAATTCCCAGAAAGCGAGTACGTCTTGTACTAAATAAAGTAACCCCAACACCGACTAGAGTCCATTTACTGGTCTCAAAGTAGGAATATTAAAATGCATCAGCAGTCGCCCCAAACCTAGTTTGAAACAAAATCTTATTGTCACAAATATCCTTTATTCCTCTAATACTTATCTTTCATGATATCTCAGAATATAAATATTACGTACTCAAGGTAAACTAAGAAATTGCCTTGCATCACTTTCACAATGCAGTAAAAAAATTGTCACATAATTCTCAAGAGCCATCTCGGGTACACTAATCCAAACCGGATTTATGGACAGTTACAACCACATTTACATACAAGCAATGCATGGGGAAACATGTTTCTAAGATTCATAAAGCGTTTTTAAGATAAATATGCATGAAAATAATTGTGTATACAACAAAATATAATTCCTTGATGTTTCTGTTCTTTTCAGATTATATCCCTTGTTCCAAAGAAGACAAACCTTCTCAAAGACAAGAGAAAAAGGTTACTCCTTTGCTAACTTGGAAAAATGTGGCGGAAAAGATGGCATGGGATGTAATTTTCCTGGTAGGAGGAGGAGCAGCCATGGCAGAGGCTTGCAAGGTATCTGTATAGAATTCATACTTTCCTTAAAATAATCAAGTAATCTTTTGGGGGATTTTGGTTAAAAATCATGGGGCTTTGATGGAGCTAAACAGGTACCGTATACTTTAAAACGATAGCTTTCCCTCTTTGCCCATAGTCTTTGTGTACAGTCTACTATAACTCTAATGAAGCTGGCGCAAAACGCAATCGGGTAGAAATTTTACTATAACTGGGTCAAAATGATTCAGTTCTGGTAATGTTTAACGAATCTTATCATGTAATTAACCCAGAGTCCATGGGTGCCAACAGGTGGGGGACAGGGGTATGTGTCCCCCATTTTTGAAAGTGGGGGATATCATATCGTCCCCCCTCCAATATTTCCAGAACCGGAACAAAAACAGCAGGTTACCCGATAGGTTCTAAATTCTGTAGCTTACAAAGTAGCTAATTCAATAAAATTAAGCTCAAAAATGGTGAAAACAGCCATTTAATGGATTAAAATTGTGGAAAATTCCCGAGCTTACACCTCAGATCCTCTGAATTCTACCTTTTTGCTGGGCCCTTAAGCGGGCCCCGGATGCCTCGTTGCTAGGCCTTTGCGATTTGCACTTTAATAATTTTTGTCAAGGTTATGTCCCCCTACTTTTGAGAAGCTGTTGACTCTCTTGCCAGAGTCGGTTTGATAAGATCCGGTTCAGATTTGAACAAGACGTTTGTAGAGTATGCAAAATACAGGATGGATAAGGTCATTGTAGATGATAATGTTTATGTTATATGAAATTCCGGTTAAAGAAAGTCTTCATGCTTGAATCCTTAAAAATTAAATTGACCAGAGTATCGTCATGAGCGTATAATTTATTTACAACAGAAGCAATCAGAAAAATAGAATTATTGGAAGTACGTTTCACGCCAAAGAAACGGTTTTAGGCAAAGATCACCTCTACTCTTGTTTCTTTATTTATGTAAAGAATTACTTAAGAATTTCCAAACAAGCCATTCAAGTATTTTGCAAACGCATCCCCCAAAATCAAATTTCTTAATCTAAGAATGACATGTACAGTTGTGAATGTAGGCCAATCTGGGTCAAACATGTTTGTGTGCATTTTTAACCTTTCGTCAAGGCATCAGGTTTGTCATCATGGCTTGGAGAACAACTGGCGGTGTTTGGATCACTGCCACCTGGACTTATGACCCTTTTCGTTAGCTTTATCGTAGCGGCTTTTACTGAAATTACCAGCAATACGGCGACTGCGACCATAATTTTACCCATTTTCGCGGAACTGGTAAGTCGTCACACCTTTTCTTTGCATCAGTCTTCATGGTAAATCAGTAAATGGGACTTCTACAAGAAAACAATTGAATCAAATCAGCTCTGTCGATTAGCTAACGTAAAGCCATTGCTTGCATCTCATTGTGTCTATTCCAACCTTCATTACTTATTTTTAAAGGCAATGTCTTTTTCTCCACAAGGCAACAAGTCTTGGAGTGAATCCTCTCTACATTATGATATCAGCAACATGGGCGTGTTCTTATGCTTTTATGTTACCTGTAGCCACCCCGCCGAATGCAATCGCTTTTTCACATGGGCTTATCTCTGTACTGGACATGGTCAGTAATTTTTTAATACATTTTAAATTTTTGCAATAAATATGTTTACTCCTCTCTTCTTGACAATTTAAAGCAAATGGGATTATCAACTTTATGAATCATTGTTCACATTAATGTTTACTACCAATATAGTGTGCGAATAAGATACGGTATATTATGCCGTTTAGTAAACGTTTTATATTATACTTTTTACGTTTGAATATGTAGTTCAAATATTACCTAATGAATAATGATATAGTAAATGTCAGCAGTAACACCAACAATAGCCATACAGTGTGCCTCAATAATGAGTGGGTGTACCAGGACAATTCCACATCAAAGAAGACATGAGTGTCAAAATTTGCAATTGATTCCACAATTTTGTTTCATCAATTGCAGGTTAGGGGGATACCTAAACCTTATGAATCTGTATTGGTGTCACCTGTTTTCACTTGTTGTCTTCACTATTTGACCGTTTATACATGACCAGTGTGGGAAAACTGAGAAATTGCAAATTTCCTGTAAAGCTACCTCATATAGTCCCGAAGTGAAGTCCTCACTGTATCACCTAAAACTAGTTTAGGATGAATATTTTGTATTTTAAATAATGCTTTGGAATGATCCTTCTCTAGTAAGAATAAAAAATTTGTATTTCTTTTTCATCGATAGGGTGGGGTTCATCGAATTTACGCTAAACATTTCCATGCAACCTGTAACGTCCGTAATGTTTTAGCATTTCCCCACTAAAATACAGTAGAATGAACCAGTTTTAATGATACCTCATATTTAAAGCTAAGTTATGATGAGTTGTCCCATTAATCATAAAAATAAAATTTGGGTAATTAAAACTAGACTAACAAGTGTTACGGACGTTACATTTTCGACAATATTTGACCGTAGCCATTTATAAATTTTTGTCCTTTACCAGAAAAAATGTAATTGCTTGATTTCAGTTATACTATAAATTTAAAAGTACTTTTGATGGAGCAACTAATGAAGTAGAAATGGTAAAATTTGGCTAATTAAAACTGGGTCGAAAATTGTAAAATAATGATTTTGAGAAAATTGTTACCGACGTTACATTCAATACCATTAGAAATTTGTAACGTTAGTAACATTTTTTATTTTCTTTATTTAGTTCACTTCAATTAAATTTGTTGATTTTGATGATTCATGTTTCTACATTTGGAGCTTTTTCATGATGGGTTATGATATAAAACAGGAAATGTGAAATCAGATTTATTTAAGCTAACCTAACCAGTGTTTCAGACGTCACATGTAACGTCCGTAACTTTTAAATGTAACGTCCGTAACAGCAATCAGTGGGAGCTTGTCTAAGAAGGGAATTTCTTTTTACAATATTTTAGTTTATGTCTGTATAGTGTGTACTGCGACCAACTTCAGCAGAGTAAGAAATATAAGATTGAACAAGTAACTTCACAGAGTTTAGCTAATATGTCAGAAGTTTCAAAAATTATCTCAAAATGTGTAACGTCGGTAACGCTTGTTATTAACACCCCTAGCTAATTAGCAAAAAAGAAAAGGTAAAAACTAATCCTACTATGCTATCTTATTCATTTGAGTGTACCTTCACTGTAGGCAAAAAAGAATAATTGTGCTTTAACTGCAGGTGTGTTTGTTTGTTAAACATTGCAAATATCCTGCAAGTGTAACGTCCGTGACGATACTTTCACTTGGGCCTTGCAATAACGGGACAGTTTGACGCTGAAGAAGACTCACAGGTTAACTTCTTCTTTATTGCCACAGTAAACCAGGGAGGTGTCCTAACACCTCACAGAGTAAACGACCAGTAAGAACCATTCATAACAGGAAACAGGTTTCATATTTTGTTAGCCTAATCTCGCTTTTTTCCAAAGTTTTTTCATGTTTTGTCAGATGCATTCAGTAATGCAAAAGAAAAATGTTTCTTTTTTATTGATTGTTCAATGAAACAGAAGGTCAGGTTGATGGCTAGATTACTAAAGATAGGCTCACCAAGCCAACTACGTAGAAAAACATAAATGTATTATGTACAGCTAGCGTGGATGGGTGAGCGAATGAACGAACAGACAGACATATGTATACAGACGATCGGACGAACTGATAAAGGAAGGAAGGAGGGAAAACATGATTGATTATTTACAATGGAGAATTACAAAAAATGAAATGTAAATGTATTATGTATAATACATATACATTAAACCCTCGGTGACCTTGGCAGTGGCACATAATTATGATATGCACTTCAACAATGTTTCGTTCATTATAGGGATACTGCAGGCATACAGCAGGGGAGGGGGTGTTATTTTCTCACTCACACCTTACCTTCAGTGGCGTAGTCAGGGTTTTTTATGAGGCACCAGGGGGGATCTGGTCAAATTCACTGAGCTTCTGAGCGATGGCTTGATCGGAATAAAAGCAAGGCGTAATACTTCACATCGGAATTTCCAGTGATTGGTGGTAGAGAGCTCTTTTTGGGATGAGTGATTTTATTGGTTTAGCGTTCCTCATGCCCACCCCCGTAGCTGTCCTCTTATGCAGACATTTCAAGGATTTGGAAGGGCTCGAAAGATGCTGTCTCACTTTTTCTGTTACTCTCGCAGTAGTTACATGTTTTGCTTTCCTATGTATAATCATCTCTTTTCGTTTTTGCTCACTTCTCGATAAGCCCTACAGGTTTTCTTAGTGCACTTCCTTTCACACGATGTGCTGCTTGTATGCTTCTGTTATTTGTCTGTTAAATTTGTGTTGTGATAAATCAAAAATAAATGAAATCTTGAAGGTTCTAGATTCATAGTACTATTTATTAGGAGTCTTCAGTGGCGAGATGTCCATTTTTAGCGACCTCCAGTAGCAAATTTCAAACCCAACGGTCTGATCATCCTTACATATTAGCCAATCAGTCCTCACACAAATTCAGAATATGTAAGGAAATTGGGTAACGTCTTTATTTTTGATGGATTGCGTATAATATTTATCACCAAGGAATGAATAAAATAAATAGAAAAACAAGAGTTTTTTGTAATATGAAACTCTTTTCTTCCTTTCACGTTACAGGCAAAGACTGGGTTTATGCTAAACATCATTTGTGTCTTGGTTGCAAACTTGTCAATAAATACTTTTGGAATTTGGATATTTGACGTGAAAGCTTATCCCAGTTGGGCCGATTCTGCAGCAACAACCGTACCGACTATATTGAGTGGAATAAACTGTACTGAATATTTCCAAAACTTCTAACGTAAATCTATACAGATCTTTTGAACATCCCTACATCAGGGAGCTGCCACGGAGCTCCCTACTCATATTCTAGCAACGCCAAATGTTTGCTTACGTAGCAGGCTGTAAGGCATATTCATCTTCAGTCATATCCTTGGGGCTGAGCAAATCGAGTCCTCACCGTCGGGCATTACACGTTTTGGAATCATTATTGCATTGTAGACAGGTAGAGGTTTTGAATAAGTGCCTTTCCATGATTCTCGTGATAGATAGTAGATTTGGAGGAGCAAAAAAATTGGAGTGTCCGAGATGTTTTTTTTGGGGGAAGGGGGGGGGGGGAGGGGAGGGCAATTGCATGGATCCATCACATGACCGAAATTAAACGTTAGATATTAAAACTTTGAGGGCATCATCGAAATGTAGGGGCATAACCACAGCTCCCCCTCACCGAAGCTACCTGCCCATAGAAAAGTAGTATACAAACAATGGAGGTTTAGTCCAAAAATTTTGAATGAAAATATCTCTCCTAGTTAAGTAAATTAGCGTTATTTTACAATCTTTTACTGTTTTATGACAGCTGTAGATTCACTCTTTTCGTATACATATACTAGAATAGAATCAATCAACTTACGCACGATTCAGTTTTACCAAGATGTGCTGATCGTTTTTAACAATGTATAAGAAAAATAGGTATCTTTATTCCCCATAATTAGATATATAACTAGTTTTAAGACAATCGTATCTAATAAGAGACAGATAGCTACCAGTACACTATATGCACTACGTTGTCAAATCAGTATCTTTCGAAGTTTTTTCTCAATTAATTATGAATAATTCAGGCCTTAAAAGACAGTCGTTTTTACGACGCTATAAGCGACCACAAATGTGGGAAAAGCCTGTATGGCTTATGAATTACAACTTCAAGTAGGGTGGCTAACCAACTCAACAATTTAGATCAAATTTGGTTTCTTTTGAAAGGTCAGTTCAGATGGGAAAACCGTTGGTTGCTCTTGGATGAAAACTCCACCTTACTTTGACCCGGCCGGGGATCGAGCCCCGACCCTCCCGGTTGCGAAGCATCATTGATTCAAATGCCGCAGCCTTTATCCAGTCGGCCACAGCACCCTTTTTCAAGACAATCATTGGTTGCTAATTCATTTACACTGTGGTTTGAACATCCATGTGTAGATTTTCTCGAAGGAAAATGCTTTGAATACAGGGGCGTCGATCCTTATACACATGACTTAGCACAAACTATCAAGCCCTTTGTTTTTGAAAAGGGAGTGTCTTTCTATAGGCCCTCCCCTGTGCCCTCTCTTGTGATGACTGACGTTGTCCTATTCTAATAAGAGTTAGGATTCCAAACACTGGCGTAGCCAGGATTCTTGTTTGGAGGGGGCCAACTGCGGGGCCTGATTGCCGGCCTGGGGGAGGGGGCAAAGGGGAGGGTATGTCCCCTCCCCTTTGAGAAATTTTTGAATATTTAAGTACCCTCAGATGCAATCTGGTGCAACATTTAGCATCACTTGAAGCCAATTTTTGTGTTCCATTAACACATTTTTTCAGAATTCGATTGGGGGAATGGTCCCTGCCCCCCCTCTGGCTACGACAATGATTCCAAAGTTAACATGACCATCATAGATGATCTGCCAGTTGAAATACACGGAGTCCACGGAATTACTTTGAGATGTTACTTTAATCATGTCCAAAAATAGCTGAAACCACGCTCCGCAGCGTGGATCATTGTCAGAGACCATGGACCCCAACCACGCCCGTAGCTAGGGTCGTATGTTTTGGGGTGTGAAGGCCCCCAATTCGGACTGGTTGGATGTTTTCCAACAAAGTGGCGGCGTGTAAATTGCACTTTGTTATGCGCTCTGTGTATTGTATACAGCTGTGGTGATCCTTCCTTTGTCAATACATAAAGGTGTCGTCCTGGGGGAGGGGTCTAAGGGGAGGGGGTTCGCCCTGCCCTTTGAGAAATTTTTGGAATTTAAGGTTGCTTAGGTGCAAAATGGTGCTATCTTTGGTATATTTTTGGAGCTGATCGTATATGGCTGGAAAATTTTTCATAATTTAGTGAATTCTAATTTTCCGGCTGGCTGAACGCTTTTACTAACTGCAGTGGCGACGCGTAAATTGCACCCTTTTATGCACCCTGCGTTTGTATACAGCAGTGGAAATCCTTTCTTTGTCACTACATGAAGGTGTCGCCCTGGGGGAGGGGTCTAGGGGGAGGAGTGCTCCCTCCCCTTTGAGGAACTTTCGTAAATTTAAGGTTGCTTAGATGCAAAATGGTATTGTCTCTGGTTTATTTTTGGAGCTGATCGTATATGGCTGGAAAATGTCCACAATTTAGTGAACTCTATGTTTTGGTTAGGTGAAAGAAGGGAGTATGTTTTCTAAGAGAAGAATGCGTTTTCAGCAACCTTCCTGAAGCCTCCTGTTGGCTACTTTACTGCTTCTATTCTGGCAAAGTATTTCCGCAAAAATACTTGCGTTGAGTCAACAGAAACTTTTCTTGGACTATTATGAAAATTTTCCTTTCCTTCATTGTGCATTATAAAAGGGCATCTAAGGCTGGTAAATGTCTGTATAGGGCCTCCTGGAAGCTCTGGATCAATTATATAAAATGGGACAATGCGTAATGCTTATTACCTGACATCCAAATGGTAATATAAATTATGACGCCAAGCACTTTACATCTATCGTATTTTCACTAATTCTGAACGAAAATCCAGACCAACAGCTTCCAGCAATGGAGAATCGGCAAAAGGAAGAGATTAGGTGCAGTGAGGTGATGTTAGACCTCCCCGATAGGTGTAGCAAAAGTTGTGAAGGACTAACAAGCGCGTTTCAGCTTTTTCTTTCGTAAGTGTATTAGCAATCACCATCTATACCGATAACGGCTTCGCGCGAAGAGCTCGGGAAAAGTTTTTGAAAAAAGTATAACGGCAACAACGTGCTTTTAAGTTTCAACCTTCCACATCATGCTTAAAAATTAGATTGAAGGATTCCATATTGATGCGGGGCCCCTATACAGATGTTTAAAGATGTATCTGTTTTCGGAAAGTGTTGTGATCAGAATAGTTTCTTGTATAATCACCTTTTTAATGGCCATGAGATGGAGCGCAAACTGTGATGCATGCGCGCGAAGAGCGCCGAAATTTTTCATTAAATAAGATTTCCCTAACAAAATCTGCATTCAGAATCTGCATCGAGACACTTTCAACAAACCTACATGCCAGTCAAAAAGCCAGTCAAATAGAGTCACCACACTACTCTTTACGAAGTGTGTGTGTGTTGGGGGACATTTGATATTGTGTCCCCCGTCCATCGAAATGTGGGCTGGACGTTTCCCCCGTTCCCCCAGGATTGACGCCCATGTTTGAATATAGTGGTATTGGACAAAATATAGTTCGAAAAATGGTAGAAATAGTAGATATTTTATAATGAAGTAAAATTGTATTCAGCTATGGTCGTACACAGGGAGGAACAGCAAGGGCAGCCCCCCCCCCCCCAAGAAATATCAAAGTAAATTTTAGTCACATCGACCTTTGAAATCTTTGTTTATTAATAAAGACGGAGATAGCCATTGAAGGGGGTTCTTGGTTTACTATACGACAACATAACATACAACAAATATATTGATATACTTCATGTTCAAATCTTTAGTCAGTACATCCTAGTCTTGTCCTAACTGACAGTAAGGGTGAACACGATTTCTTTTTAATTTTCAACAATAAAAGGTAGATTTTTTTAGTTAAATCGTTTATTATTGAAACTAAATTTTCATTATTTCATAACGTGAAAATCAAAATAATATAACCTTTTTAAAACTATATCCTAATTTCAGTGGTACATATACTTTCTCTTAAAATATAGAACTGCAAAAACAATCCAACTTAAACGCCAGTTGAAATTGTCAAATATCTATGAATAGCTGGGCTATTTTCTATACATGGCATTCTGCGAATAAAAATAACAATCCTGTATTACCAACCATTCCCTGGTAATACGTGGTGTTACTACACTTGCTATATTGCTATGTAAAACTCTTTAAGTGAAAATCGAATCACTATTTTCCTAATTCATCACATTAATTTCGATGATAGTTTTCTAGATCCTAGGTTCTCAACCTTTACCAAATATTGACATTTGTAATAGTACAAACAAAGTTGACCGACCCTTAGACATAAAACGTATCACCAGTAACCTCAGTCCCACCACAGCCGGAATTGTGATCAGTACACTGAGTTTGCTTTTCTGAAGATGGTAAGAGAGCGTGGTGGCCTATTGGTTACGGTGTTGGACTTCTGATTTAAGGATTGCTAGTTCGATTCCCTCCTGACCTGGGTCATTATGTTGTGTCCTTGAGCAAGATGCTTTATCTCGATTGTTTCTCTCAACCCAGTGGTTAAATGGGTACCTGTGAGGTAACTTGTATAGTGATGCGCTGTATGTGGCTGCTCCTATGGGAAGTCCCCCAGGGGACACGATGAAGTGGCATTACTGTTCAGTGTGCCGGGTACGAACAGCAAGGGATGTGCACTATATAGTGTGGGTTTGACAAGTTACCAATGACCAGGGGTAATGATTGTGAAGCGCTTTGAGATGTGTCACATAGAAGGCGCTATAAAAATCCAAATCATTATCATTATTATCATTATTATGGTCAAAAAGGGACTCCCATCGTACGGGTTTTGGCTTGACAGTTTATAATGTTCTGTTATTGCACACCCTCCTGTCCTCATGCTGCCTCATCATTTTTGCTGAATCCCTTTAAGGTTGCACACCCCGGCCTGAGCCCCAATTTAAAAAAGTTTTACGTCATCCAACCCCACCTGCCATTTTAGTTGCTCCCCTGTAATGAGGAAATATATCATACTTTTTCAATAAAACTTTACACTATTCAATGAACTTCAAATACGAATGTAGCATGTTTTTTTTTCTAACTGAAGGGGGAGGACACACCCATAGATGGGACTCCCCTTAGACCCTCCCGTAGAACGTCCCTCCATCCCCAACGCAGCCAAGAACAACCTCCTACTCCTATGCTCATAGCTCATTTGAGTTATACACTGAACAGCTGCACCATAGAATTTTTATGTAAATCAGTTCTAGAATGATGTTTATCTGGTTTTATGATCCTTTCCAGGTGATGCATGAAATATTCAAAACAATGTCCCGTTTGGTTTTCCTTTTCTTTACGAAAAATAAACTTTCAAAAACTTAAAAAAGTACAGTATGTGATTAAAATTTCTGCAGCCTGTGAAGCGAGCTATATCACTGATTTTGATCACAACTCTGAAAGTGATAGGCTATTTTTGCAGGACTGCGAAGGATTTTTGCCAGAGAATTGACATGATTTGATTAGTTTTTCTAATCTAAACCGCACTCCACCACTGCAGAACTGTTTCACGTTAAATACATTACCTGTACATAATGCCAAGACGAAGTCATAAACGGTTTTCTCATTATAAATAAGGTAATCATTATTTTTCAAATTTTCAAGTAGATGATACTTTAATCCCAGAGGATTATCATTCGTTAAGATGAATAATCCTAACAAATGGGCCGGCTAACGTTGTAGTACCCGCTGAGCTTATTTAACTTTTCATTAAAAGTTTCATTAAAAGCGTAAGACCGTGCAGGCAGAGTGTAGGTAAACTAACATCATCATTCGAAACAAAACTTTTTTTTTACAATGATGGTACATTAGAATCAATTTAAGTCGTTGAAGCAACACGATGAGTAACGTTGAGTGAAAGATGCCAGATACTTTCTCTCATGTTGTCAGTGGATTATATAGATAGCCTCAAAATGTTTCTTCCATCCCGGCATGCGTATTTCTATCCCATTATTGTATTACATCCTGTCATGAATAGAAGTACCTTTTGTTATACAACTATATGGAACAACCATGTCATGCGCACTGGACTGTACCATGACGTCACAAGTCCGCTACCAACATGAGGAGCGAGTGCACCCGGTGGGGCAGAGGTTTCTAAGATAAGCTACAGCACCGAAGTCAAGTTACCCTGTGAGCAGAATTCTACACACATCTCCTCTCACATCATAAACTTTTCTTACAGTTATTCTCACCCACGTTATGCCAAGGCCGACCAAGTTAAGTTAATTTATTCTATATTTGACTCCTTAAGATTTAAATCACATTGTTTCGTTATTCTTATGCCATATTCATACCATTTACAGTGCATGAAAGGTAGATATAAATCAATGCACATCCCTGTAAACACTCGATAATGCTTCAGTTCTGATCCTCTGCCTACCTGTCTTGCGTACTGACAAACTCGAAATCTTTCTGCCTGGATTCGGTTTATTTCCCTTCAGTCCCGTAACAATGTCACTGAGACAACCTGTTACAAAATTACAAATTTATGCAATTTGTAATTCTACCTCAAGATTTACTAAAGACTTATTCGTGAAAATAAAATAACTACGAGTATATGTAACTACTGAGCAGGGCTTAGGTATTCATTGTCATCCGTTCCTTCTTTTTTACCATTCTGATTTTCAGGTCCATCTGTAGTTTGTCGATTAGGGTCTTTAATGGATGGAAGAGGTCGTTTGGAAGTTACAAGTGCTGTGTAGCTTCTGTCAACACCATCATTAAGTGTCGGGCTGGATGGTTCTAATACTGGTGTCTTGTCCTTAAGTTGCTCGAAATGTACAAAGGTGCAGGCAATAACAATAGCGGCAATGATTAAGACGATTGTAACACCGATAATGACGATAATGGCCACGGTATTGTCTCCACCGCCTGCATTGTCTGAAAATTGGACAATACGAGATAATTTGAATCAATTTCGACCTATAGTCCTGGGTAAATTCCATAGTTACACTAAACCAGTAGACGGAGTCGATAATTTTACGATATCAGAAAACGACTGACACTGACCTCAGATAACCATTAAATTTACTATATAGGATTCATCATAAAGTCGCTTACTTTCGAAAACGTTATGATTAAATTTGGTCAAATCGGAGCAGAATTGGCAAAACGGCAGCGTTTCAAGCACAGTCCCTAAAACTGACAGACAGTCGCACACCATGGCAACAGACTCAGCCGACAAGCTAAGTCAGTTCTTAATTTTATTACTTTTATCAAGTTCAAAGGTAATC
The DNA here is from genome assembly GCA_029531755.1 of Holothuria leucospilota. Lineage (NCBI taxonomy): Eukaryota > Metazoa > Echinodermata > Holothuroidea > Aspidochirotida > Holothuriidae > Holothuria > Holothuria leucospilota. Next base: position 63,197,827 of record CM055962.1, read on the forward strand.
TGAATCTCTCATTCAAACTATATTGGAAACGGGCAGTGGCGCAACCATAACTTTGGGGGACGGGGGTTCGGAATGGCAAAGTTCATGATGCCACCTACAGGGTGCGCCACCATAAGATTGCTCGCAGCATACAAAAAAATCTTTCCAAAACCCTCTTAGATGGCCGTTTTACGTCCTAGGAAACACACCTCTGCCTACCCCTGATAAAAAAACTGTGGTATTTACACATTATACGCATTTCTGAAAGTTTGACTGACAACTGTTCGGGGATCTAGTCCCATGACCCACGAGTCTCCGAACGTACGTATAGGCCTATGAGAAGTATTTGATGTTATGAATATAGATTTCCATAATTATTAACAAGTATGTGTAAGCAAAAACAGGAAAATTTTACAGTATTTAATAACTCGTTTAACAAAAAGGTATCTTTTAAATATTTAGAGGATATAAATACTTTCTTCGGGATTGGCTAAACTAAGTTTTCCATTTACCTGACTGCAACTGATTTTATTAAATTTTATCACATCCCATTTTTGACCGCGTGTTTGGTCTACTAGTGGTAGAGCATCCGCCTCTCACGCGGGAGGCCCGGGTTCGATTCCCAGGTCGAGTCATACCAAAGACTTTAAAAATGGAACCTACTACCGTTGTGCGTGATGCTCCGCATAAGTAATGGAGTAAGAGAAAACAAGCCAGTGAGCCACAACTGGAAAAAAGGTCGTGGCCGGCTCGACTTGAACCAGTTGGTTGGAAACTGGGCCCGTTAACGACGGCCCAGTTTCAACGACGTAAATAAACGCTCTGCGTTACACGATCATTTCACGATATCAAAGACTTTAACTCAAGAAGCAAATATTGTATAACACTGCAACTTTACGAAACGATACAAAACAAAAGATTCTCCACGTCCACAATGGAGTATTACTTTGGCATCTTACATGCGTGTATCCAAAGGGTTTCGGGGGTTCGAGCGAACCCCTCCCAGCGAAACCCCAATTTTCTTGGGGGACTTCCCTTACATAGGACCCAGCACCAACTGTGTTAGAGTTGAACGCTATCTTTGTAGAGAGGAGTGTAGAGGTTATCATCTATAACTGGAGCAAAGAATTGTTCACAAGGAGAGGAATAAAAGAGATGAACAACTTGTGTAATAGGCATATCTGCGGAAACATTATCAGTGAACTGCGACACTAAGGAAAAATAAACACAATAAGCGAAAAAGCCTTTATTTGTATTCCGCCTGTTGGCAGGCATGTTAAATCTTAAGCTAGTATCTCACGAAGAAAAATTTCACTTGCGTATGGTTTGCGACAAAATTTCGCAAATTTGCCAAATATTAGAAAACAGTAGCAAAACTGTCGCCTGTATTCGCAGGAATCGCAAAAGCATCGCCAGCGGTTTTGGACATGTCAGGGGCGGATTTAGGGGGGCCCAGGGGGCCCGGGACCCCCCTTCCAAAATTTTTTGAAGTTTTTTTTCAACTTCATAAAACAAATGACTCGGCCCTATTCCAATTAAATAGGCCTTTGTGATGTGTCAGAGTGAAATTCAAATTTGTTCATTATTTAAATTTTTACCTCAGAAAATAAGTCTTATGTTAATAATTCTGTTACTGACCTCCGGCTGATAACATTTTGGCCTATATTGGTCACAGTAACTTTTTCGGGGCATTGCAAGGGGTTACCCATGGGCGCTGTATTTAATTGGTAACTTCAGCCTGTTACCCGCCGGGCCCACAGCATTGGGAACACTGCTTCTACTTTCAAGGGGATTTCAGAATTCTTTAATATTTAGAGGAATATTTTCAACAACCTCAGCCTTTTAACTATAACTTGCTGCAACATTAGATTCTTCTTTAAGCTTTGTAATTAACTTTAATGAAATGTACTTAAGTGTACCTAAAGTCTGAAAATTCAAAAATATATATTACAGAGCATGAAAACTGAATTCCAATGGTCCAATTCCCATCTTCACAGGACTTTCTTAAGCTGAGATATAAAATGTTGAAGTTTATTCACTCGATTTAAAAAGGTAGATTGCGCAATAATTTGTGATGTCATTGTTGTACTACTCAAATTACAATCTTTGTATTTCTTTGTTTTTCTGAAAGCCACCGCACCTTGTGCCAAAATGTGATCGCGTTCTTACTGCTTTGGGGTGACTTGACTATATAAGCCCTCTCTGTACAGCATGTCATGCAAGAAAACAGGAAGCGGTCAAGGTCATATAAACATTTTTAATTTTAAAAGAAAACAAAGCATTTAATGTGAGTTGTACAACAAGAATGTCAAAAATTATTGCGCAATGAACTGTTTGAATTTAAGTGAATAAATTTTAACATTTAATATCTCAGCAATGGAATAAGCTATGACAATGGGAGTTGGACCAATGAGATTAATTTTGTAACCTCTAAAATATATATTTTTGAATTTTTAGACTTTAGGTCCACTTTAGAATTTATGGTTATATAAGGAAAAAGGAGACTTCAATTCGGGAAACTGCCATCCTAATATGTGGACAACAAAGGCTGCTCTCCTCTTTCATCCAACCAAAAATTTAAATTTCACTAAATTATGAGCATTTTCCAGCCATATATGATCAATTTCAAAAATATACGAAAGATATCACCATTTTGCATCTAAGCAATCTTAAATTAACAAAAATTTTCTTAACGGGGAGGGGACACCCTTCCCCTTAGACCCCTCCCCAGAAAAGCATGTTTCACCCAACCAAAAATTAAAATTGGCTGAATTATGAACACTTTCCAGCCATGTATGATCAGTTCAAAACATATACCAAAAACATCACCATTATGCATCTGAGCAACCTTAAATTAACAAAAATTTCCCAAAGGGGGAGGGGGACACCCCTTAGACCCCTCCCCCAGGACGGTAATCACTCATCACTTACTTTACCCCTATCAAAATACCCTTGCACCACCCCTGGTGCACCGCCCTCCCCCTTAGATCCCTCCCCCAGATTGGACTTTTATACAAACCACTATAACCTGGGCCCCCCCCCCTTCTGCCAAATCCTGGATCCGCCACTGCATGTTCAAAATTTTCTGCGACGATTTTGCGAAAGTCGAACGCCATATGAGAGCAAAGTGTTAGTAAGACATTCTCACTAATGTAGCACTAATGTAGAACTAACGTCGCGCGCTTTGAAGAATCGTTCCTGGGCCGAATGGCCTCTGGTTTTTCCTAGGTTGTTTCACGACATTAGTGATAAGTTAGTACGAAGCTAGTGCTAATATTTTGCGACTGTATGACGTAGCTTTGGCGTTCCCGTCTTTACGTGAGACATACTCACTTAATTCTCACGTGTATTTCTGCGACTTTTGCGTTTTTGAAAATACAATAGTCGCGACAATAAACGTGCGAATTAGTCTTCGTGAGATTGTAAATTTACTCAAGAAGACAAATTCGCACATTTGATTAAGCGACTATTTTGCGTTCCAAAACGCAATAGTGGCAAAAATAAACGTGCGAATTTGTCTTTGTGAGATACTGGCTCTAAGAAAGAACTCCATCCCCCTTCCAGTCTTAAAAAAGAAACGTGAATCGAGGGAGGCCGATCGGGGTTCACGCGAACCGCCTCAATCCAGCAAGAGTCTCTGTTACATGAGCGAGCCCCCCCCCCCATTCCAAACCAACCTTATTACCCATCCTTTCTGGAAATGTGGACCATCGTTGTGGCAAAGTGGGTTACAGAAGTGCTCTTAAGATGCGCAGAGAGTAACAACGATGAACATAGTATTGCCCGAACTTTGCTCCGAACTCCACCTATTTAACTACTGCAATGTAAAAACCGGATGTAAATTTGACCTCTTCCTTGCAAATTTCCATTGGTTAAGATCCCGTAAGAGTCCCACCGTAGGGAGTAGGTCATGGTAGCCCCTTCTGGTACCATTTCCTCTGCATAGCTACCTCGATAGGTCACCTGTGTTTCTTTTCTAGGTGGTGAGTTTTTTAATGTTATTGAAAGTTTTCGCGCGCTTAGAACATTATAGAGTCGTGTTGTTATTTTTTTCAGTTTGGTTCTGTACAGCTTAATAATGATTTCTATCTTCAGAGCAGCCGAGAGGACGGAAAGAGTCTACAAATAAAATTAATCCGTGGTAATTTGTGGCCCTGACAATCAGTTCAAATGAAAATAAATGTAATGCTTTCACTTCTTGGAAAATATGGGAAAATTTGAGTCATAAGAACACAATGTACGTATTACTTCACATATTTGTTATTTGGCCAATTTCACATCTGTGTGGCAGGTATTCATCGTTTAATCGACAACTCTGTTAGTGGAATTTCTTCATGATGTCTGTGGAATGGTAGTGTTGGAGGTAGTGTATCTGAGAAGTGGAAAAAGGGTGCTCCTCCCAGGGCTTTGACGGAAATGGTCAGCTCAAACTATCAGGCAGACTGAGACAAAGTAGTGAAGAGAGGGAGAGGAGAATATAGAAGGAAATTTTAACACTTATAACCCTTCCGTTTCAAACGAAGTAAAACATTGAAACTGTATCGATCCCTTCTCTTCTCTGGGTCTCCCCGCACGCATGTTTGTTAACTGTAGCTACAACCATAGGCGTAGGAAGCTTTCGAGATTAGGGGGGCTAAACCTTGTTTCGGATCGCCGTCCTGGGGGAGGGGGTGTCCCCGGAAAATTCTGGGGTATTTGAGGGTCCTCAGATGCAATTTGATGCAACATTTAGGACAAACTTTAAGGAAAATCACTGCAAATTTTTGACATTTCTTACAGAAGAGACAAATAAGGGGGTTTTTGCCCTTGGATCTTGGGGAGCGGAAGCATACTTTAGCCCCCAAAATTTTTGACTGGGGGTTAAGCCCCCAGCCCCCCGCTTCCTACGCCAGTGGTTATAACTCCCTGAATAAGTGAAATTATTTCAAAGCCCCATCATGAGATTGCGACAGCCCGTCCCGTATTTTTCCAGTTTTGCCAGAGGTGAAGTGACAAAGGTGAAGGGAACTTGGAACGGCGGTCAGTCCCCTCAATGGTTTTCTTAATTTAAGTGTTTTGCTTTCAAAGGAGACAGCTTTCTTAATATAATCCCCAATTATTTTGCATGCTTTGCGCACGACAAAGTCTCGTGGCTGTTAATAAATTGTTTGGTTCCATATAAGGTAGAATATATATATATATATATATATATATATATATATATATATATATATATATATATATATATATATATATATATAGATATATATATATATATATATATATATATATATATATATATATATATATATATATATATATATATATATATACAGCTTCTGCTGTGTAGAGTTGCTCTGGACTGACTGAACGTATGACTAAACCCTTCAGGGTAGCGTCTGCTGGGTCCAACTGACTAGACCGCACGTTCGAACAGTCGGTGTACTGCGGCAACTGATGCTCTGAGGCTGGCCTTTCATATGTCCTCGTGGTCCCACCTCGATGTCATCGTACTTTAATACGATGGTTACATGAGAGCATTGCGAGGGCTTCACGTAGTCATGTTGCCCTCCTAAGACAATCTTGCAGCTTCTTGTTTCCTTCGTATTATCTTCGCCAGGCGAAAAATGCCCAATGGCACCGATGATCACGCGAAGTAAAGACGAAGATGATACGATTTGACAAGATGCCCTGCACGATGGCCTTACGAAAGGGCAAAATGGACCTTCGCAAGGTCCTTCGGCAATTTTTTGGCATGCCAATGATTTTGCCACCGCTCATGAAGTTGCCTTCGAAGCCTGAGAAACTCCACCGGCGGTCATACGATGGCTTAAGATGCCCTCACGAATGTCCCGATGTTTTTACGATCAGAGCCGAATTTGAAAATTTCCTCCATAGTTTTCCATCTGGTGTCAACTTCGGGACAGTGTGACACCAGCATCAGCAACAACTAGAAGTAGGTCCCTGGGGGACCGAAAATTTTGACAATGAAATTCGTTTTATCATTTACTCCTTCGCCGTCAATCATGATTTGTGTCTTATATGTTTTTTCTATTATTTATTGGAAAGCACGTGGACCCTATCTCTATAATATTATATATATATATATATATATATATATATATATATATATATATATATATATATATATATATATATATATATATATATATATATATATATATATATATATATATATGAACTTAAGATGGAATTCCTCCTGAGGATTCAGCCTAGCGATTCCCCCCCCCCCCCAAAAAAAACCCGGGGTACGTCCCTGAATTACAATATTCACAACCACGGTAGATCTATTTTGAAGTTTTAAAACATTGTTGAGGGTAAAAAGTAGTATTGAAGAAACAACCGACATGCATGTTCACAATCGGACTTGGTTGATTTGAAGAGAGGAAGACTAAGTCGTACTCTAATAAAACTGAAATTACGATATAAATTCACTATAATGTTAGGCATTTTCCCATCACAAATTTCTTCTCGTGTTGGCTTATTTTACAGCTTCAACTACTTTTGTCGAAAACTAAAATACGGCGATGAATGTTTGAGAAAACCAGTAACTCATACTGCATTTCTGATGTAAAGTTAAGCTTACTTTCAACTAAAGATCTGACTTCGACATCAAACTTGCAGACGGCAAAGTTTCCAGCACTATCCTCAAACACGTACTCGACGGTAGTAATGCCGAGTTCAAATTCTTCACCAGGATAATAGTTCTGTAACGGGTACTTCAGGACTGTGTCATCCTTCGCAAATGGTTCCGTCCACGTTACGTTCGTAATGGTTTCATCCGGCTGTAGAACTGAAAAGATTCCCTCTTTTGGGCATCCAGTAATCGTCGGAGGTTCTTCATCTGCCAATTTGAAAGAAAGGTTGCGCATGTAGGAAAATTCTTTTACCATGTTCAAACTATCACTTATTGACTTGCATGTAAAAGACAAGTGTAAAAATGATATCCCATTTTATCACGAAATACGATAAAAGAATAATAAAAGAGTACCCAGCCACTTTTTTCGAGAGTGTAGGCTGTGGTTATGTGACCATATTCGATTTAAGAACGAACCTTCCTTTAAAGCGCTTACACGATAATGAACTAGCCGACAATTAGTTGCGAGTTGAGAGTTCCAGTTTTCATGATTCTCTAGTTCAAAAGTTGGTAACAAAAACTCCAAACGATTATTAGGAAAATTTACCTTCATATTAACTTCAATAAGTAATTCTGCAAAAACTTTCAGATTCCTTTATGTCCATGACAGATTGACTGTTTAAACATTTTTTTTTCACGAAGTAAACATGGAAAAAGTTTGTATTATCAACTTTGTAGCTACAAATTCAACTCAGGATATCATTTCCTATGAGGAATAAAGTATCATAAAAGTTCACATGACTTTTGTTACATGGTAAACCGATTCCACTTTCACAATTGATCTCCGCTGAATGGAATGAACAAAATCTTCATTAACTTAAAAAATACTTTATTTTATTACTAGGCGTGGCTTGTAGTGGAAAATTTTTCATGAATGGTCATTGCTAAAAATATTGCTTATAACTTCCTTTCAAACATAGTTTCAATTTCGTTCATTGAGAAAAGGACAAAGTGAATAATATCAATTTATTTCATGATGCATTTTACATGTTGAAATCTACAGTAGTTTCCACTTTTGAAAATATTTTTGTACTGACTTTCAATTATCCTCACCATTTTTCTTCCCTTATTAGGTCTTTTTCAAAACGACCCATAAGCATAGGCGTAGGAAGCTGCTTCCTGCTGGGGGAGGGAGTGATGAGAGTTTCAGACCGCCATCCTGGAGGAGGGGTCCAAGGGAAGGGGTACTTCCCCTCAGAAAAAATAAATATCCGAGTGTCCTTATATGCAATATGTTGCTACATTTTGTGCAGCTTTCGACGTACATTTGTTGAAAAAGTTTGATAGTTTATAGAAAATGTTGGATAATTTCACAGAGTGCACAAATAAGGGGTTTTGAAAGAAGAGGCAGATACATACTTTAGCCCCCACATTTTTGACTGGGGACTTAAACCCCTCCCTTTAAAAGCCTTAAATTGCCTTTTCCATGAGCAACAAGTCAATAAAGTTTTAATGATCACATGTTCTGAAGCAGTAACATAATCCGTTTACATGAATGACTCGCTCGGAAAGCAGAGAAGATGAAAGCATATTCACACATACATTGCCGAATGGTGTCGAAGAAGATTGCATCAGCCCTAGATCTCAGGATTCTATAGAAGTGTAATGGATGAGTCGAAATGTGGACTAAAATTTATAGTTTTGTTTCCTTTTCAATGCTAATGTTTAAATAAAATGAGAAGAGTGAAAAAGTAAGTTTACCTTCAATAACACTTATGCTGAACGTGCAAGACACGTGGTTATGTGATGGGTCACACAACTCGTAAGTAACTGTTAATGTTGTGCCAATACTGAAAATCCCCGGATCGGTGTCTGCTTTAACTATCACTGTTCCAGAATCATCCTCAGCTGTGGGCGTGTCCCAGTTAACAAATGTCTGTCCCACGTCTGCGTGAACACCATAGGTCATAGACTCGGGACAGTATGTAATTACTGGGGGCGTTATGTCTTCTGTGAATATTATAATAGAAAAATCCCATGTGCAGGCTGAGTTCAGATACAACAAACTTTGAGTGAGTTTGCGCGCCGGGGGGGGGGGGGGGCGTGTATTACTCCTGGGTATGCCTTGAATGCACTCTAACGTAATATGTGCGTTAGAAAGAGTTACATGTTGGACACCTGCTGCGAAGGTGAGTAGTATGTACTCGCAATTAGGCCAGTGATCAAGGGGGTGGGGATTACAAAATTAGGGGAGGAGAAGGACACAACTCCCTGTGCATGTACCACTACAACTTAACGTTGCTTAAAAATCTTTAAGGAGAAATATTTTAGAGGATTCATCCCCCAAGCCATCCTTGCCACGGCCATGCTCTTAATCACTCTTTGACACATTTTATCTGTATTCGTACGAGCGTGAATGGAGAATACTCCTATATACTAAAGGTTGCACTCGTAGTAATGATAAAAGACATGCACATGTACCCGTATTCAGTCATAGCAAGATAATTAAGCTACCATTATGCTAAGACTACAAGTCTGTTAGATGTCATAAAGCTCATAATTGGAACCGATGAGCCCCTTTCTTTTGGCTTCTTTCTTACCACACTCGCGGTGAAAGACTTCGCCGGCCACATGTTACCACGATGAAATCTCAGCCATAAAAATAACTTGAACATGGCATTTTTCAAGAAAAATAAACTTATTTAAGGGGTAAATTACCTAAAAATATTGAAACAATCGCACAGTTTTTCATTTAAGAGCTGATACTTTCTTTAAATATTCCAAAAGAGGAGAGGGTAACCCCTCAGACCACCCCTTATACCCCTTTCACCAAAGTTTCAAACTTTCAATAAATAATCTACTTTTCAGTTTGAAAGGAGTTACAGCAACATTGTCATTTCGAGAAAATAAAATTTCTGAAAAGTGTGTCCTTCGTCATTCCACAGAAACTGCTACACAACCAATAAGTCTGCAAGTTCCCGTTATCCTGAGTTTTAAGTTAGTATCTAGAACCAGGGAGCCTAACAGCTCCCTGCTAGAACTGACAATAATTACGAACATTTACATTTAATCATGAACGGTGTTGAAGTCGAATGCTGTTGCACAGAAATCACTCTCATTATGTGATTTAAGAAGAAATCATGTTAGGCTATGTACTTGCATATGCTGCATACCGTGATAGTATGGAGATTGCTCAAATTTAATTTATTCCACCGCCGCCACCCATTCCCCTCTCCTCACAAAAGAGGGGGCATAAAAATAAATAAATTTGAAAGCGATTCTTTTGTGCTAGAAACAAAGTACGTGCAGGTCGTTGTTACCAAGCCAAATGTTTGAGCTGAGAGTGAATGCGTATTTTCTATCTCGACTGTCTTGCTAACACCCACCTTTGACTTCCTAACATATGCATCTTAATAAGTAGTGTAGAGAAAATATAAAGCACAGTATGAATTTCTTCAATTTAGATATAGTTGTCACTAAAACACATATATTTTGCCACAATAGACGTACACTTACGTCGTATCACCTGAACATTTACGTCACAGGTTGCCTGGTTTCCACTTGCATCAGTGTATATGTACTTAAGATGTGTAGCACCGACAGTAAAATAGTTATTTGTGATGTCAGGCTCAATCCGTAAGCTCCATTGGCCGGAATTGTCGGTCACATCAGGAGAATTCAAAATTACAGTCGTTCCTAGAGAGTCTAGAGGAACGGTTTCGATGATTAAGTTGGGACAGTTCTTCACGGTGGGAGGAGTTGTGTCAACTGTAGATTATAATAAAATAGCACAATTTTTACGAATCTACACATTTCTGTGCAAACTAAAATAGAAAGTAACTATAGAAACGTGCTGGTGATATTTGAGTGATTTCTAACTGAGCGAGACGCAGTTTTTGTTTAGACACAACAGAGCGAGCAGAAACTTGGATAGGAGGTTGGCCACCCACATTGTTAAAAGGTCGGTAGGTGTCATTGTTTTAAACAGTATAAGGACAAATATGAAAATAAAGACGTCATCTTAAAGTTTCCCACCTTTTCTACAGTGTAGGTTTTAGCCCTGTGGGACCTGGGAGTTGCTATTCGTCAAAAAGCAACTTCCTGGTTGGACCAGGGAGTTGCCATTTGACAAATATAGCAACTCCCTGGTTGGAACAGAGCTAATAGGACTACACTTCGACATAAAAAGTATAATTGGCAAAATATGAAGGTTTACAAAGTTAAAAGTTGACATTTCTTTCACCATCTACTAGTAAGATTTATATTTCGTTCAGACGTTAACGGCATTAAACTCCATGCACAGATCTAAAGCCGAATGTAAAAAAAAGTAAGGTATGAATTCAGTATGTTCATAATTTAACGAGTAGCCCATATTCCCCACATTAAGCTTCGACGACCAAGGCTATTTGAAGGCAACGTCATCCCCTATCTACATACACGCCGCACAAACAAATCAGATTTGATCAAAACTAATAAACATGCCAAAATTCATCAGATACAAGTATGCCCATTTTACATTTTTGCATCATCTGCATTCGATGAAACTCTTTTTCATGTCCTATTTTTTGTATCCTTTCAATATTTTAAGGTGTAGGCCTATTTTTCTCACAGTAAATCGACTCTTGAGAAAAGAATTTTCTAACGGTACAGACTATGGAACAAATTCATAACGCAAAGTTTATAGTTTAATAGTGTCACGATTACCCAAAATATCCCCGTCTTTTTATTTTATTTTTTTACTTTTTTTTAAGATTTATAAACCGTATACTTTACCTAAATAAACCCTTTCAGAGAGCAGCTTTCTTTTCGCTTTTGCGTTTGTCTACATAGCCAAAAAAGTTTACTTTTGTACATACTTTTTCTTCTTAACTATGTTTCAAATATTCATAACAAATCGGATGTTCCATTAAACTTAAGTAGTGAATGTACCTGGTACATAGCGAATGTTGAACACGCAGTGAGCTTGGTTTCCGCTGAAATCTTCAAATCTGTACGTCACTTGAAAGGTCCTTCGGTCGCCGATGTAAAGAGGTTGGTCAGGTGGAAAGGTGCGCTCGACCAGAATTACTTGCCCAGAATTATCGGTAGCCGTTGGCTCCATCCAATTTCCCGGTATAGTTTTAATACCGACCTCGTGTTCGATCTCAATCTGCGACTCAGGGCAATTACTTATCACAGGAGGTTCGACGTCAACTGTTACAGAATAAATTAAATGTTTACATACCATGTTCACATTTATAAGGCGATGTAAAGATGCATTAGCACATCAAGGTATGTCCCAGGGGCATGGACGTCAACGGGTGGGGACGGGGGACATGTCCCTAGTTCTGAAGTGGGAAATATCATACCGTTTGTTGCCACCTCCCACCCACACACATACATGCACACACTTTTTTCAAACCCCTTACAGACACGTAGTACATTAGGGATATCCTCGTTATTATAGCTTACGATGGCTGTTGCAATAAAATCAAACTAGAAAATCGTAAAAGTTGGCCATTTCATTCATAATGTCTGAATTTGAAGACAATTGAACCTTTGACATGTATGCCTACTAATGAAGCTTAGCCTTATCACGGGCAGGGAGGAGGCGGAAGCATACTGTTTTAGTTCGGTCTGTACATTTAAAGTCAGTGACTAAAATCTGCAGGGTTTCAAAGTCCCCCACGCCCTCATCTTCCCGAGGCTTTAGTTCTGCTGATAGTCCTGCCCCCACTTTTGAAAACTTTTGACGCGCATGTTTAGAGGGCGCACGTGATGTGTATGTTATAATACAGATTAGTGGAATTATCTAAGTAATCGTCGGCTCATGCTGACGATAAACAGACATAAGTGAATAGACGACACATTATGCCAGTAATGCCACTCAGTATGCCCGCTTCATCCTGCAGGAAGAGAAGGCAAGGTGAGCAGTGACGTAGCCAAACATTTTGTGTGGAAGGCAAAGGCCAAAATTCAAAACAACATTTTTCTTCTAACTCCGTTTTATTAAGTTAGCTGACTTTGCTTCAATAATGTGTGTTGTTTAGGGGACGCTTGAAATAATTTTCTGGGGTGGGGTCTACCTAAGGCTACTCTTTACCTTTCGAAAAAATTAATACAAACTTAGCGCTAAGATGGAAACAGGTGCTATATGTTTTAATATTTTAGGGTACTTAATTAACTTTTCGAAGGAATTTCTTCTATAACTGTGAAAATAGTATCACGTAGTTCCTAAACTGTAGGTTACAGTATAATTTTCTAGAGATAATCAAGATTTGTGAGTCAGCTATAAATCAAGGACATGAAATGTTGTGGCATATACATGCAACGCCGAACATACTACGTATGGCCAACATACGCCATACATACTACGTAATAAGGACCGAAAATGCTCAAAGGAAAACAATTCAGAGAGCGAATCCTCGTAAGGTGTGTCCATCGAAATGCCAAGGGAGCTAGTGTGTTCCCTGGTAAGTTTTCTTAAAGTGTACCTTAAGTTTCAAATTTCAAAAAATATATGTTACAAAGCTTGAAAAATGCAACCAAATGGTCCAACTTCCATCTTCACAGGACATTCCTGAGCTGAGATATAAAAATGTTGAAGCTTATTTACTCAATTTAAAATGGTGGATTGCGCAATAATTGTGATGTCATTCTTGTACTACTCAAATTACAGTCTTCGTTGTTCTTTGTTTTTTCGAAAGCCACTGCACCTTGTCGAGTTAATGAAGGGTACGTAGTTGTTTGGGAAGGGTGGCGACCAGTTTATCAATGGTTTTAGAAACAATAGGCTTAAGGCCACTCAGGGTGCTGTACAGACAGTGATAATAGGGCCCTTCTACTCAGGTTGTTCAAACAGTGATAACAATAAGAAAGCTATTTATATATACGCCCAAATAGCTCAGAAAAAATCTTTACGCATTTGGATTGTACGGTGAAGGCAAAGGCTATCATTTAATGTTTATTCACCCTCACTTTAAGGCTCCACGTCACAAGACACAAAACTGGGGACCCCGCTCCCCCGATCGATGACCATGTACAGTTGAGAAGTTTAATTAAGGTGTCGGATTTTCTACAGAGACTTTGAAGGCCTTTTAGCTATGCCACCGACTCTGCCTATAGAGCTTATGCACCTACGTCACGTTTCTCTATTTTTCCATCCAAGCGTACATTGTGCAACAATTGTTACTAAGGTATTGTCGTGAGCGCGTATCTTAACACATCTACTACGTATGGCAGTTCCATCCAGTAAGCCAAATTGAAACGCGCTGACGTCACGTGCATAAGCTCTATTGCCCATCGAGAAAATGGTAGCCTAAGAACAGAACTGGAGACTTACGAACTTTGCTTGGACGATGTCGAGGAATCATTATATTGAGCTTTCCCGCGCCTATTGCTAGGGGCCTACGACAAAAAAAAAACAAGAAATACTTAACCCAAGCCTACTACTCAGCATGATTGCACACAAACGTTCATCCATTCCAATACACAACATTAGTGTAAGCCTATAGAATACGAGTTCTAGTTTATATGATGTTGTCACAAGCAATTGATACAGCTAAACAAAATTTAATTTTTGTAGCAAAATGCCACTATTCAGAGAGTTCGGAAAGCAAAGAAAGAAAAAAAAAACATTGACCTTTAAAAAGAGAGAATTTCAAGAGGTATGAGCTGTGAATTCAGGGGCGTAGCCAGGAATTTGTCAAGGGGGGCGAAGCCCATAGACAGACTCTCAGGGCTCCTCGCCACCATGGGTTGGCGCGAAGTGCAAGGAAATTTTGGCCCCAAATGCCTCCCAGATCGCTGGAAATGGCACTTCCCAGGCCTGTTTACCTCATATAAATAGGGGAAACGCTAGCAATATTGTTAAAATAAACATTAAAGAATACCCAAATTATGCTCAAGGGGGTGGCTGTCACCTTCGCCCCTCTCCTTGGCTACGCGCCTGTAGAAATTTAACCTTTTTCAGAATATATGGAACTTATTTCTGAACTTGTTTTGATAATACGGAAAGCTTTAAAAGAAATATATAGAAATTTTCAGGATTTTTCCTACAGCCTTCGACTACAAATTTTTGTTATCGTTATAGAATGCTTTGTAAAATCAGTTACCTGCTACAACAGTGACTGTAAATGAACAAGATATAGTTTCCTGTGAAGACTGATCGGAATATTGGTAAGTCACGACAGAGGTTCCCAACGGAAATGTCCCTTGGCTGTGAGTCTGAAAGGTTTTTGTGTACAATGGTGAGGGAGGTGTCGGATCTGCCCACGAAATGGGGGCGCCCGTCTCTCCCCACTCAACGCTTACGGTTCTATTACTCGGGCAGGCGAGTATTTGTCCATGAACCACTGTAAGAAAGTAAAAGACAATGGATGAAAGTTATGGATAAACTGAGTACAAAATAATGAAAGCAATTTACAGATATGCAAAATAATATTTCTTGAAGGGTACATTTTTTCCTCCAAATATTTCATATTTTCCCAGCTAAGTTTACTATGAGTATTTGCTTCGACAATTGTCTCGGCTCCCCCCCCCCCTTTTGTTTTATTGCACAAGGTCAGTCCTCTAGGATACTGCTAAAAATCTCTCTAATTTGAGGTCCCTCCAATCTGTAAACACCGTATCGTTACCGTTATCGTTGTTGACTAACCGGGGTGACTTTTCATAAATTTGGCGGTATAGCCTGAATTTTTTCTCTTTTTATTTCAGTCGATTTATGGTGACCAGGCGGGAAAGTATTGAAGGTAGGGGGGCGAAATTTTACTTTCAAAAATCTACAAAATCTTACAAATCTCCTCTGATTTCACCCACAAGTTTCTTTCATTATGTTTCTCCGTAGAAACATTGAATATTGAAGGTAAGTAAGGAGTTATTCTGCATGAATTTAACAAATAAGTGACAAAAATATTGTCTCATGATTGACGGGAGCCATTCCTGAATTAGGATGACGGGTACACTAATTCATATTGGGGGACTGCATTTTTCCTTTAACATTTTCTATAAGGCTCCAGCACTTTCTCAATGGGGCGACACCCGCCTCCTTGTCTATGGGGCTGATGGTGACCAATTAGAACTTCTGTCTTATATCACAGTCAACTAAGTTGTTGGGGCAATATGAGTCTGCCTTTCAAAACTGTATACCCTCATGGGCGTCCGGAGGGGGGCAAGGGGGGCACTTGCACCCCCCAGGAAAATAAAAAACTTGAAAAAACGAAGAAAAAATAAAGCAAAAAAAAAACGAAGAAAATATAACATTAACATTTCTTAACAGTTCAATCAGTGTGAATTTCTACTCTCAAAACAGGAATTAAATAAAAATATCAACACTCAGGCCCCAGCAGCCCCCCGAGCATATTTTGGTATTTTTTAAAGTTTATATTACGATATTACTTAGGTTTCCCCTTTTTATATGCCGTAAAAAGGCCTTGGAAGTGCCATTTCCAGCGATCTGGGATGCATTTTGGGCCAAAATTTTCATCCGCCCGAACCATGGTGGCGCGGAGCGCTGAGAGTCTGTCTGTGCGCCTCGCCCGCCCCCCCCCCCTTTGACAAATTCCTGGCTACACCTTTGTCAACACTGTGTGAAAAGTAGCATCTAAACTCTTTTCTGGGAGTAAAATATTTCCCATGGAAAAAGTTGGCCCCTAAAAAATTTTGCCCCCCCACCTTGAATTTTTTTTCTGCGGACGCCCATGTATACCCTCGTGTTATCAGGTTATTTGCAAGACTTGTACATGATGTTTCTCTGTACCGAACTCTGCCTCCATAGTCCAACCATAGTTCTGTGAGTGCAACGGTTATCTCCATCCCCCTGATCTCAGCATGCCCTTGACCAATCAGTTCATATTCATGTGGAAGGATACTTTGAACTTTTCCTCTTATATGCTAATTGGCAATGTATGGTGACAGTCGGTAGTTCAAGTAACGTGGATGGCAATGAGATGACTTCTTCAATGTGGTGTCTATACTTTGCTTCCATTGCAGGCTGTATGACGAAGGCCTATTCCTTTATCAAGATGACACGATCAATGACAGGCGTACGAGGAAAGCCCGTAGCCAGAGGGCTAGGGGGACTGGGCTCAAGCTAGAAAAATGTTCGCCCCTAGAAAATTTTAAGTTATCTTTGCCTTTCTACATTTCAGCATATCTGGTCCCCTTTATTAAGCTCTAGTTTATTTTACTGTAGTATTAGAAATCCTGGCAATACGTTAATAATAAGTTTACAATGGAAAAGGTGGAAGGAATTTTGTCATCTTTTCAATTTCATGACATATTTAGTTTAGAAAGTTTACTTTTAGAAGTATTCATTGTTAAGTTCTGCTCAGACGGTTGATCATTGAAAGTGATTCCCACGTGGAGGTGAGCATGATGCATGGCATACTTAAAAGATCGGAGATTGTTCCAAGAACAAACAATCAAGTTTTAACATGTTTTATGTTGTTCTAAAAGACACGAAATATCCAACAGCACCGGTAAGAAGGGAAAATATTAATTTCATACTGTAATCATCATGTCGTTATGTGTAACATTACTTGTCATACGTATATTACACCTTTATTTCAAGTTCCTGTCAGGCTCATGGCCAAAATTCCAACTTTCGTCGGGAAGCTAGCCCCTCGTCGAGCAAATCCTGTTACCATCTATAGGTTATTGCTAAACGGATCATATCCCCATTAAAATCTGTCACTGGAATGATGAGGAAGAGAACTGAAAATAGCACATTATACTTAGAAAACTTTAACTACGCTCCTGCCGATCAACTCAGTGAAGTGTTACCGAGTTTACATGGGGGACAGCCCGATATTCATAAGGCTTTTTATTCATAAGGTTCATTGTTCACAAGGGTCGTTATTCATAACAATAAATCATAAAAAAGGTTCATTATTCATAAGGTTCGCTATTCATAATCGAGAGTAAGGTTCGTTGTTCATAATCGAAAAAAATGGTTCAATGTTCATAATCAAAAAAGGGTTCATTATTCATGATAAAAAAGGGTTCACTATTCTTAATTGAAAATAGGGTTCGCTATTCATAACCGAGAATAAGGTTTGCTATTCATAATCCCCCCAAATTTCGACTAGTCTCTCTGAAAGGCCAATTACAGCCAATCTAAGTAAACCATATAAAAACGCAGTCAACATTTTGTAGACAACACATTGGCCTGTCATCCCTACAAGTTTTAAGGGTGTGCCCCCTTCAACGAGATGCAGGGAGCCTCTAAAGCTGGAAAAAGGCCTTTTTCCCATATTATGAATATTGAACCTTTTTCCCTATTATGAATAACGAACCTTTTTTTCTTGATTATTATTATTACATACCTCCTAGTACCGTTGTCGCCCTATGTATACCCTAAATAGGAGGGGGTCTACCCGATATTCATAAGGTTTTATTTATTCATAAGGGTCAATGTTCATAAGGTTTTTAGTCATAAGGTTCATTATTCATAAGGGTCGTTATTCATAATCGTAAAACAGGTTCTTTGTTCATAAGGTTTACCATTCGGGGACAGCCCGATATTCATAAGGTTCATTATTCATAAGGTTCATTGTTCATAAGGGTCGTTATTCATAACATGATGAACGGCAAAAATAAGGTTCATTGTTCATAAGGTTCGTTGTTCATAAAAATAAATGATCCAAAGGGTTCATTATTCATAAGGTTCGCTATTCATAATCGAGAACAAGGTTCTGTATGAAAGGGTTTAATGTTCATAATCAAAAAAGGGTTCATTATTCATAATAAAAAAGGGTTCGCTATTCATAATCGGAAAAATGGGTTCGTTGTTCATAACCGAGAATAAGGTTCGCTATTTATAATCCCCCAAAATTTCGACTAGTCTTTTTGAAAGGCCAATTACAGCCAGTCTGAATAGACCATTTAAAATCGCCATCAACATGATGTAGACAACACATTGGCCTATCAACCCTGCGAATTTTAAGGGCGTGCCCCCTTCAACGAGATACAGAAAGCCTCTAAAGCTGGAAAAAGGCCTTTTCCCATGTTATGAATATTGAACCCTTTTCCCTATTATGAATATCGAACCCTTTTTCCGATTATGAATATCGAATCGTTTTGATGGATTCATGATCATTTCCAACGCTAAAGAGGACTTACTTGGGGGAAAGAAAGCTTTTCAAATCCAGACGGGATTCCTCATCAGCTGTAAGACTCCCCTTCTGTCTAGTCCTCTGGAAACACTGACAACAGTGTAGTGATGTGCTATTCAGATCACACACACATACAGATACACATGGAGAAGGTTTTAAGTCATACTTGGTTGAACTTCCATTGAGCAAAGACTGGCATTGGTTGTGAAGGAAGTTCAATGCCAAAGCAATCAACTTAAAACATAAAACAGTTAAAAGGTCAGCTGTATAGGTGCAAGGGTCACTGTATACTGATCTTTCCAGGTCTTGGGGTATTTGCTTTGTATTCCTCTTTAGTGTTTAAGTCAGGGATGGTTTCTCTTATATACCCCGCTTCACTAACTTGACGTAAGGTTGCATGGGTAGCTCCCTATTATTTTTACATCTAAATTGGTCAGTTTACCAAGGTGGTGCTCTTTCATATGTTTCCAACATACAGAGTCTGACTTCTTGTTTTTAGCTTTTCTTTGTGTTGCTTATATCTTTCTTGGATTCACCAATATACCATCCCCTTGCTCCATCACAGTCTCTAGGTTTTATTTCGTACACTACTTCTCTCTTCTTACAGTCCACCTCCCCTTCTATATCTTCACACACCGCACATTCTTCACCCATACCACATTTTCCTTGTCTCTTGAAGGGATTTGATTTTACCAACATACTCTTCACAGATGTTCCTGTTTTCTCCACCACTTTTACTTTTAGACCACACTCTTTCTAAATCTTCCTGCATTCTCTGGGGTTGCATCAATGAATAATACTGACTCGTAATCACCTTTTCTAAACCAATTCATTTTTTTTTTTGTTTTTCTCTTCATCTAGATGAAGAAAAAACAACAAAAAAATGAATGCTCTCATTTCTCTTTTCCATTCTTTGGGTCTATACAGGGGGACCGTCTCTTCTCTGTATTTCCTGAGCATCTCATCGAATTTCTTCTTAACTCTGGCGTACACCTCCTCCCTCTCATTTACTGAGTACCCGTTGTACTGCATCCTTTGTATATAGTACTGCACATACTCCCTGAGAGCTCTCTCTCCTCTAAAAGAGGAGAAACATTCCTCATCACCCTTACTAGTTCTGCAACTAAAATGTTGATCTTCGATTTCAGTTGAAGGGCAGAATCACGGTGAACCACATATCTAGTTGCCATGGGTTTCATATAATGAGAGTGTACAATCTTTCTTACCTTCTGTTCTTTAACTTCTACCTCTTTCATCCACACATTAAGGTCTAGTACCGGCATCCTTCCATTGCTATTTTTACTTGGGTAATCTACTGTCACTTGTATGGAAGGGTGTATGGTGTTAGCTAGAACCTGTATCTTTTTCATCATTTCCTCATCCGTGTGCTGTTCAGTCCCATGTCGCATTACTATCACAATGTTATCTACATATACCTCGTAAACAGCAACAACTCAATCATCTCCCTCTCCATTATTCTCTTGAACTGGGTCTGCCACCAAACCATGAAGAGACCAGCCAGTTCTCCTGCCAGCCCTACTCCAATGGCTGCTCCTTCTGTTTGTCTCAACATTTTGCCATCAAATACACATATGTGGTTATACAATATCTCCTTTAAGGTAGTTTTGATGGCAGGATAATAAGCTGTTTGGTCTCCCCATCATTGGGTTTCCTACTTGGTCTGTTCCATGGTCCCAACCTTGTGTTTTCATCAGTGCTAGAACCTGAAGCTGTAAAAGTTGGGTTCCTCCCTTTTCGTTGTCTAGTGGGACAGACCGCTTTTAGTTCTTCTGAAATTAACATAGTTTTGGAAAGTGTTTCCATGTTCTTGACAAAAAGTGCCAGTTCTTCCACATCTATGTTCTGAAACCTTATGTCACTGTCCTTTAAGAGGTCACAACACCTTTCAACTGCAAACTCCACTTCGGTAGATGGGTAGAGTGCAACTACATCCATGCTGCCAATATTGCAATCACATAGGTCATTTTGGTTGCAGGCTGCGAGTCTAGATAGGGTGTCTTTTCTTTTCCCCAAGTAAGTCCTCTTTAGCGTTGGAAATGGTCATGAATCCATCAAAACTATCAATTAAGACGTTGGCCAGAATCAGGCAATTGACTAAGTCAATCACCTACAACAAGAACACTGAATATCGAACCCTTTTTCCGATTATGAATATCGAAACTCTTTTTCCATTATGAATGACGAACCCTTTTTTCTATTAAGAATAACTAACCTTATGAACAATGAACCTTTTTTCTATTATGAATAATGACCCTTATGAAAAATGAACCTTATGAATAAAGAACCTTATGAACAATGACCCTTATGGATAAAGAACCTTATGAACATCGGGTGGACCCCCGTTATTCAGTAGAAAAAAAGGTTCATTATTCATAATAGGAAAAGAGGTTCAATATTCATAATAGGAAAAGGGTTCAATATTCATAATATGGGAAAAAGGCATTTAACCAGCTTTAAAGGCTTCCTGTATCCTTTTTTGCGATTATGAACAACGAACCTTATTCTCGATTATGAATAGCGAACCTTATGAATAATGAACCTTCTTTATCATTTATTTTTATGAATAACGAACCTTATGAACAATAAACCTTATTTTTGCCTTTTATTATGTTATGAATAATACCCTTATGGACAATGAACCTTATGAAAAAAGCCTTTTGAATATTGGGCTGTCCTCAGTATGAGTAACGGCAGGGAAAAGAATATAGCCATCGTACCTCCATATACATGTCCAGTCCCACTTTTGAGTAAAAATATACTTTACTGTACTTATTTCCCGGAAAAAGAGTTTCATTTCTGGTTGGTCAACAGTAACTTGTACAGTCAGTTGTGTTCCCAATTAAATTAAGGGGGATATGCCATCCCTCAAACCAGGGAGTTTCTAGCGACATTTTACTCCCCAAATATATTTAGGAATAGCCCTAGAGTTCTAAATACAGTTGATTACTGCACTTTGACATATTCATTCAAAGGATACAGTGTCACTCTGGTTTGTCAACAGTGACTTGTACAGTCAGTTTTGTTCACACACACACTGTGTTTGACAATATTGCCTCGAGTAATGTAAACTCAGGGCAGGCTACTTTGGCTGTCTTGACAGGAAGTTGCTAGAGACTCCCTGGTCTTGGTGATGTACTTACTAGAGAGAGGTTTGGTTTAAACTGGAGGAGTGGCTAGAAGTTATAACTTAGTAGAGAGAACTGATACTATCTGGGGTGAGACAGAGAGTCTTTAAGGTCCCACACAGTCAGTGTGTGTCAATATATTGTATATGGCCTCGAGCAAATTAAACTCCGTGCAGGCTGGGTGCAGTCCCAGGCTGTCTTGGGGGTGTATACTAGAGTTTTGTTTGTTTGTTTTGTTTGTGTGTTTTGTTTATATTGGACGGGGGGCTAAAAGTTAGCTTAGGAAGGGAAACTTCTACTGTCGGGGGTGAGATTAGAGAGCCTTTACTCACTGCCTTGAAGGTAGCCTCGCGCCCCTGTGGTTGAATATATTTAGTAATACCTGTAAGAAGTACGGCAAAAGGTACCGAAAGTTGATGAACGGAGTACATGTTGTTAACCCATTAACTCCACGCCACACTACACGCCACACGTCACGTCCCTGTACGACAAGATTCCTTTGACTTTTGAGTTAGTCGTAAATATAAGCACAATAGAAATTAATAGCAAGTTCCCATACTCGATATACTTCTAAATGAAAGAGATGCACATCTTCAACTTATTCCTACACATCACACGAAGTATATTCACGATGATTCACTACGCTATACTAGTAGAATTAAACCCAGAATATAACGCACGGTATACTTCCTGTAAACTTGGAAACAAATTAGGTTGAAAATATAATACTGAGGATGAATGGATCGTATAGAATTTGTACTAAAGATATGGACGGCTTTTGACACAGCAACTTCTAGTTCGATGAAAATTGCATTCAAGGTTACAAAAACTGTAAACAGTTTTGTCTGCACTCACTCAACTAAATATCCTTTCATTCAGTAACAAACAGTTTTGAATGACTTCTAACAATCACTTGGTTTGCACTAGTATGAGAATTACAAGTAGATGTCATAGTCCCGGAGTTACTATAATATAGGCAATGCAGTCTGAAAATCTATACAAAAACAGCAACGAGACTTTTGTCATGTAAGGAAGATTTTAGTCGGTTGATGAAGTCATGGAGCTATTGCGTAATAACTCCATGGTGAAATATGATAGTAACAAGATGCAAGTTACCGGTACTGGATGTGTCTCTAACCATAGAAGAACGTCCATGCTCTAACTTTCATTCAAGTACAGTAGCGTGTTCAAAGGGGGGGGGGCACTGCCCCCCCCCCACCTCTGAATCCAGTCGGGGGAAAATCTCTTAGTCGGGGGTTTTAAGGGTTAGGGGAAGAGAAAAAGATTGAAGAGACACTGAGCACTCAACAGGGATGGCACCAGGTGGGGGCGGGGAGCCCCGTCGGGGAGTCTTAATTGATACGATAGAGTATGCAGGCAGTCCCCGACGGCGCCTGAGAGAGGACAATTTCTCTAATAAGAACCCAAATTTTTCGGCGCGCTTCGCGCGCTGTATAGTTACTCCAGGATCTTCAGCAGTTCCATTCCACATTGCTAGAAAGCACATGTCCTGCCAACCTTACCACGAAACATGTAGGCAGAGAACACTGTTCATGTGGAGGTCGAAAATTTCATCGCATGTCGCTAAGCCTAGTTACTGTTCTCCAATGTGTGTCATGCGGTACAGTCAGTTTGTGAGCGACTCACGGACCAAAGTATGGCTGTTTTATAGGGTAGTCCAAGTGTTTCGATAATATGTATGTTATCCCCGATATGATCTAGAACCCCTACAGTTTTTTCCTTGTTGTTTTCTTTATGTTCTTGATCACATATCTTTTTTGTGTAAGCCTACCAAAAATTTTCGCGCGCTTTGCAAATTCAAGTTTCAGATTCGAAAGAACACTATATAAAGTGCGCAACTCGGCTCATGAAGTATTAAGTGATATCATGTAAAATATGCCCTGAAATGGCATGGGATAATAAGTCATATCCCCTTGTCACTTCGACAGAGGGGCTGTCGAAGCTTGGGGTGGCTGGCATGGCCCAGCCCTCTGAAAATTCTGTCGCCACCCATGATCTGTTTACTTATTTTGGCTTTCAAAGGGTCATTTCTACAATGAAACCCAAGATTTCCGGTACGCTTTGCCCACTCTTCCACAGTTCTGTTACTTATAGCTAAATATAATACAAACCATTTCCACCTTTTCAAGTAACTGAAGAAGTAGAATTCATGAATTTATGTAAAAGTTGGGAATTTCACCTCATGTCACGTTATTCAGTCAATGTTATCTTCGGTCTGTTGTGCGGTACGGCTATAGCGACAAGAGGAGAGAAGTACAATATCAGTTATGCCCGATAGGGACCAACTGCCCGGACAATTGACCTTTATTAGCTTTTAATAATTATACCGATTCTTTTTAGTGAAGGATAATCCAAAAAATTTTCGCTCGCTTTGCAATTTCACACTTTAGATTCTGGGGAAAACATTAAATCAGCCCCGAAACTACGTTCCTCTAGTGTATACACCCATTTTATGAAATATATGTCCCGCAATGGCATGGTTTAGCACACAGATTTTCTTCAGATCCCTCCTCACCATCCCCTTGACGGCATCGGGGCTGTCAGGGCTTCAGGTCGCTGCCTCCGTCCGTCTGGCCACCTGTCGGGCAAATCCTGGCTCCATCCCTGGCACTTAAAACTTAAAAGTAGCCTACAGAATGACATTAGAAGAGAATTTTTTTCATTTTTTGGTCGTTTACCAAAGCATAGAGCTCTTCCAAGTGTCCTCCAGTGAATAATCAGACAGGATGCTATCAATATCAATATCTGTCTCATATGGTGCAGGTAGGCCTACTATCATTAAGTTCCCTTCGCCCTTGGCGCTAGTCACTTTAACCATCTGTAATGGTAAACTATATAGGTTTAAGGATGAAACAGTGCTGTTAACTTTTGCGATCATCTCAAGCAGCCTTCTTGAATGGCCTCGTGATCTTTAACGTAGTCCTGTCAATGTATGTGACATATACTGTAGCACACTGCAGCTTTCAACGCACAGAGGATAACCTGAACTCTCCGTCACTGAAATCGAATTTTACAAAATCTGAAACAAACGAAACCTGATCAATAAGGCCTCTACAACCAATTTAGGGCTGTCTTATTACCTTATGTTGCAGGAGCTTCCGGGGGCTTCCCCCTGGACCCCCAACGGGGCTCTGCCCCTGGACCCCGCCAGGGGACCTGGCGCGGGCCCCTGGGCCCCACGCGTGCAAACTCGCGCTTCGCGCTCGTGGTGCACCTTCGGTGCACTTGTCACACCCCTCCATGTCAGTCGGGGGAATCACAGATTGTGCCCCCCCCCCCCACCTTCGAAATCCTGCACACGCCACTGTTCAAGTATCGTACCGTCAGCAAATCAGACCTGTTACCAGAAAAGGTGTCAAAGGGGCGAGAGATGTTTGTTAAGACAATCGTAACTTACACTCTTTTAAAGGGTCTGTTGCATCGTCCCAAACGAAGTTAGGAATATCCCATATGTCTAAATACCATTGGTGACTGCACTTTGATTGAAATATATTCACACAACTTAGCGCTTCACTCTGGTTGGTCAATAATGACTTGGGCAGTCACTTGTGTATCCATTTGTGCTCATACATAGTTGTGTGTGAACAGGGGCCTGATTTGATGTCTGAAAGTAGGGGCCAAACCCGGGTGGACTGCCAAATGGGGCCGAAGGCACCGCGGGAGCGCGAAGCCCTCCCCTAAAGGCCTGGAGTCCAGTGGCCCGCTTCAGGGCCTCTGGTGGGATCCAGGGGCAGAGCTCCGGTGGAGGTCCAGGGGCGAAGCCCCGGAATGTTCGGGGTATTTACGAAATTGTAGGCATTAAAATGATGCATTTCAGCTCCAACTTTAAATGACATAAGGCACTTAACAGACCACAAAAATCACACTTTGACATTTTTCAATTTTATTCTTACTCTGTAAGACTAACGGTCGACTGGGATCGATAATGCAGAGGGCCTGATTAGGGAGTGTAGAATGGATTATTCTGAGGGTTTCCCGGGGATCTGGAACATTAAATTTATAGATGCGAGATCTGCAACACTCAGAGTGGGTGCTCGCGAAGCGCGCTGAAGAAATCTCAGTTTTTAGACTTTTGGCGATATGAGCAACAGAAAAGCTTAGAAAAGTAACCTTAAGGAGAGGGCTCTTGCTGCCCTCCTAAACGCCTGTCCCACATTTCGGTACCGAAAATGGCACTTTCCTCGCCTTACAACTTGCATCTAAACAATCTTCAAAAAGTCGGTAAATTTACACAGATCAATGGTGATAGAAAGTTTGCTTTGAATTTTATCATATGTGTAAGGGAAATTGGTAGTTTCAATGATAATGGAAGAGTTTGTGCGACGCTATGACAAGCGAGATGTTCCACAAAAAGTAGCTCCGAATTCTGAAACAATATTTAAAACAGGTGCGCCCGAAGCGGGCCGAAGAAAACAGCTGAGACAGCGTTTGAGACATTTGATTGTAGCATATTGTTTTTCTTTACTTTTAAATGCAGTATTGTTCATTACACGAGAAAAATTGTCCTATCCCCAGGTGTCTGTTCTTTCCATAGAGCAGGATGTAAGAACCTATATCCTGCTCCATGGTTCTTTCTTTCATATTTCATTTTTGTCGATGGTCTGGGATAATCCCCTCCCCCCTAAACTTTTTTATTAGTGTGAAAAATTAGGTATTGTCGATTTTGAAGTTTATAGAGTATCTGATACTTTACAAAATCAATGAAATGTTTTATGGTAAGTTTTTACATGGGCATGACCAAGGGCATCGGCAGTTAAAGTGCCATGCAGAGAAGTACTTTTAATTGGCGTCTGCATCTTGGGAAGCCTTTAACCGCGAATGCCGCAGGCACGAAGCCGGAGGCTGAGGACTTGCCCTAGTAATTTTTCTTAAATATGACGGCTTTTGCGGTAATTCTGAACACTTTCTTGAGAAAATACGGCTTCCCCCAGGTGTTAGTTAAAATGCTTATGAAATATTTTTCTTATGATGATCGCAAATTTAAGATAGGGCTAGTAACCGTCAGTCAATTTGCTGAGGATGGTGGTAGTTGGTGAGGAAAGTGAAAAGCGAGAGGTGTAGCGAGGGTTTTGGAAATAGTAATTTACTCAAACTGTCCAACAGGATGTGATATAACGAGGAAATGCCATGCACCAAAGTTTTCCTACGCACAGCGGTACGGTAAGCTGTACTACTGAGGCATCAATTATACTAGGCCCACATGACACGAAGCACCCCGAAAAAGTTATCGAGAATTACGATTTCCCATACATGGGTAGGGTTAGTTGGGATTTTGTTTGCAAGGACCAGGGTGTATTTAATGACGCACACTAGTTCTTTCAGTGACCCTTATTTCAGAGCACAATAGTGTGACGCGTAGGAGACGCACATGCTTTGAAAGAAATTTTACGGTGCCATACAAAATTTTCAATTGTATTAGTCAGTTTTCTCTGGGGTTGTGTGCAAAGCGTGTAGAGAAAAATCTTCCTAGCATTTTTAAGGTATTTGATATTAATGTTTTCCTTCATTTAACATTGCAAAATTTAATCATAATAATAACAGGATATTGAAAATTCTCTTACAGTTTCTCTTGCCTTGATTCCTTTCGCTATTTTTTTTTATTTTTATTACTTTTCAAGCTCTGGAAAAAAGTGGAAGGGCATGTGCCCCCTTGCACCACCGTAATCCCACCTACGTGTGTGAATATGTCGTGTGCGCTGACTCCCCACGAAGCGAAAATATCTGGGCAGAAGTGCTGATCACTGTTCAGTCCTTTTGAAAACAAACAGGCAAATAAATGTCTTACAAAAGGAACTTGGTAACTTCGAATATTGTTGAATCTACAAAGTATCACTCCTCAATTAATTCCACTAAGAAGTAGAAGTTCATTTCTTCCTCTTGGCATTTCACATAAATACACTTGAACATGAACGCACAATGACTGGTTTCAAACAGTGGCGTCTTTAAAAGGGGTCGGAAGGGCACAGCCCCCCCCCCCCACCTCAGTGGCCAGTCGAGGCAAATCACTCAGGGGATTTAAAGAAAAAGGGAAAGAGAGAGAGAAATTGAAAAGACAGAGGGACTGAAGAGACAGAAGAATTATGTACTCACTTTGATCCTCTTTATAAATTATATATAATTTATACTGGAATAGAAGAAACTAAACTGAAACTGAAGCACCACAAACTTAGAGAATATTCCAGCCGAGTCATATTATTTTGTAGTTAAGTCTTAAAGTGTACCCGAAGTGCTGAATTACAAGAATATACATTTTAGAGTTTAAAATGAACCTCATTCATCGAACTCCCATTTTCATAGCTTACTCTGATGCTGAGATATAAAATGTTGAAATTTATTCACTTAATTTGAAATTGTCGATTGCACAATAATTTGTGATGTCCTTCTTGTACAACTCACATTACCTGTTTTTGTTTTCTTTTGAAACTAAAATGTTTATATGACCTTGAAATATTACTGCTTTCTTACATATGCATTTTGTACGGAACTGCTTATACAATCAAGTCTTACTGAAACGGAGACACTGATCACTTTTCGGCACAAGGTGCCGTAGCTTTTGACAAACAAAAGAAACACAAAGACGGTACAAATTATTGCGCAGTCTACCATTTCAAATTGAGCTTCAACATTTGGTATCCCAGCTCAAGAATGTCTTGTGAAGATCGGATTGGACTAGTTGGATTCATGTTTGAAGCTACTCAGACTTTAGGTACACTTTAATCTCTCTGTAGGCCTACAGCACTGAACATGCCCGAACGTCCCCGCCAGTTAAAGCATCAGTCAGTTTTGATATCCACCCCGTGACCCAAGCAATATTAATTTTTGTCGCGCTTTGCGAGGATTTCGGTAGCCTGGTATCAGTCTATATCGTCAGGGAAGGCATAGAATACGGGATGAAACAAAGCAAAACTGAGGTGAAAAAATTTCAAGGTGGTGGAGAGTGAGATTTTCATGTATTACTCCGTGCTTATTAACAAGGATTGCCAGCGGGGATTGGGCAGGGGCCATGCCCCCCGTGGGGGGAATTTTCTAATTTCGTCGGGATCATTAATCCGTATAATAAAATATGTAATCCCAGTGACCCTCAGTCGCCGCGACGATCTGCTTGATTTTGCTCATAGGAAGGGCATATTCTTCAATAAAGACCCGAAATTTTCCACTTCTCCTTAAAAAAAAAACAAATTGCTCAAATTTTCTTCCATAAAAATCCAAATGTTTCAAAATTTCTTCAATAAAACTCCCAAATTTTCAATTTTTGTAAAAAAAAGCCGAATATTTTTCGACGCGCATCGCGCCCCGAAGTTTTGTGTTCCTCATCCTTTTGTCAACTCATCGCCTTTGTCGGGGCTTTGGTTGCTGTCCCCGTCGTGGGGTTTGGCTCCCCTGTCAGGCAAATTCTAGCGTCACCCCTGTTTATTAATGTCATGTATCTTCTATACGTACTTTCTGTGCATGATAGTCTTCTCGGCGAATTTATTCCTTCTTTTTTTTAAATTTGTCCTTGACTTTGTTGGTGGCCTCTAATTTGCGCCTAACCTCGAGTCTGCACGGCCCTGATTTCACGGCCGCCCTAGGAGTGAACAGTTCCATGGAACAGCAACAAGGAGAGATCATATTACAGAGGGAGAGAAATGCGGAAGTTCTCTGAACACACTTTGCAGAGTCCAGGTAGACTCACAAAAGGCTGCAAGTTTGTGTTTTAAAAATTAAGAAGCGAATTCCTCCAACCCAAGGATATCTGGATATGGGCC
This sequence comes from Holothuria leucospilota, assembly GCA_029531755.1. Lineage (NCBI taxonomy): Eukaryota > Metazoa > Echinodermata > Holothuroidea > Aspidochirotida > Holothuriidae > Holothuria > Holothuria leucospilota. The sequence goes on from CM055962.1 coordinate 63,227,390, forward strand.
GGGATGCCAGATTTTCTCCAGGTAGTTGGCGATAACAGCCTTGTAGGGTACACAGGTTGAAAAATGTCACTAGCGGAACCGTAGTGACACTTCGTCTTAGTGACTTAGAATGTAGTTTCCTGCAATCAGTTGTGTTGTAGCCTGATTGGGGTTTCCTTCAACGTGCGGCATTTGGAATGCCAAACTTTCTGACCTCAGTTCTAACCTCGAATGGGCTGAGGTCGGCTGTGGACCTGTACAGCAGGAATCACACCCATGACAAATTTCTAAACCCGCAACTGTATACTAGTAAGGATTATGGTCGATCCATTCGCTGTTAGGAATACACGCAAAAGTGTCTCAGTTGTGTATTACCCGGTCAAAAAAGGTACGTAGAGGTTAATTTGTAGAGTACCTTTTTTCACTCGCGGAAACAATTGTCTTCGCCTGCGTTATACCTCTTGTAGAATTTGAACCCTTACGCCGTCTAAACCCTCAAACTACTGCACAATGGGTTTTCGACTTGTTCAATCAGTGATTAGGTTAATGCACACGACATAGCCCCAGGGCCGTAGCGAGCGGGGGGTGTGGGGGTGTCACACCCCCCGATATTTGGTCGCCGTCGGCAAATTTTCGGTCTGTCGGCAAAAAGGGGAGAGGGAAAGGAAAAGAGGAAAGGAGGAAAAAAGGGGAGAAGGGAAAGGAAAGGAAGGGAAAGGAAAGGAAGGCGGAGAAAGAAAGGAAAAAAGAGAAAGAGAGAAAGAGAGAAAGAGAGCGCGTGGCCAGTCTGTTATCAGCTATTTCGATTTTCAGCTCTTCAGCTAATTGGCCCATTCAAGTTGAAGGCCCGTCGGCGAATTGATTATGCATGTGATGGCCGTATCAACGGCCGTGGGTGTAACTGGACGAGTGACTGAGTCCGTCGGGAACTCGGAGAAAGGAAGGGACTCAGTGGTGGGGCCAGGTGGGGGCAGGTGGGCCATGGCCCCCGTCGGGGAAGGTTGCCCCCGTCAGGGAAATTTTCCGATTTCGTCGGGGAGCTGTCATGTATACGATAAAATATGTAGTCCCCAACAACAGCCAGTCACCCCAACGATTTACTTAATTTTGGTCTAAATTAGGGGAAGTTCTTCAATAAAACCCCCAAATTTTCCAATTTTCGTCTCTAAAAATCCATTTTTTTTAATTTTCCATGGTAAGAGCGCAATATTTCCAAATTTTCTCGAAATAGAGCCTAATCTATTCGGCGCGCTTTGCGCGCCAAATTTTTCCTTCAAACATCGTTTCGGCACTGTATCAGCCTCGTTGAGGCTTTGGGTTGTTGACCCCCCTGTCGGGCAAATCCTGGCGCCACCCTTGAAGGGAATTAAAGGCTTCCATATAGGCGCACTATTTTGGGTCATATGACATTTTTGAAAAACCACTTTCTGCACATTATTCCTCACTTTTATCATAACCATGGGAGCAGCCCCTGGCTATTACCCATGCATGGAGCAGGCATCCTTAGTCCGTTTTCTAAGCCCTAACCTTGACTTCAAACACATTTTGCAAACTCCCGAGGATCCGGTTTACCCACAAACATCCTGGGAAAAAAGAAATGCATTCTGGAAAAAAAAATAGTGCGTGCCGCGCGTGTCTTCCCTTCACTGCAGTCTCAGGCTTTTCACTTTTGAAAACCAAAATGAAACATACAGAACCCGTCCTGGCGTTCAAGGCATATTTTGAACGCTCGTGTTAAGATTCTAAACACTTCTTCTCCCTTTTCGAACGCCGGATGCCTATTTGAACACTTACCGTATTTGAACGCCTGACGCGTCTAATGTTCAAATGTTGAACGCATAGTGCTCCAATTCTGAACGACAGGTCCAGATCCTCAAGTATAGTGGCATGACGGGACGAATAGCCTAACACATTAAAATTATCCGGAATCTTTGCATTGGATAATGTATTATGAACCAAAACATACCTATCCTGCATAAGACTTAATTTTTTACCTCAGAGATTATGCTAAAACCTCAGAGCTTCCGGGGGCTTCGCCCCCTGGACCCCCACCAGTTGCCTTAAGGCTGGCCCAGTGTTTTAGCCAGCCCCTATTTGTGCCACAATGTCGTATAAACGGCGACAAATGTTGCACAATAAAAATCTGACAAGCAAATTCTACCCGGGTGTAAATTTTGAGGTTCCTCATTAGGGCAGAAATCCACTCAAATATTGCACCATTTGTAATCTAGGCACCTTTCAAATTCCAAAAATTACACCCCCTCCCCTTAGACCCCTCCTTCAGGCCACAGATGAGTAAATATGGCACTGAGAAAACGTCCTAGCTGAAACGCTGGCGGACCTCTGGATCCTAACCGCTTAAAACTATAGCGGCTTGACGAGAGGAATAGCATAATTCATCAAAATTATGGGGGATCTTTGTATTTGATGATGGATTATGAACAAAAATATATCCATCCTGCAACTTAATTTTTCATCCAGAGATATGCTTAAACCTCAGAGTTTCCGGGGGCTTCTCCGGCTGGGCTTTGCCCTTAGAACCCACCATGGGCCCTAAGGCGGACCCCTGGACCCCACCCGCTAAAGCTCGTTTCCGCGCTACGCATTATCAGATCTATCGGCAAAACATAGTCTCTACACCCCCCCCCCCAAAGAAAACACCTTCGCTACGCCCCTGAATAGCCCTTCTGCTAAGGAGTGCAAGTGTTGAAAGTAGTACATGTGCAAATTACCCTACCCATCATACAAGAAAAACAGCTTTTAAATTAGGCAAGAAAGTAGCCTATATCAAGGATTGTTCATTTCATTGATGTTTACGAAGTTCATTAGCTGGCATCTAGTATAACCTGAACTGTCAGTCATTAATTGACATAGAATTTCACAAAATGAAACGAAAAACCTCGTCACATCAACAAAGCCTCTAGAACCAATTTTAGGCAGTTTAATTCAGTGGCGTAGCTAGAAAATCATAACTGGGGGCCAGAGCACTTAGGGGGGGGGGGCAAAACTGTGCACGCGATGCGTACCCTGCGAGTGTGAAGCGCGAAGCCCAAAATGGGTGGGGTCCAGGGGCCCACCTTAGGGCCCCTGATGGGATCCAGGGGCAAAGCCCCGGTGGGGGTACGGGAGCAAAGCTGCGGAAGCTCCTGGGTTTTAGTATTTTAGAAACCTCGGGAAAACTGTTTCGAACAGAAATTTTCTAGTGTAATGCTTTAGATTTTTAGTACATTTAGACTTGTAAGAAGGGCTAGTTTGAGCATAAAGTTAGTATTAACAGTTACTGATGCACATGCGCCCTGGATTAAAGTTTTGCCAGAGTTGCGATGTGCTTTAAATGTAAGAAAGGTAGGGCGAAGTTTTATAGTTATCCGAGACGACCAGAAATCGGCTTGCTTAACTGAAAATCAACTCTAGATGGTTCTTTTTTAAAGAACCATCAAAAGAGAACAGATATTCCACTTACAGGTAGCCGTGATTAGCCCGTGACTAGTTTTTGTTAGTTTTTGTTACCTTGTGCTTTCATCTACTGTCAGCCCTACATAATGTCTCGGAATATAATAAACAGAGAAATTTATTTCTCGTTGTAAAAAAATACTTCCGGCGTCTACACATAAACCTGACGAAAGGTTGGAAGAAGAAACCTGTTATAGCCTAAGAGTTTTACTAGTCTGTTTAGATTGGGAAGTTTGACAATTTGAAATGCGTGAGAGTTTAGAAAGATAGAAATTTAAATGATAGGCTAATCTGTCAGTGATATTTAGACAACACATAACCTTCAATTTTTTCGGGGGGGGGGGGCTTGCGGAAGTTTGGAGGCCTAGGCCCCCGAGGCCCCAGTGGCTACGCCACTGTTTTTATTATCCTGTATTGCTATAGCGTCTGAGGCTTCACCCACTGGGGCTCTGCCCAGGACCCCGCCAGGGGCCCTTGCGCAGGCCTCTGGAACCCATGCACACATGCAAACTCGGGCTCTGAGCTCGTGGTTCACCATCAGTGCAATTGTGACACTCCTTCATATCAGTAGGGGGAATCACAGGTTTTTCACCACCCCCACCTTCGAAATCCTGCACACGTCACTCGGTTTAAAGTTCATAGATTTATTCACACACCTGTCGGTTTCATAAAGCTCTGTCGTAATGCGCTTTCAATGCCTTACATGTTAAGTGTCCACAACTATAAAAAGGGGGGAAAGCAACTTGGGTGTTCGTTTTCAGCGCAGCGCAGAGGTGTGCGTCAACTTAGTGTTCTGGATAACTAATTAGCCTACACAGGGTAATCATGTCAGTTTTTTCTCAGCTTATAGGCCTACAACGCCACGCTCAGTAAGTTCGAAAAATGGCATTTTCTGTAATACTGCTTAAAGGCAGCCTATGCAGTCACCCCAAACAGAGTGAGTGTACCCGGTCACTCTAGTTCATGATTGGCCTGTTTTGATCATGTGACAATATTTTTGTTGGTAAATTGTGAAATTCAAGGAGAATTTCTCCTTGCTTTATCTATTGTTTGTAATAGTTATGTTCAAAACGTCTTTAGAGGTGCTTGTAATGCAATAAGAGGAGATTTGCAACAATTTGCCAATTTTTCAAAGAAAATTTTGGGGCGACTGCATATTGCCTTTAATAAGTGTACGCATTCATTCAGATAAACGAAATAGAAAAAGCGCGAATATCATGATTTACACTGTTCACCTCGATTTGCGTCTCCCCGGAGGATTCAGTTAGGCTAAATTTCCCTAAACAGTGTGAGGTAGGCTACTTGAAGAACTAATGCCAAGAACAGCGTCTTTGCTTACCCAGCAGATCTAGAGCAGACAAACTTTTTCATCCAACTTATCGCGACGAAAATGCTAAAACTAAAAACTAAAACGGAGGAGGGGCAGCCTAAGGGGAGAGGTGCTACGCAGGCTAAATCTTTGCTTTGATACTATCCGAGGTATTGCGTAATATCTTTGCTTTTTTTTATTGCTGTCAGGGTATTGCGTAATATTCGACTGGACACACGTGTTGACAGCGCTTCCACTTTTGGGATACGATTTTTTTTTTTAAATACGACGAGCTGTGAATCCGACCATGAAAATTTGTAACGCAGGGAATTTCAAATCAAGTTTGATAACGTATACATTCAAGTAAAAGACTAGTCTCCAGTTTGAACAAAAATAGGTTTAAACGCTATGAAACGACGATAATCGTAAAACCATTTATATGTAGATATACAATGCACTATGATATGTACTATGTAGCCTATAGTGTATTATATATATCTACTGTACATATAAATCTTAACTCCTGTGTGTAAAACGAATGTACCAGAAACAACTGCAATTTAAGCCAGACGCTACAAAAATAAGTTAACAACACCAAAAGATTCGATATATCCTAGTGATGGACCTTTGTGACATAATGTAGAAAAGTTTCCAGTTTATTTAAGGAATTTAATGTTAATATATGGAAGTGCTTTGTGTAAAAGCTGAGACAAAGTGCAGCTGCCTGCCGATCTATGAAAGAGGCAACTCTCCTGAGATCCCCTACTTTTTTGTGCCAACGAGACGGTAACAATTGCTTCTACTTTCTGCGTTTTGTCAGTAGACCTAAATCTTCGGCCGTGCTTCTCGTACCTTTCATTGCTATTGCCATTGTCAACCCCATGACTAAATATTTGTATTTTGCCAAGGCTAAGTTAGCCTACACTACAGTATATGATACTCAAGCGTTCTCAGCCTAAAGGCTGACAGTAATATACATAATAACATATTATAGTAGCCTATTCGTACTACTAGGCCTAGGCCTAAGTCATTTATAGCGTACGTACTCGTATATAACATAGGCCTAATAGGTTAAAGGGCAAAGAGGGACAAGGTCCCATAATTCCCAACCTAGGGTGAAAGTTAAAACAGGAAAACTGCTGCAATTATATTTTAGTATCATGATGTGGGTATGTTTCAAAAAATTTTAAGCCAGAATGGCATTGTAAATAACTTCAGTTGTGTGATAAAAGGGCCTTTTCATAAAATTGCTCCAGTGCCTTGATTGTTACCCACACTGCTTTTAGATTGAGAAGGGGTTTTAATCCTTCTCTTCAAGATGTCATACACTGTTTGTGTGTAAAGACATAAAACTTAAGCTGGATTTGAGACCAATTGAACAAAGCCATATCACATCCCAATAAAAATTTCTGATGGGTCAACTAATTTGAGTGACAGGATGGCAATTAAATCTTTAAAAATTTCATGTGTGTCTTTAAAACGTATGCAGGGAACACAACGAGATGCACCTTTGCTTTTCCTCTAGCCTACAGCATGTTTTTATTTTTCATTCTGTTACAGTATATCACTGTGAAGTATGTTAAAACAACTCACAAACATATTTTGTGGTTTTTGTAGGGGACAACCAAATATCGTGAACTACAACCAAGTTTTTGTTAGTGATTGTCCTCTGGTCAATACTTGATTAGCTTAGGAATCATCACTGCACAGTCATGGAAGAACTTGTCAGTGTTAACTGTAGTGTTTTACTTAGGTTTGTACCGCATTTCAAATCCGGCCGGACTACTGGCCAGATTTGAGGATTTTTCCAAATCTGGCATCCAGCCAGATTTTTTGTTAAATCTGGCCAGATTTGCCAGATTTTTAGGTAAGCTATACAATACAACTTACAACTTAAATTTCTAGCAAGTCTTTACTCTTAATTAGATATAATAAAATGCATAGACCAGGATTGAAGTGTGCTTTAAATAATATTAAATAACGTTATTTAATGATAGGGTTTATTCCTAGTTACAAACTTTCAACATGCTCAAGGGCTTTGTCACCCCCAACTCAGTAAAGAGAGGTAGGCATGCCACACAGATATAAAGTTACTCACAAGAAGGAGGAGTGATGTATTTTGTTAAACAGTTGAAAGTGTCAATGAATCAACCCAAAGCTTATATCAAATTGAAATGTTTACCAAATAGAAGTATTGAAATCCTATCCATATTACTAGCTGGTCAAACAGTCCTTGAATAACACAATAGTGAGTACATATCTTGAAAGTCCAGAAATGTAGCATCACACAAAGTATAGCAAATTGAAGTGGTACTTTCTCAAGCTTCAATGCATAAAGTATGTCTAATATACAGTATATGATAAGATACACATAAAATGATGTGAATACCTAAAATACATGTTAGTGTAACTGAATTAACAAATGTTACCAAACCACATTACATTACTGCAGTACCGTTTCTTGTAAACTAAAAACAGTAAAAAAAATTAACCAGAAAGCCAAGAGAACTACTGTATTGATTTCTTGACTGTTAAAAGAAGTTTTACAAATCAAGGATGCAAAACTGACAAAATATAATGCCAATGATTGATACAGTGAGAACATTTCACATTTACACAGCACAGTCCTATATTGTATGGTTCTTGGACAACTGGATAACTTGCTGAGATAAATTCCTACCAATGAAATTGCCCATCAGCAAATTTCTGACCCCCACGCTGTCACATGTATTAGCATGGTTACCCCACTTTGCATACCATAGATTATATAATGAAAATCTTCCTAACCAAAGTTTAAAACCTGCATTGAATATCACCTTAAGAATTGTAATTGATTCCATTTCAAAGTGATGCACAGTACTGTACATTCAATTTGGATAATGACTGCCAATGTTATGAAAGTATATGTTTCCTTGTGAACTTACTTTTTGTCCCCTCATTTGCTAATTTTCAGCATGTTACATGAATTAAACAAAGGGTCCAAGCTCAAATCAAGCTTTGATATATTAGAGGGTTACTTATTCTGAGCAGTCTGGTGAAATTTCCATTGAAATTCGATGTGTGGTTCTCAGGATATCAGCAGATAAAGTTGTCACATTTTATACACAAAGTGAACTTGAAGCAAGCAAACATGATGTCATACCCTCACATTAATGGGCGGTCTTTTGTTTTTCTTTAAACCTTATCAACAATTTTCTCCTCAACAAACGAATGTTATCACAAAGTGTTTGCTTGAGAGGCATGGGAAAATTACAAACTTCACATTCCCCATGAGGAGGTCCTATCCCTATTAATTTCAAGGTCAACACAACAGACTGAAAAAACAAAGGAAACAAAACATTCCTTATCAATGTGAGGAAGTGATATCAGGGAGCTGCCTACTGATATAACTTCCACTTGCCTAAAGCTCACTTTGGGTCACAAATGTTGGAACTTCTTTTGCTGATATCTCGAGTAACACAAGTCCAATTTGAATGAGAGTTTCACCAAAATGCACAGATTTTGTTCCTTTTTCACATATGAAAAGTAAATTTTTGCTTAAAACCCTCCTTTAAGAAAAAAGAAATGAAAGCATAGGGAAATAAGGTGTGCCTATCCCTCCCCTCCCCCTGGAGATGTTGAATCCTAACTCAACAGATCTGCCCAGAATTAAAAGAAAACAAATAAAAGCATAGGGAAATAAGGTGTGCCAATCCCTCCACTTCAACCCCCCCCCCCCTGTAGTAGTGACTCCAAGCTTTGCAGGTCTGTACTAGAAGACAAAATAAGTATATTTCTCAATTTTTGTAAGCTGTAAGGGAATGAAGTTGTATGTCAATATACTGTAGCCCTGTAATAGAGTTGAAGAGTTGTACTGTTTGAGGCTTAATTGGTTTCATATTTTCAATTTCTAGCCCCCTTAGAATTTAGAGAATACATCAAGGTAAACATAAGAAATGTATTATCCATTAATGAACAATTTGTAACCCCCTCCCCCCACTCCCAAAAAACAATGCCTCATCGATACTAATAATAGTAGTATACTAATAATAGGGTTGGTTTTTTTTTTGTCATTTTGTCAATTAACCATGCAGACATGCCACCTTTCAATCACAAAAATCAAAATAGACTTGAATTCCACAGTTTCTGTGTGGGGAAATTACCAACATAGCCTAATAATAGTAAATATTTATATGCTACCTGGTTCTGTTACCAATAAAAATGCAAAAATTCTACTCACATAGAAACAAAAATAGACATAACCCCACCTAGTAGGTTCTGGTTCTTTCATTTGACTAAATCCGGCAAATCTGGCCGGAATTGCGACCGGAATTCTTGTATAAATCTGGCAAATCCGGTTCCAACCGGATTTTAAAATTCCAAATCCAGTGCACCCCTAGTTTTACTGTACCCACTCAGGCAGACTATTCCACTCATTAACAACTCTATGGGAGAAGATGAACTTGCTAATGTCAAGCCTTGCACAACATTTCACCAGCTTCTTACAATGGCCTGGAACCCAAGAATTACTTTGAACCTTTAAGTAACTACACGGTAACAAAGGGTTTCTTTAGGAAGAAATTTGTAAACCTGAAGCATGTCTCCTCCAAATCCTTCTAAACTCCAGGGTGGTAAGCCCAAGACATTTAAGTCTAATATGACAAGGTAGATTTCTTTCTTCAGGTATAAGTGGAGCATGTCCTCCTCTGAACTTCTAAAAGAAACTTGTCCTTTTCATAGAAGGGACGACAAGCCTGAGCGGCATAGTCAAGATGGGGTCTTACCAACAGCTTCTACAAATTTAGTACAATTTCTTTACTAAAATTACTGAAGTTCCTCTTGATCAGTCCAAGCACCCTATTTGCCCTAGCAGTAGTAGCTGCACACTGCCGAGATGGCTTCAAATTGCCTGTAATAACAACACCCAGATCTTTCTCAAAAGTCATATTATTTAAAATACAACCATTCATGTTATAATCATAGCTGAAATTTTTAGGACCAGAATGAAGGACTTTGCTCTATCTGCGATGAAAGACATTTGCCAAGTCTGAGACCATGAAAGTAATCTATTCAAGTCTTTTGAAGCAATATAATAATGTAATGCTGAGCCTGAAGATGCCTGTAGCCTAACGAAAAACTGAAAAGACAAGGTAACGCACTTCGTGGCATTTAGGCACCATCTTCACCAAACTGAATTGTGATTTTTTTCCCTTATCCATCTTTACTTTGCCTCTTTTCAATACACAAAAATGTCCTAACAGCAATTTTCGATCAGTTGAATCTTTAGTAGTAGATAATGATTTATTCAGACTGAGAATATCTTCAAATTCAAAAAAAGAAACATTTACATTTCTTGGCAAAAAAATCCACTCTGCAAGACAATTGAACACATTCTTGTGGAGTGCATGTTGAAATGCAAGCTGATACAGGGTTCTAGCCAGGCTATTAACACTGGGTGCTGCTATTTGTTTGATCTTGGTGCTACCAGCTTCTGATGTCAGAGAGTTCCAGTCGTCAATGACAAACTGAGAAGTGTAGTGACCCTTCAGCATAAGGTTTGGTCGCTGCTTAAGAATGGTTATCTCATGCCCCCTTGTGATCATACCAGAGTTCTGATGACTTTAATTGGAACAGAGCATCAACAGGTGTTCTGTGGAAACCCAGTATAATTTTAAAAGCTTCCATCAGGTCAGCTCAGTGCCTTCTCTTTTGCAAAGACATTAGATTGGCACATTTGAGCCTCTCTGAATAATTCTTATCAGGAAGGTTGGGAATACTTTTTGTTATTCTTTGTTTGCTTTCAGTTAAATGGATACTTTATTGAAAGTAGGGAGTGATCTAGTTGTGGTCTCACCACACTTTTATAGATCTTTAAAATGTTTGATGTGCCCCTGTCCTCATTACACCTTTTAGTGAGGACCTACAATCCTGTTTACTGCTTTACCAGCTTGAGCTACTTTGCATGGCTAGTGACAGAAAGGGATGTGTGAATGATTAATCCAAGGTTCTTTTCTTCTGAGACTCAGTGAGATTGTAAACTTCACATTGTTGTTTCAATAGTCATAGGTTGGATTTCCTCTTTCTTTGTGCATAACTTTACATTTTGATGAAATAAATAAACATTTACCATTCCTCAATTGCTCATTTCATGAACTGCATAAGTTGTTCTGTATGCAAGCTGGGCCTCTTCCTCTGCACTGACTCTTCTGTAAACTTTCGTGTCATCAGGAAACTTTCAAATTTTGCTGCAAATACCTCTGTGAATGTCATTGATGTAAATTAAAAACAGTGTTGGTCCTAGAACTGACCCTTGGGGGACACCACTTGTAACAGGATACCAGCAAACCCCATTAATAACCTCTCTCTGTTTCCTATCATACAGCCAAACTCTAATCCAGTGTGCCCCCCCCCCCCCCCCAGGTACAGGCTTGGCTCAATATGATGGCTACATCTTACCACTCATAATATTATGCATATGATCTAAAGAAATTAGTAGTGCCATATACACTTAGCATATTTTGTATTAAGCCACTTGTAAAAAATAAAACACTTGAAAAATAGTGTTGAGTTGAAAGTATTTTTGGTAGTTTACTTGGAATTACCCAAAGCTTCTAAAATTCCTAAATTTGTAGAACTCCTGGGGGCTTTGCCCCCTGGGCTTCCATGATGGTTTTGGTCTTGGACCCCACAAAGGGCCCTAAGGCAGGCTCCTTGACCACATGCCGCTTGAATGATTTCTTCGCAGTTGCAGTACTTGATGCCTTTGATGTCATAAGCTAGCTGCCCTTTTTTTAATCTGGCCAAAAGCCTGCTCTTTACTGTACCTCAGACCAACGTAAGAGACTCATTATAAAACTTGGAACCAAAAGTTTCTTAGATTGGAGCCATTTTTAGGTCACTTGGGGAGGAATGGAGTATTACAGTAAACAAACTTGTGGCCAAATACACTGCATTTACAGATCTTTAGCACTTAGCAGTACGCCAGTGTTCCTGCAGAAACAGTATTAATGATGCCCTTTTTCACATTTTGCAGCTTTGGGTGACCGAAGTGAAGTTCACATATTTTGAACTTAAAGCCAGTCATCACCATGACAACAGTTTATGAGAATGGAGAGGTGCAGCTCCTTCCAAGAGAATCTGGTCACTATATTGCTGAAAACTCGTCGCATGTCAGCATTAATGGTGAAGCAGTGAAAGACCTTGCAAATAAGGTAATTTTAGCCTTATTTTCATTTCTCAGGTTTACAGTATTAAACTCACTTTTTTGTGTGTGTCTGTGTGCGTGTTAATGTTTGTGTATGAAGAAAGAGAAATATACTTGTATTAATGCAGTGCTGTTATGTACCCTGTACCTGCATGTAATGCCCAGCTCAAATGTACTACACATACTGTAGTATGGTATTCTATTTGAAGGGTGTGTGGTTATGATAGGCTACTGTACAGTAGGTACACCACAATGTGGTAAATGCTCTATCTTAAAACTGCAGATGAAAGGGTTATTCTCCCTACAAGTTTGACTAAATAAAAATGAAAAGAGAGTTGGAAAAAGACAAATCCTGTTTGAAAGCAAATTGTATATTGGCATTACCTGCAACTTTAAGAAGTGCAGAGTGATGTTTTTGGTATACACCTTGTCAAAATTGCCTTTGTTGGTGTTTGTATTTGCTGGTTTGCGGTATTTACAAGTTGTCAAGTTTTATTGGTTTGTCTCTGCCTCTGGATCAAAAATGCTGATAGCAGCAAGGTATTACCATTCAGGTTGGTGTGTTTGTGTTTCTGTGTGTGTGTGTGTGTGTGTTTGTTTTTCTGTGTGTGTATGCAATGCCTTGTCAACATGGAAACTCATAGAAAGAAAACTGTTTTGCACGATTGTATGTAGGTACAGTATGTTGGCCATTTGCTGAAGTTTTGTCAAGGTAATTGCTTTACATCGCCAGTACGACATTTCAGTAGTAACAATGGTTTATGTGGTTTCAGTTCATCAACTTCAATATGAATGATTACTGTAGGGAGACCAATGTAGTGAAAAAAGCTTGGTACTGTATCTTGCAAACTCATAGAAAATTAAAAAATGTACAAATTTGAGAAGATCTTCAAAGATTGGGACATCATACTTGGGAGAGTATGTTGGGCCAAGTGCATGCCATGGAAATGCCCATAAACCTACAATCCCGAGTAGTCCCGCACAGCCTGGGAAAGTCTTATTAGTGATGGTCAGTAACTTTCACATTCTGTGGTTTTAGTCCAGTGAGTTGTATCTTCACAACCGTGCTCAATCCGGACATATGATCCGGCCAAGCCCTAGTAGCCACTGGAACTACAGTACTTACTAAGCACCACAAGTCATTATTTGCTTGAGCGCACATTGTGCTGATAGAGGTGGAGTTTTGTTACCTTGTTTTGATGCAAGCATCATTAACTGTGTGGTCAGCTTCTACAAGAATTTGGACTAAAAGGACTTTCATGTCATGTTTGATGTTTTGCCATCTTACTTTTATGGTAGTGTCATGCAAACTGCTGTACAGTAGGTGAGGAATGCTAAACATTGCAGTACCTCTGAAGTGCTTCATATTTACCATGGCTACAGTGTTAGTGAGTACAAGATAGGAGTAACAGCTCTATAGGATCAGTAGATCATCTTATTCATTAATGTTGAGGACCATAAGTGGAAATGGTCAGAAATGCCAGTAAAGACGAAAAATAATAGAAGCGCCGGAGGGCAACGTAGTCCATAGTATCGAATTGTGCCTAATTGCTCTTGTTGGTTCAGGGTAGTAAGAAGCTATGGTTGCAATGTATGAACTTATTATTTATGAGTAGATGGAACAATGTATGACATTGGTCATCTACAAGAAAGTCATAGAAGGTAAACTCTGAGCAGCACACTTGATAGGTATCTGTGATAGGTATCTGTGAAATGTGGACTCACTGATCCATACCCCTAACCAAAGCCCTTCTCACCATACTGCACTTGTTTATAAGCTTTTGCCAACTTTGCATGCTGTGCCTACAGTACTGTAAGGTGTGCCTAAAATATTCCTTGTGGCAGTCAAAAAAAAAGGAAAAGATTTTCAGTAAATGACCCAGTACATGGTCAAGTGGTTAGAGCATCTGACTTGCAGCTGGAAGGTCTGGGGTTTGACTCCTGGCCAGGTCATATCAAAGACACTAAAAATGAAACCTACTGCCATTGTGTTTGGTGCTCAGTGTAAGCAATGGAGTAGGGGAACAAGCCAGTGAGCCACAACTGGAAAAAAGGCCGTGGCAGGCCTGACTTAAACCAGTTGGTTAGAAACTGAGTGGTAAAACCTCATAGAACTCTAACTCCTTGTGTAACATTATCCCTTCAGACGATTTCTTTTTATTTTGTTATGTATGTTAATGTTGTTTATGTATTCTTTTAAAATCATTTGTGAAATAAATTTCAGTTGAATTAAATTAATACAGCAGAGAAGGCATTGTAAAGTGTGAAATGTGTTTTTGTTTGCATGCAGCTAGTGTATGAATCCTTATGGAAAAGTTTTGAGCAGTAGCAATTTCTTCGTAATGCAGGAAAGTTATCTGTAATGCATAATTTTAATTGTGGAACTAACTAATTAGTTACGTTTTTGTTTTCTTGTTTAGATCTTTCAGAGCCTAGAGTCCAATGAATACAGCATCAAACAATGGAAACAACACACGTTACACCCAAAAAAGATGATCAAAGAGACTGTAGATTGGTAAGAGTTGACTTTTAAGTAATCTTGAATCTTTAAAGACATACTCATCATCCTGCACAGTTCCATTTCTCCCAACTAGTAACTTCTAGCCCTGCCCACAACTGTCTTTATCTTCTTCTTGTGCTGACACAAACCTAGTTTATTGCTTCAGGTGATATCCTCATAATCGTGGTAAGCATAATAGACCCTAATGTGTAATCAAAACACTCGCTGCACATGCTGTGTAATATGAGTTACTCTTCATCTGTTGAATTTTGTAACTCTGATGTCAATCAAAGAGCAGTCACCAGTTGAGACTTCGCTTACCCCTAAGTAAAAGTCATACTTGGGGTGATGAGTATCTGTCTTTAAACTAACATTTTATGGTGCTATGAATGCAACCTACATCATGTTGTAAAAACAAGCTTGAAAAGGGGCAGATGTATTCAATAACAGCTCTGTAGCCACCCCATTGGTACCACCAACTGGTCCAACAGCTCATTGCAATTGCATGGTCCTACATTCTATGTGCCCTGAAGAAGGAACCATGGGCACTTATTACCATGTGAATGTTTTACGCTAGAAGCAATGGGCTGTGGGAGTAATGGGTTGTTTTGTTGCTCACTGTATCACCTATTGGATTTAAGACCAGTTGCCTGTAAGACTGTTGGAATGTCTCCAAGCAGTCACCCCTATGTGAATTTGCATACCAAAATATGCTACATTAAGGAGGATCATTGTACTCACTAACTGACATTTTCTGCTTACAACGAAAGTACCTATAGACCCATTTCACCCATAAAATACTTTTTATGGCAGTGTAAAGAGGTGTCATTAGGACTCGATTTTAACAGTTGTCTGGTTGCCCATGATGACCAAAATTTGTGACAGACTACAAAAATGGTGGGTTGGTTGTCCATGGAACAACCAAAGTTCAAGCAACAAGTTCTAGGGTTACTGCAAATTTGTTTGTTGACTACTAAATTTTCTTCTGGACAACCAAAAAAGGCAGACAGGTTGTCCAATGGATAACCATAAAATTTCTTAAAATCAAGGCGGTCATGCCAGGGGATCAGCTCAGGCTCAGATGTAAGTCACACACTAAGTGACCAAACAGGCTGTTACAACTGATAATGTAGTAATTGACCGATAATGTATCACTTACTGATAACGTAGTAAAAATTGACGGATAAAGAATCACTAACCCATAATTTACAGCAGTAAAAGTTGACCAATAATGTAGTAACTTTTTAACCGATAATGTATTACCTCAAAAACGATAATGTAGAAAAAATTTTTAACCAATAATGTATTACCATTTGACTGATAATGTAGAAAAAGTTACTACATTATCGGTCAGTTTTTATTACATTATCGGTTAGTGATACATTATCGGTCAATTTTTACTACATTATTGGTTAATGATACATTATCAAACAATTACCACATTATCAGTTGTAACACAGGCTACTTCAGGTAGTGGTACCACTGGTATGCATGAAGCTTATCTTGTAAACAGTTCATGCTATGTATGCATACTAGTATAGGTATAGGATGCGAAACAGATACCAGCGCTTCATATGTGCCTCCAACTTAGCTCTGTGTAAACATAATTTTTTGTCTGGGTTTGTACAGCCCTATAGACATTATGCATTGACGCCATGCGACATCATTTTGGAGGGGGTATTAACAATGAAGAACACTGCACGCACAATGTACGTAGACTTCACACGAGGGTGTAGTAGACTAATACGCGTATCCCACTGGAGCACAAATCAGCTGTCTGCATTTGTTTGTGTAGGTTGCAATGATATATGCTTGCCTCCATTGGAGGGTGCACTTTCTGTTCTGTGACATCATATGCTTAAGGTCTCTCTAAGCCAGCATTGCAACTGGTTCTTGTGGAAGGGCTCCTCAGGAAGTGGTCTCAGAATGCAGAATACCAACCCACAAATATTTAAATATAACCATCTGTATACTGTACCTATGTCAAATCATTTAAAAAACTTACTGACATGAAGGATAACTTAATATTTCATAGCCGGGAAAACTCCAGATGTAAAACTTTACATGTAAATATATTTTTGTTCATTTTCAGGATTTTTGTGGTAGATACCCTCAACTTTTCTTTTTGGAGTGAGACCCATGAGAAGAGATACTTAGTAGAATTCAAAGGTCAGCAGTATAGTGGCTACTGGGCATTATGTGCAGTCATCAATAGAGCTATAGATGTAGGTATTTGCATTTTAAATTATATTTTGGTGTTTGAAATGTGGATTAATAGTGGTATAAATCCCACTCTGTAAGAGACGTTCATGTATAAAGTAAATTTGTTTGAGACCGTGAAATGACCTCAGTCAAGTAACATTTGATCAAAGTGGCCTTAAGTTGCCTTAAGAAGTTAAATGTCTTCGAATTTCCGACTGGCTCTTCTGTGACTGCTGAATAAATGCAAGAGATCAGCCTCAAGTAGATTTTACTGTAGTGATGTACAGCACTACAGTGAAATCAGTCAAAACTGCCTTATAAAAGGCTATTGAAATTCAGCCAGAGTCCCTCAGTGTCTTACTAGCCTACATAGCAGGCATATGTTAGTTCAACAAATGATGGAAAGGTGTGAGCAATAAATGGCTGTTTTACAGTGTATGTAGGCTGTCATCTGTGTCCTTAGTAGACAGGATGAGGGGTGAAAAACAATTCATTCTGTTGGTCTGTTACCAATAGTCAGCTGTTCTCATTCACACACTTAACAACAGCCTGAGTAAGATCTTAGTTTTAGTCAAGATTGTATCATTGTGAACATTCATGTGTCTTCAAATTGTCTAATAATATGAAGTAGTAGTGCTAGTGCTAGTAGCAGCAGCAGTAACAGCAGCATGAGTGGCAGTAACAGCAGTAGTGGTACTGTAGTAGCAGTAGCAGTGGTACTGTAGTAGCAGCAGCAGTGGTGTAGCAGTAACAGTTGCAGTCATTAGTGAATGATGGAGTTAGGGTCTGAAGACCAACCTCTCCCTGTCCATCACTGGTTTAATAAGCAAAATTGGGTGTGGCTGGTTTTTACTTGATTGTTAGCTTCACTGTTCAGTGGAGAAGGACATGGGGACCTCAAGCAACAGCTCTGATTGCATTCACTGTTAAATTGGCATTGCAAATTGTTAATGGCATGATGCAAGAAATTTGAGCGGCCAGCTACTGGCCAAGCAAGCAGATCCATTAGCATGCTCAAAAGGAAGCAGAACTTACACTTCCTTTTTGTGCCAAATTCCTAAATTGTATAACATTCGGTATATTTGAAATGGCCCAATGTTTATGATCTGACCTAAAAAATTTTATGTGAATTTCGTGTAGTAGCTGATAGGGTTTTGGCGATGTACGATACCTATCGATATATCGTTGCCAGAAGTCCATATCACGATATGCGATATGAATTACCTTTATCCTGATATGACAATATAGAAAAAAATAAAACTTTCGGGGAACTGAAATTTTGATAATTTAAATTTTGAAGATGAATCAGTGTTTGTAATGTCAGTATTCATGCATTAATTTTGTCTTTATTCAGAAATTATGTGTAAATTTTTTTAGGCTAATTTCAGGCACATTTAGCCATGTCTAGAACAGGAAATACAGGTTAATCCGTTTTGGCGATATATTGAAATATCGCAAAATTTTGGTGACATTATCGCGATATATTACTATGGATTTTTTGTATCCAAGCCTAGTAGCTGATATAGGACAAACCTTCATTTAAAGAAACAGTAGAGCTGTTGGTAGAATATTTTGGTGTAATCTCAAATCCTGTGTTATAATTAATCTTTTACAGGAGGGTATCCCTATCACAGATCCGTCCTACTACTCCAAGATTACAGATGAACAAATGAAACACATATTCAGATCTGCGTCCAGCACGTGTATACCTTTACTGGAACAGCGGAAGCAACATCTCCATGAAGCTGGGTCCATTCTTCTTCAGGTAACAATAGGAGGCAGTTACAAATCAACAGAAAATGCACTTATACTAGTGTTCATAGCTAGTTAGTTAGTTAGTTAGATGAGGTTTAACGTCCCAGTTTCCAACCAATTGGTTCAAGTCGAGACGACCACGGCCTTTTTCCAGTTGTGGCTCACTGGCTTGTTTTCCCTACTCCATTGCTTATGCTGAGCACCAAGCACAAAGGCAGTAGGTTCCATTTTTAAAGTCTTTGGTATGACCCAGCCAGGATTTGAACCCTAGACCTTCCAGCTGCAAGTGTTCATAGCCACAGACAACTGTTGTTGTGCTGTTACCGCAAGTAGTGGATATGACTGATACCATGTATTAGAACCAATTGGCCTGCTCAGAAATCAGAACACTCTGACCAGACCTCACAAAGGGGAGGTCGGGTGTAATAAAATTCTTCTTATCTGTGCATTTCTTTGTTGTCAGAAAAACCTGTCACTTATATAATAACACTTAATCCCTGACCAGTGAGGAACTTTGTCCAGTTGATTACATATAGCAGGTACTGTATGCTATTGACATATCCTCTCATGGCACATTTAAATCTTTTGTGTAGGATATGTACAGGAAGTCTTTATTTACTTAAAGAAGGGCTGAGATGTTACCAGGAATCAATCAGTTGTGTAGAAAGGGACCAAGTTTAATTGGATTAGGTAACAGATACACAGTTAATGGTTCTAAAACAGGGTCTTGGTCTCTAAGCAGATGAGTACCTAATGACTGGTGTTTCAGTTCTCAGTATTGGCTGTTCACTGATCTGACACCAAATTGAGTGAACAGTGTACACCAAACCATATGCTATTGGGCACTACCACTAAGTGTTGTGTCATTTTCATAGGGAACTTAAAGTCAAACTTTCTAAAATGATGTAACATTTTCATGAATGTTGGACAAGAAATGTTGGATAAGCAGTATCACCATTTGAGGTAAAACATTACTGCTACAGTTACAGGAGAAAAATGGGGACTACGGTATCAGCCAATACTGATATTGAATGAATAGTGATAACTGGTCCAGCACTAAAGACAACTTGTACCCATGCTGTGACAATCCCCCCTCTTGGGCAATTCTCAATCAGAAATTCCTAGCAGGACTGTCTCCTGGGATAATCCTCATCTACGAGAATTACTCCTCAAGCACAACTTCCCCCAGCAGAAAATTTTGGAATTAACCAGGGTGGGAATTGTCCGGGGGGGGGGGGGGTGGGAGGGGCAGTTGGGTGGGAGCCAACCATTCCCTTAGAGGTTATATAATTTAACCTGATCTATACTCTCAAGCTGAGGTAATACAATTGTACCTGTACCAATAACCAGAGACTGTTAACTTTTTCTAAAACTTTCAACCACAGACAATGTGGATTGTATACTCTTAAGCATAGACAACACGCAGTGTCAAGCAGAAATAATGTACTTGTAATACAGTAGTCATACTTGTGAACCCAAACTCACTCTAAACATGTGCAGTACCAGTAGGAATATTAAATGTTCCAGTTAAGGTTTAAGTTTTCCAATTTTAAAGATAGAAACTAAATATTTTGTGTGTTACATTCAGACATATGTTTGACATTGTTTGTGTATTTGGCCGCCAGATCTTGAAGGGCCAATTCTCTCACCCCGGACAATTAAAGTTTCCCAACTAAGTTTACTTCTAGCCCCTTTTGGAAAACATCATTCTACTACTCCTCCAAGAGACCTAGACAAAGGTGCAATAGTGTATACCGAGTTTAAATTACTTAAGGCTATATTGAGCAGAGTATACTAAGGCTACTGTATTTTAATTCACTGCTAGTGGAATCAGGGCTGTCAGTGCAATGGGCCTCACTACTTCACATTTCTCTGATCTGCATGTCATCTACCAGTTCATGTGAATATTGATTGAAGTTATGTCACATATCAAACAGCAGTCATCTAAATATGGTGGGGGATGCAACAGCCCATTTAAGTTGTGTTCTGCTTTTCCCCTCTAATGACAAAAGGCATTCTGCTCTAATATGTAATTTCAGAGGTAAAATAAATGTATTTCTACTGGATGTAATAAGTATTGAAAGTGTGAAGAATATTCACAGCTGCCTTAAATAGGAATCCATTAAAAATGGACCAATATACACACTCTGCTGTACACAACTCATAGGTTTATGACCGCAAACACATTTTTCTGTTTGTTCTAGATGTTTTACCCACTTACTTCATAATCGGTTCTTTTTCTCTCCTGGATCACAGAAATTTAATGGCTCATTTGCAAACTGTGTGCAAGAGTGCAGTCATAATGCTCAGGCCCTACTGAAATTAATTGTGTCTAATTTCCCATCATATCGAGATGTGGGCATGTACAAAGACAAGAAAGGTATGTTTAACTTATTAGTTAACTGGTTTGCATCTTTGAGTGATGATGTAGTGCATTCAGTGTAGTGACATAAAGTGTCATACACATTGGAAGGGAATGTTTAACTGTTTCTTTTGGGTGCATCAGAGTGTTGAGCCTCCTCCAGGAAGAATCTTGTGAGATTTGCAGAGAAAAATGGGCTGTAATGCACTGGAATTGTCATATTCATTCCAACTCATTGGCGAGGAAGCTCAGTATTAACACCAGCACTGATACCTTGCATGTCCAACACTTTTGGCAGCAATGATGTGCACAACATAGTGATGGCTTGTCTACAAACTGTGCTGGGAGGGTTTAGGGAGAGAGGGAAGCCTAAGGTCAACCTTGAAAAACAGGGTCAGAATGGGTGAAGGAAGAGACCTGGAGGGTGGCAGTTGGATCCCCCTCATGCCTAACCCCCTTAAAAGGGGACACATGGGTGCTGAAATGAGTGATGTGTGTCAAGGTTATCCTGTGGAGTCAATCACTGTATAATTCCTTACAAAAGTAGTTTAGCACTCTAACTTAAAGTGTCGTCATGGATCATTGTCAACAAAGTTTCTGTATTGCAGACAGTTGATCAGACAGTTGATCAAACAGTATTGAAGCTGATAGTAAATTATCCATATCCACAAGTGGTCACTCATTTACTGTTTTAGTTTCTTCATACATTTAAGAGGCTGACAGATAAGGTTGCCAGACCCATAACTGGGGGTCAGATTTTTCCTAAACCTCTACCCCAAAAGGAGTTCTGCTCAGACCTACTCTTGAACGTAAAAGTGCTTCAAAATTTATAAAATGCTGCACCAGTTAGCATCTGAGCAATCCTCAGCATCTCAGTGTAACTTCCCCTTAGACAACACCCCCAACCCTGCACAACATTCACATTCATTATAAATTCATTCATATTTTACAAATCTTGACTCTACATTTGAATGGGAATGCATTCCCCCCAGACAACCTGGTTACAGGCCTAGTTACTTTTGTGAATGCATTCATACCACCATTTAGCCTATTTAGTACTAGTCTTAATCATCAGTTTTTATATGAAAAAAAATTTA
Source organism: Holothuria leucospilota (assembly GCA_029531755.1). Classification (NCBI taxonomy): domain Eukaryota; kingdom Metazoa; phylum Echinodermata; class Holothuroidea; order Aspidochirotida; family Holothuriidae; genus Holothuria; species Holothuria leucospilota. Next base: position 63,249,230 of record CM055962.1, read on the forward strand.
ACATGTATATGAACTATTCTCTTAGTGTTTGTGTCAGAATTTAATAGTATTTCTCTGTCAGGTGGTGAAGCTTTTACATATACTGTACTGTCTTCTATATATAATACAAATATGGAAGATTTTCACCACACTGATATAATGATGGCAATTATTTTAATGCACACTTCAAACTTGTTATTAAGAATTTTAGTACAAATACTGTAAAATTGTTTATTTTTCTTCTGTGATAGTTTCATTTTACAAGAGAGCGCAGATACTAATAGCTGACATCTGGGCTTGTTTTGAAGGAAAGACATTTGGTGAATTCCATGATATAGACAGCTTAACCATGTTTGCTGATTACAGGTGTGTATAATTTTTTGCAGGTTCACACTTACAGTGAGACTAATTTATATTGGAGAAACGTGAATGTTGCTGTAAGATTAAAGAAATACTACCAGTATTAAAGGGAATTATTGCATTTGTGTTTCAGTAATTTTCCATACCTTAAAAACCATAATTTATAGTTGTAGAAAGACACAAAATTCAAAAGAAGGTAGCTGAGTATTCAAGAAATAAAGTTTTCACAGAAAGACTTCTTTATAGCAAAAGAGTAATTTGTTAAACCAAAATTCAAATTTTCAAATGATGCCACATACATAATTCTTGTAACATGTATTTGCTAAGGGAGGAAGAGTAATTATGATGCACAATGGTTTTGTATGATAAGGATTATTTTTTTTTTCTGATGTTGATGCAAGGTAAGCACCACAATATGCCCCTTTAATCTATTGCATATATTATTTTAAACCCATTACTGATATTTACTCTTCACGTAATTGTTGAAGGGCACAGAGGTACAAGTGTCTCTTGTAATATGTAAAGTCTTGGCTCTAAACCCTGGTTGGATTAGAGAAAGAAAGTTCTCCCACACTTCGATTGTCCTCCTGTTGTTTAAAACAAGCCTTTCCCCTGCCAATCTCCAAGCACATCGAAGACCCTACTTCGCTGAACTATCACTCAACAGTCCAAAAATGAAAATGTGCTAGTCTGGACTCGGTGGCCCCAGGTTACCTTACTACCATTTAGTGCCCATACTTTCCCTCCATTGTTTTCTTCTGTGCTTGTCCAAGGGCAGGTATTTTTGTAAGTTCCAAAATCTTCACACTTGCAGTAGTCTCCTGTCAGCTGTTTCCCTTGTTGTTGGTCTAAAAGTGATAAATATCTACTGTTGTTATTGTAATTCACTTTGTCCTTTAGCATTATTGGTTGTTATACAAAGTTTTAAAGGCAGAGTGCAGCTGGGACTCAGTCTGAGATAACATATTTAAGTTGTAAAACCCTCATATGATGCAAGGGTGGAATTTCACAGAAACTACATGTGAATATTTCCTCTAAATATTTCGGCTCATTTCATGTATTGGGCTAAATTGATGTTTTATGATAAGAAGTACACTGACGTTTTTTTCAACATGATTGTGACTCTTAAGAGCAGACATTTCTTTTGTGATGTCATCAGTATTAAACTGCAGAGGCATAGGAAGCTGTTCTCAACTGGGGGGTTGAAAGTTGTTTAAGACTGCTGTCCTGGGGGAGGTGCATAAGGGGAGGGTTTTTTTTGGTTTCCCGAAAGGGAATACCTATGTAGTCGTGCAGACGTAACCTTTGCAAAACAAGTGTAGGTTCGTGCATTGTGGTGTCGTTTCCAACTATAGTGCCAGCCTTATTTTAAACTGAAACTTTCTTTTTCTAACCTTTGAACATTTGGCTTCGTGTATGAAGCCAACGTCTTTCTTTACTTTCTGCCCGTACCATTATGAGTGGAGAGGTTCTTTGGATGTGGTATGTCTCAAGTAATGTGTTTACTTTGAGAAGTAAACATTTTGGTTGATATAAATGCATCAAATAAATATTTAATGTCTTCTAATTAATCTAATTACGAATTGCTGAGCAGTGGAACTAAACTGTGCAATTATATTTTGGGACCAGTCTGCATATGACACCTACATCTTTACGTGTTAGATATGTACATATTAATAGGGTCACACATCCGGAACATATTCAGGCCTAAGTCTAACGTGAAAAACGTAATTCGATCGCTTGTAAGAAGTGCAGTTAGCTAGAAGTTTTAGAACTGTAGAGGACTTCACTGTTCAGTTAACGTTAGGCCGTTAGAACGTGAGGCCAACTTACTTCGGCTACTGTAGCCTACGAAAGTTTTCACAACATTGGCAGATTGAGACTAACGCTAGTGCTGTAGTGTAACCGTTAAAAAGAGGGTATTTTCAACATTGACAGATTGAGACTAACACTGTAACCGTTAAAGAGGGCATTGTATTTGTAGCCACTTGTGTACTCGTTATTTGTAGCCTTACCTAAGTATACAGGGAGCTGCCACTCCTGCCTAGGCTAGGCCTATATTATCGTCAGTATATTGTAACTGTAATTGTAACCGTATAAACTTTATTGGCAACTGGTTCGTGGCTAGCTTAGGACTAGGAATATCGTCAATATTGTCAGGCCTTTGTTTTTGTGACTGTAATAACCTGATTGGCTGTGGTAAGGCACAATTGCAGAATACCCCACCAGATTGAAGCTCTGCTTTTTAACGGGCTACGCAGTCACGTATCCTCGAAGCCTCTTAAAATTATATCTCGAAATTCTGACTGCTTATCCTCATAGCCTTTTAAAAGGTAGAACTTTATCCTTTTTTAAAGAAATTCTGACAGCGTTTCCTCGTAGCCTTTTAAAGGATAGTTTTCCTTTGTTATCCATTATTAAAAAAAAATGCGAGATTCCCTCTGCATATCGTCGTAGCCTTCTAAAAGGATGGTTTGACTAGGCCTATGTATCATTGTAGCCCCTTGTCCTGAAATTCCAACTGCCGGCCTGTAGCTTCTTACATTATATCCTGCATGATTGTGAGTACATATCCTCGTACCCTCTTATGATTATATCTTGAATACAACTGCATATCCTCGTAGCCTCTTCCCATTGACAATGAGTTGTTCTCAAATAAGAAATAGTTAACATATAAAGTATCAACTGTTTCTGCCAACACCTGACTGTGTATCCCTTTAGCCTTTTCATGGGTAGTTACGTAAATACCAGTACAGCCTATTGAAAGGTAACGTAAGTAAAACAACATTTTCAGTACTAAAGGGTTGACTTCTATAAGATGTCAACACCAACTTAAACTAATTTCGGGAAACTTCTCACAATTAAGTTTTGATTTAGATATTTGAGGGTCCTTAGATTCAGTTTGGTGCAGGACTGGACTGGGACTGGATTAGGGTAAAATGTGGCAACATCAGTGCTATTAAAACAGTCTGCCAGTTTTTTTCACATTTGATATGAATATAATAAGTTGTTGGAAAGTTACCATTTCTATGGTATTGGTCAATGAAGTTCAGTAGTATTCATGAGTCAGTGGAACCATGCACCAAATACTTACTTTTTGTTTTGTAAGGTGTCACATTTGTGTCTTGAGACATGCATATTATGCCTGATATCATGTCTCTAGGTTAAATTAGGGTTAGAGACACGAGGAAAGGTTAGGGTTAGAAGTCTTGAGACTTGATATCATGCATGATATCATGTTATTGATTGGGTGAAACCATGAAGGAAACTGATCCAGAAATACATTTTGTTAAAGTGAAGTTGTTGTGGGTATCATAATTGGTATCAGAGTTTGTAAGCATCAGGGCTTGACAAATACATAAAGCCTGCTGGACTAGGGCTAGCTTAGACCAGGCTTTGGCTAAAATCAGTTTAAAAAGAAAAGAGCTCTATGAGCTAGTACAAAAAGTTGGGTTGCAATGTAATTTTACTGTGAAAAAGTTGTGCAACATAGTTTAAAGGTCTCAAGGTTAGTGATAGGAAAACTTTTTAAAACCAATGTCTGTTAACTGTTACTTTATCCCCTTCCAGATCACTCACTTCACCAGATTGCATTGCAGCCAATGAAACATATTCTAGTAAATTTTTTGAAGGGATTTTGCATCTCACTTGGTAAAAACCTCTGTTGCTCCAAGCAACTTCAACTCCAAGTAAAGGATACATAAACTTTGGGATCTAATTTAGACTGGTAGAATAAAGTTTGTCTTTCATGATAATTTTTTCCATTTGTATTTCACCCCCATTCTCGTTGTCACATTAGCAGTGCTTCTCAAAATGATCTGAGTCATAATATCGAACAAATTTAAATGATTCTGTACTATTTTTTATTTGCAGGGTTCCCCAAGTACTGAATTATTTTGGGGTCATAAGGTATTCTGATCACCTTACAAGAGCTCTCCATAATAACGAGATAACTAGCCATGGAGATCCTCTGGAAGTGGAGATCCGAGGATGTTCTATATGGGCAGTAGAGGTAGGCTACTAGTAGAGGATGTTGATTTTAATACCTAGAGTTTGAACAGTGACAAGAACAAATTTTCTGCAGAGCTATTAAGAATGGAGTTAACAAAAGTAAAGCAACAAAGCCTCATTAACTGTTACAAAAGGGTATACTGTGATTCGTCATTACCAGAAGATATTAAGCACCATTTGTTGGCAAGATTGGCTTCTAAGATATTTCTTTTTGCTTTTTTACAGGAGTGATCTTTTATGTTAAGCACATAAGGGTTGACTTTTCTGTCTGTAAAATATGGACAGTGTGGAAAAATGAATGAGTGAACTGAATTAATGTTAATGCAGGCATTATAGTGTCTTTTCAGTAAATTTAAGCCTCAACTACAGAGTTAATAGTAACCCAAAATTGCTGCATCCTTCTGTTCTTGATGCTTATTCACACACCTTGACATGATATACAGGGTACACTCTATGCGAAACTATGAAGTTGAAATTCCTCAACAGTTAATAATAATAGTAATAAAAATGCTAATGATGATTTTGACGGCTTATTAATGATATTATTGGTCACTGACATTTCAAACACATGCAGTGACCTATGATAGACCATTCCATGTCACCTGATACATTGCTGCTATTGCTGCTAGATTATGAACGACTAATGAATATGCATAACTTCCCAGATGTGAGATAGATGAAAAGAAAAAAGTGGTAATATCCATCAAGGCTGCAAATTATGTGTGCAGATTAAGACCCTGGAACATGTATATATTAATAACCATGAGAGTGTCATTAGAATTCATCAAGCATTTTATTATGTTATAGAAGAAGTAGGGCCGACTCATTTCACCACAAAGCTTACACAATTAGCTCAATATTAATAAGTGAAGCTTACACCTTTGATTGTTGGGATTGCTCTGCCCAGCTGGGTATATCCCTGGACTCTGTAATGGGTACAACTTTTCAATTTTGTATTGAAGCGCATTTAAGCATTTCACTGTATTGACTAGAACAACAAGCTGTCATGTTTACTAAAATCCAAATTGTTGCCACCGTTTGTCTAAGTCCCTCCATAATGGGTACAACTATTGAATCCTGCTTCAAACAACATGAAGCATTTCATTATAGAGTGAGCACAACTGCCAGCTATTATGCATTCTAAAATCCAAGTTGTTTCCCTATTTTGGTATAACTTAATACCTTGCTCATGTAACATGTCTTATATTTATTGACCTACCACCCCTGGGTGGTAACTTTATACATATATCCATGTATGCACTGTGAGGCAGTGCAAAACAATCCTCTGAAAATGGCAGTATCTACAAAACAGGGATTTTTGCCTAGTTGCAGCCAGTTTGCGTCCATAAAATGACCGGTTCAGACTTTGTAGTTTGTGCTCTACAGTGTTGCGAAAAGCCTCAAAACTTGGGCAGAAAACAATTATACTGTCATATCTATAGGTCAAGATCCTGAAGTTTTTATTGTCAAGATTTTTTCTTGGAAGATTCTTCTCTCGTGTAGCATGTACGCAAGCATCTTCTTGGCATAAAAGTTTGGAAGAACACTGATCTAGGTTGATCTGATTGGCTAGTTGTGGTGTAGGCCAAAGAAAAAGAATGACAAGTATATGTCATTTGTATGGCATTTCCCAGCTTCTAAGTGTTAAGAAGTCATTGCTGCCCACTAAGTACAGTAAGGTAACAGTATTTGAAGAGTATACTTTAAACAGCAACAAATATTAGCCCTTCCAATGAGAAGGGCTTGCCAAAAGGGTCACACAAGTAACTTGTCTCCATTTTAAATGCAGTAGAAAAGAGGGCAGATGCTGAGTCATTGGAAAGAGAATTCATTGAAGGGGATCTTAGCGTTGCTCTACCATAACAGCAAAAAACAGAGAACTTTGATCTAAACCATCATTTGAGCTCCAGTCTTGCAAAGATCAGTGTTCTATTTATAAAATGTTATACAGCTCCATTTGAAGCCGTGTTATGGTTTTTACTGTTCATCTTCCACAGCTCATTATTCAGGAAGTCCAGAAGAAGTTGAAGGGGAATGGTACAAAGTTCTCAGGGCCTGTTAACTCAATTATTGTTGACTTTTACCTCTGGGATTACAGTAAAGACTACTGGAGGGCCATGAAGCATATACCAATACACAGACTCAGGTGCACTTACTACTGAATGCTTACTCTTGATTACAGATGATTTGTCTTGTCTTGTTTTTGTTTTTTTTTTTTTTATTAACATATGCAGCTGAAATATTTTGTTCATAGCTTATCAGTTCATGTCATTTATTGCTAATATTATATCAAAGAGCAGTTCGAGTACTTCCTCAGCTTTGTAATTCCGTCTGTTACAGTTGGCATTCATTTCTCAGTGAAATTTTTATTTTCTGCATGTATGTAACAATAATGTTTTGGCCTAGTACTTGGACGTATTGCCTCTTCATTGTGATGAGGAATTTACATGCAGAAATAGGAGTTTACCAATAGTACATGTAGAAAGGGATTTCCCAGTAACACATGCAGAAATCAAAACCACAGTTATGTATGTTTCCCAAAAGGATACTTGTGGGAGATGACCTTTTGTCCTAAAAAAGTTGAAGGATGTGGAGAAACACAATCTTTACAACAAGTAATCCCAACATGGCAGTCTATATAAGTAGTAGTGATAGTTAGCGAGCTGGTCTCAAGCAGTTTAATTGTGCGGTTTAGTGAAGTTAGTACCCAGCTCCGAGGGAATACTATTTCAGTAACTGCAGTAACTGACCGGATGTGATTGTTTATACACATAAGGAGCTCATTGTACCTGTTATGCAAATTTTCAAGGTACGCGACCTCTGTAGGTCATACTTTCAAAGCGAAAATTTTGATAGGAGCTCTCTGATTTACACATACAATTTGCGTATAAAATTTTTGACTTGATCAATGCCAAAACTGAGTACACCTTAAAAAAATTGTATTTCTACTACATTACTTGCTCTGTGAAGCATCTAGCATGATTCCGGTCAATTTCATTGTCGCTCTTTAGGTTGCATGTGTTGCGATACCCCTACCTGCATAAAGAATCAGGAAGTTGCTATTGTCAAATAGCAACTTCCCTGGAAGAATGTAAGATTCGTCGACTGTGAGAAACGGGTTTTAAAAAGACATGGAAAATTCAATACAGGCTAATATACAAACATTCAGTCTTTCAAATACTTATTTTCAATTCGAAGTTATTATTTATCCGATAAACCAAATTGCAGTACTGTCTAATTGTCATAAACTTCTAAGCAGAATTATGTCTGCAGTTAAAAGCACCCCTAGCAACATAATAGCAATGACTAATTAGCAGGAAGACAGTTTTTCGACTGTAAAGTAAGGCAAAATAAAAAGAAGATACGGTTGTAAATTCGGTAAAAATGTAATAAAGATCACATGCTATAAAATGTCGCAACTTAATTAGAGTATATTTTTAAGCACTCAAGTCTGTGCATACTTTTCATAATGTATTCTATGGTGTAAAAGTATCTAAATATTTACAATTCCCCTACTAGAATAATAGTAACGACTACCTTTGATATAATCGTAAAGCAGAATGAATTCCTCCATCTTCGACTTACATGCTTATGGCTTCAGTTGAGCCAAAGACAAGCACACAAAACATCCTTACAATTGCAGTCAATTATGACTTTGTACATTATTAAACATCTGGTGACCCCAAGATTTATGTACCAAAAACGGCGTTCACTTTCTCTTTGTAAAGACAATGCATCAAGCAACAGTGACTGCTCATTCGTACAAGTTTGTGATAGTCAATTTCGACTTGACAATTCCCAGTCCCTCTCAAGTTTTTGCAGGTCGAGGAGAGTGACTCCAAAGATTTCCCTTTCGGGAAACCAAAAAGGATTCATCAGTGGTAGGTGTAGAAATAGTTTGCAGAATGTTGCATTGAATGACATTTGGAAGCAGGATGTGATGTACTTCAATTATCATTCTCATTTGTTTTAAACCTTTGAAGTTTCTTTTGCTGAACAACACTTTCCAAGGATCTAGCTTTACATTTAAACCTTAAGAAGGGACTCTTACTCGGTTTTAAAAACTTCAGACATTTATTACATCAGAGTAAAGCTATCAAACCTGTTAGTTACACAGTTAGTTTACAGGGCTTTGATGTGGAGGATGAGTTTTGAAATAAACACATACTTTTCTGGGGTATGAGCAGTTGAACAACTGTGGAATGTTTTTACTCATCATATCATGTAGGGCCATAGCTATTCTTTCTTTCATTGTTGGTGTTCTTTCTACAAACTTCTGCTCTCTTTTCTAGAATTTCCTAAACATACCAACCACATTTACTGAGTAGCTTCTTTGTTTAAAGAAGTGTGTTAAAATAATAATAAATTAGGCTGATATAGTGCCAGTCAGTTTCAAAAGTTATTGCTTTATAAGGCATTTTACAAGGAAACAAAGTAAGTTCACTTAGTATATAAAGATTTGAAAGAATGAGTCTTGAGTAAACTTTCCAAAATGGATAGTTTTGAGCTAGTTTTAAGTCATCTGGTAGCTTTTTCCACAGAAATGATGCTTAGCACTGAAAACTTCTGCAGCCATAGGTGTTCAAGTGTAGGTTTAGGGACAGGTGAATATGATTTGCAAGAGGATTGAAGCATGCAAGTTGTATGAAAAAAGATTATTTTCCATACAGTCTGCATGACTTGAAATTGTCAACAGTCTGTTGTAAGTATAGGCCAGAGTAACACTGGAATGTACAGTGGGGTGCCGGGGGGGGGGGGGTTGAAGAATAAAAGTACACATTAACGCAAAAGTTGTGAAAGCTTTTTCTTCTTATGCATTTTAAATTTGTTGGCCTTTATGAAGGGTTTCCAGTAAGTGCTGTCTTGTGAAACAGATGGTACCTTTCGCCTATTGTTACCAAATTTTCTTGGCATGCATTTCACAGTGAAAAACAAGGCAAGAAGTTTGCTCGTGAGGATCAATTTTTGGTATAAAAACCTTTCTTTAATGTGCAATCTCACCATTGCTTAAGATAAATGGTATGTCTGTTTCTTGTATGGGACAGCTAAGGAGCTTTGTCTACCTCTAACATAAGGTATTCTTCAGGTTTTCAGCAAAGCAGTTATAAACTAGAATATGTTTTTTCTTTGGTATACTAGGTAAAATTTGAATATACCATGGTTTTCTAAGTTTGGTCTGTAAGTTAACACATTTGTGCTGTATTTTATAATCTCATTAGAAGACCAGGGCAGTTTAAGGGGGCAAGGCTTCTGATGGAAGGGTACAGGGGAACAAATACCCTTCTCCCACCCCTGTAGCTATGCCCCTGATCTTAAAGTGGCACATTGAGTTGGTTCATGATATTCACAAAATTTTGCCAAACCTGTTAAGTTTTCTTCATATACTAATGACAAATGGTCAAACTTAAGCAATCCCCACATTTTGCATACAAATGTTTCATAAGTGAGTAATAAACAATTCAATTCGGTTTTCAAAAATTTGTGACCAGACATTTTTTCAAATTATGCACACAACCGTTACAAGCCAGGATACCAAAAAATTCAAAATTTTAACTTTATGCATAACTATTGGATGTGAAACTTGACTAATTATGCTAATAATAATCATTGTCATGTGGTAGTACCCTTCAACACCCTCATTAAGTTATTGATATCAACTCAATATGCCCCTTTAAGTTTTCAAAACAGGGTTCCTGATATTAAGTTTTTAAATCAGGGTTTCTTATACCAAATAAATACCTCAGTCAAATAAAAAACCTTTGTTCTTGGAAAGTAATGGACGTATCTGTTATTGTTCTGATAGTAAAACTGCAGTAATTGTGTTTCTTAAAGGGAACAAGTTGTTGCCCCAACTTTTACTGGAAAGCTTGAGCCAAATCCTATATATATCCCCACTTTGCCTCAGGAGTATCTTTCATGTTATTTTAAAGAGGGATTTGCATCACCCCAAGTATGACTTTTACTTGGTGGTAAGCCCCGCCCATAATTGTCTTTACTGCTTCTCTTTACAGTGCAGATACAAACAGTTCACTGCTCAAGGCCACATCCTGGTGAACATAAAAGACCCCATGTGTAATCAAAACATTCTCTGTGCATGCTGTGTTATATGAGCTGCTCTGCATCTTTTGAATTTTGTAACTCTGATGTCAATCAAAGAGTAGTCACCAATTGAGACTTTTGGTAACCCCCAACTAAAAGTCATACTTGGGGTGATGCAAATCTGTCTTTAAAACATAAATTCTGAATGTGTAAGGTTGAGTAAGGAATTGTTCTTGAGAAATTTAAACATTTCAAGAAATGACCACATTGTCACATGATTGATAGAGCCATATTTGAATAAGAATATGAGGGTGTGCTTTTTCAAGTTACGGTGAAATTATTTGGCCTTTAATTACTTTGTTGAACTGGTGGAGGGAGGTGATTAACATTGTTGGATGATCTAGAGATATTTGAGATCATTTTGCAATGTATTCTGTACCTGGTCTGTTTCAGAGCTGTTTATCTGTAAACTGTGCAATCATGGTTGACAGTGGCTGGATCAAGGAATTCCTTCCAAAGCTTTACTAAAGAATCTTGCACTGCAATGAAGTATTTCAGAAATATAAGACATTCCATGCGTAACATATAATACTTTCTATTTTGAAACCCTGTAACTTTAACATTTTTTTTTTTGGCTGGGGGGGGGATAATGTTCTTTGATTGAAAGGAAGTGAGGTTTTGGAAGACGTATTAAAGTTGTGCCTTGCTTTTAACACAATTCTTATTCTTATGCTGCACTTTACCCTTTTAACCAGTGGCTCCTGCAGAAATCTGTGGGCCACGGATGGAGGGGGGGTGTTTAATGTATTTAGAAATATATGTCTTATCAGAAATAATATGCTAGAGGCAAATAAATTTATTGCAGTAAAATATATTTCAATGTGTAAGAATAATTTCTACAAACTCGTTAGTAAAAATAATAAATGAATCAAATTTTGACCATGAGTGGGTAAGGAGAGCATTGTGTAAAGCATTTTTATTGTGGTGGATTTGCCACTGCTTTGACTTACAGCTTTGTTAGTAGTTTTTGGGTTCATCAATCTGAACCATTTGGCAACTTCATGATTAACTGACCCTTGACGATCAATCAGGAACTACTTACAGCATTCTTAGGGGAATGTTTGAATGCGGTTAAGGAGGATGTGGGTGGGCTTTACTGAATTCTGAAATGTAGGAGTCGATAGACATGACTTCATGTTGTGATTCTGTGGGATTATAAAAGGCTCTATAATCTCACCCCAGACATTAAACTTTTCCCTATTAAGTTTTAGCCCCTCCTCCAATTTAAACAAAAAACACCTGTCTAGTACACCTCCAAGGTAGAGTCACAGTACCTAGCCTGCACCGAGTTTCTCAAGGCCATATATGTTGATACATAGTGACTATGTGATGTGTGAGTTTAACTGGGAATACAAAATGACAGTACCAGTCATTGACCAACCACAGTGAAGCTATATTGTTTGAATGAATGTCAATCAAAGGGCAGTCGTCAACTGTACTTAGAACTCTAGGGGCTATTCCTGCATATGTTTGGGCAGGGAGTTATTTGCAACTCCCTGGTTTGGGGGGCTGCCTTCATTAATTAAAGATTGATGATACTGTAGGCTGCAGAGAAAATTCATGAGTGAAATAATAAGGAGAAAGTACTTACTGTACACCCAAATATCAATCTTTACATTTTGTGGTAATAAAATAATGGTCTTGTTATACACACTGCACAGAGAAAATAACATAATTTACAATAATCTAAATATGTAACCATGATTGATTTTGGTTTATTGAACTTCAGTTATCAACACCATAATTCATAAGCATGCAATATTTTGTTCAAACTCACGTACAATGTAAGGAGAGTGTTATCATCATTGAAAGCAGGAAGACAATATGTAAGATACTCTGTTGATTGCACATATAAACCTGATGATAGTCTCTACTTAAAACATAAACAACAGAAATGCACATGGAGTAAAATCACCTTTACACTTCCATGGGTTGCTTTGAGGAGCATTACTGCTTACACGACTTAACAAATGTGGAATCTGCCACTTAACAAATTAATAATTTAAACTTGACATAATGTTTAATGGGTTTGTATAGTGTGTTCACTGTGGGCCCATGGAGTTCCTTAAATGAGGCTTATTGTAATGTGGGCACACCCACTGTCCATACCATTGTTAAGTCAAAAAGGTCAATGGTCAGAAGTTTTAACTTTGATAATGGCTTGGGCCAGATTTCTGTTTTTGTTAAATGAACAGTGAACCTATCATATTTTTACTACAAATAATCAACCCCATTATGAATAGTGAACCCATTTCTCCATTATGAATAATGGGCCCTTTATTATGAATAATGAACCATTTTCTGATTTTGAAAAATGAATCCTTACTTTATTACAAATAATAAACCTACTTTTCTCATATAATTTGGGAAGCTTACAACTACTGACTTTTTTATTATTATGACTGACCTGATGACCTATCCTTTATGACTAAAAACCCAAATGAGAACTGTACCAGACTGTAGCCCTTTTGACTTGCCTAATGGTTGATGTACTTAAATATTCCATTGTAGGAAAGAAATAAGGCTGGTATAAATGTTGCTGTGAAAAAGGAAAGGTGAATTTCTCTTACTGTACGTAAATAATACCAAGTTCCATTCTAACTTGCCAAAATTAGCCCACTATCCTACTACTGTGGCAATGCATAAGGAGGAACCAGTATAGCATACTATAACAGTGTTAAAAGTGAGAAGAGCCAATTTTGGCACACTTACAGGAAGGTGAAACTGAAGTGTTACACCTAAGGCTCAGGAAGACATTTCTTTCCTCAAAAGAACAGTACAGTAATTGGTAAAAAGGTGGTATTATAATTACAGTACTTTTGCAACTCCAAATCTATGAGAGAGATTTCAGTTTACACGTATGGTAATATCCCATCACATATAATGCAAGTCTACTTTGTAATATAATTAGTTTTGCATCTCCATATCTATGAGAGAGATTTCAATACCTGTGTATACCAATATCCATCCACATGGAATGATTTATAAATAGTTTTGCCATTCCAAATCTATGACAGAGATTTCAATTAATGGTAATATCCCTTCACATGGAATGCAAGTCTACTTTGAAATATAAATAGTTTTGCAACTCCAAATCTATGAGAGAGATTTCAATTTATAGTATTAATATCCATTCACATGGAATGCAAGTCTATGAAACTCATCTACTAGGTGTCCAGACATCATGTTTTTTGAATAGCTACTTCACTGATTACTCTATAGCCTACCCCTTTATCTTTGTGACATTTCATGTTTAGAATGCAATACTGCTGCAAAGATTTCCTGTTCAGGAGTTTTAAATTCTGCAAGACTGTGGTTCTGTACACCAGGGGTGTGCAACCTTTTCGAACACCGGGCCAAATCATGTAGCTGTAACCATCGGGATGGGGGGGGGGGCACTGGAACAGAGATGTGTATAGGAGGGTGGCATCTCACCCCTTCCTCCACCCTTCCCCCCACCCTTACCCCACCCCTTACCCACCCCTCCCCTGTTAGTGACCCATGTGCCCATCAAGGCAGACCCACATGCACTCGAATAATATTGTAGTACAGGCCTACTAATTGTTGGCGAAACTTGTCCCGTGTATTGCATCTCTATTTTGCTGACAAATATGTTAATTCAGATTTAGAATGCGTTTTACAAGTGAATTCTTCAGTTTATCAAATAATGAAATGGTCGAGAGTATCCACCTTACATCAAAGGAAGTGATCGTTTCATTTTCATGATATCCTGTACTTACGTCAAGTTTAAGTTGTGATCAAATAACAAGACGTACAAGGGCCCAAAAATCAGGCAAATCGAAATTGGTTTGCGGGCCGCACAGGAGGAAGTCGTGGGCCGCAGGTTGCACAACCCTGCTGTACACCATCACAAGGACCTCTCAATTTAACATTCCTAGTCTAACTGATATTGCAGCATTTTAAATGAAGTTATAGGCTACATACTGTAAATTTGAGGAGTCTCTGAAACTGTGCCTTAAGTTGACACTGTATGGTGAATGCACTTCATACCAAACATAGTGTATTGAGAGAACTTGACAATTTCAGGCCCTACAAAGAACCTCTATGAAATACACATACATTTAAACGTATATTATACCTGTTGAAAGTTATTTCCTGTACATGCATCCACACCTTCAAAACTGATCTTACAAGCTTATACAGTACAGTATTATTAAGTACCAAGTGCATTTTTTTAAGTATCAAGTGCATTTTTTTGAAGATTTCTAACAACAAATGTGTTTATCCCTCCAGTAATAAACAATTTTATATAACACCTTATTTATTTCTCTACATTTGATTGGAGGATTGGTGGTCACATGCCATTGGTGATTCGGCACTATCATCACGGTCGTGTGTTATCCATCGTGCAATAGTCTAGTATAACACACGGTCGTGCAATAGTCTAGTATAACACACGGCTGTGACGTCACAATCACTGCGCGTACGTACAAACTATGCCGCAACTCAATAGATCAACGCAGCTTTGGGGATCGTACATTGCATACCGTACGTAGTAGACGCGTAGATAGCAAACGACAAACCATGGAGCTGCCGCACGGACAAACGCCACTTTAAAGCACAACTTTATCCAACGACTAGGTAAAGGGAACGTTAGATAGTTATAAGGTGTTATATAAAACAAATAATGTTTTTCATTCGTGCGATAGTATGAATAATTTCATTCGTTGAAAGATTTAAGAACTTTCAATCTTTCAACTCATGAAATAATTCATACTATCGCACTCATAAACATTCATTATTTGTATATTATACAATGGTCAATATTTCAGGTTAAAGTATCCACTTTTGGAATCACAGTTACTGCAATTTCTATCAAGTTTCTCACTGAAAATACCAAAAAAGCATTCTTCTCACACTAATGCCAACACTCCTTTCATTGATGATTGCAGGGGGTACAGTAATTATCTCCATAGTGATGGGGAAAAGCTGTACATCATGTTTTGAAGTACATACAGAAAGTGCCTTTTCATAGAATGTTAACACTGACATTGTTTTTATTACCAAAATAAGATCAAACTTTCACTTTAAAAATTATGTTTTTCCACTTATTCTGCAAACATTTTAAATGTATGCTTTTCAGTCAAACCAAATTAATACAGATCAAATCTCTCTACCTGGTAGAAGAAAGATACAGTAACAGTGAAAAGTGGATATGGGGTATGCATTGCCCTACACATGATCAATCCACACTGTAATAGCATTACTCACTAACAGTGTTGGTATTTTGGTTGGTGCCACTGTTTGGTTGGCTTGCCATTGTCTCCAGACAAAATTCTGCTGTTGGAGGCAGTGCTGCCATGGCAGTTTTTGGCCTCTGTACCTCTTCAGAAAGTTCATTATAATCATGCCACACCAAGCACTGTGCTACACTCGATCTCAGAACTGGTGCTGAAGAAACCCTTGACCTTCTTGTTAAACGACGAGGATTTTCATAAATTGAGGCAATTCTGGGGTTAATGTACTTGTTAGTCACTTCCAGTGACAAATGTTCATTTTCAACCACACCTGTAGACATGTTTGTTTGTACATTAGGATTAGGCTGGAGATGTTGATGAGCAACCCTGTATGTTGTTTCTAGTGGGGAAGTGTCATAATCACTTGGATCAGTATAAGGTGACTTTAGAGTGATGAGTTTCTCTGGAGTTGTACTGCATTTCTTTACACTTCCTACTAAAATCTGGGGAAGCTGTGAAGAATCTGATGCTCCATGAGTCTCCCTGTAAATGGATACTAGAGGACCAGCTTCATGAATTTCTTTAGCATGTGGTATCCATGCAATAAAATCAGGTCTGAATTTGCCACTATTTCTGTTGGTAACTTTCTTTTTGCCAAGACCCTGTGTTAAGAAAAAGAGGTTAACAAACTCTCAGTAATTCACTGTGATGATGAAATGCAGAAATTTACAGAGAATGAACTTTAGGTAAATTTATGTGCATAGGAAAAATAATTGTTAAAGTGTTTCTCTACTGCTACGTATCTCACAACTTGCTTAACAATATTGAGTGATAGAATCAAAATAACACATACAGGCTGGAGTTATCAATTCATTAACTATTAAGTAAAATGGTAAGGATCAAACTTTATGTCCCACTGTACAGAACTTCTTATATCTTCATACAATGCCTTTTATGCATCACACACATTTGAAAAAACTTTTCTGAATGGACTAAGGAATAAAAAGTATGTCAAATGTCTAATGAATGCATACATGACTGACTTTGAACTTTCCTGTCATTTCAGGAAAATGGTTTAAGAAGTAGCTAATGAAGAGAATAGATGTGTGCACTCTATCTGGATGCAAAAATCTGCTTCATTTTCCAAACTTAATTCAGCAAAGCCATCTGCTTGCTGGTGTATCGTTTTATTACATGGGACCTTCTTTAATTACTTAAAATACTTAAAATTGAACTTACATCTTGGAAAGATGTGACTGTGTTGAGGAATGAAAACCTGTTGTCATGATGTGAAAAATTGTGGTGAGATGGACGATCCTGCAAAAAAAAAAAGAATAGAGAAATGTGTAGGCATCCAAAAAATTCAAAATATACACTTTTACACACTTTTAGGTCATTTAATAAACATTTGGTTCCTGGTAGAAAATTGGAACACAAAAGTATGCACAGTACATGTATCTGAGTTGAAAGCATGTACAGTACTTTTAAAAGGGTGTCCGTGTCCAGACAATCCCCCCCCCCCCCCCCTTCAATTTAATCTGTCTGGGACCATCATTCAAGTAGGCCTACATAAGTGCCACTTTTTGCATACTGTATAGTAGCTGAGGTGGAACACAGGATGATTCTGTATATCAATTTTCCATTTAGGTGCTGCAATTTTTGCATCATTGTTAGGAAAAGGAATCATGAATTTGGCCAGAGAAACATTTCTTCGGAAAGAACGAAATGTAGCCAGGCTGTTCTTCTGCAATAGACCATTCAATATGGCCTTACATTAATTATCATATACCAAAACCTGAATAAAAATTGGTACCCAATCCAAAGCTGAAGTTGACAGGCCAGGCTACACATGGGCTAGGCATATGTACTGTGCCTTACACACATGCACTTTGTTTGGTTGCATATACAACTAAGACATTCATAAAGAGAGACTAAGGTCAGTCTTTTCCCTGAGCAAACTCCTCCTACCCCTAGCCCTCCCCTCCCCATCATTTGTGTCTGTTATCTGAGTGCCCTGTGTTAAAAAAGTCTGCAAAAGTGCAGGACAAATTTCAAATCTCCATGTCTGAGTTACCAATCTCCAACAGCGGCTCTAAGATATTTTGTTTGAGGGGGCAAACCCAGATCGGTATTCCAGGAGTCTTGGACGCCCCGGACCCCCCTCCCGCAATATTAATGGTCCGCTCCATATGGTACTGTACAGTAGTTGTGTGGTGACTATTTTGTATTTTAACCAGATAACGTGTTATCTTTATTTCCTTTTTTTTTTAAGACTGACGACAATGCTTTGCAAACATTTGGGGGGGAGGCAGTTGCCCCCCTGTGCCCCTATGGTGAGCCACCAGTGCCAATCTCCATGTCTCTTGATGAATGTCTCAAAGTTTGAAATTTTGGAGGTTGGAAGGTCTGACTTTCATGACATATCCAGGCCACACTTTGTATTTGCAGTAAGAGCTGTCAATACACTGCAACTTCAAAAATGTTAGACAAGTTAGCTTAATCTGGAAAAAACCTCTAGTGCTTTACCTGAATTCTCCTTACAAACTTCTGTGGTGGCGATGGTTTGGACTCTTGTCTGTATCTGTTAGTGAAATCATTCCTAGGCTTGCTTCTGAAATGGCCATGATAACCACTGGAAAACTGGAATAAAAGTATCACCAGAAACAGTTTCAACATGTGAATATTGGCTTTTTACGAACTGTCCACTAGAGAAATTAGCTCACTGAAACCTTGATAAGTCAGACTGGCAATCTCCCTGTTGGCTGTCTCAAACTTATCACAAATGTCTACATACTGTTGCATCTATTGGAGGACACTGCATATACTGAGTACCAAAATGACCACACTTATTTGGGTAATGAGATTGGGAGGGTTCACAATTCCTTTTGTTTACCATTTATTAGCCCTGTTTAAACAGTTTTCTCCTGGGAGTGGTGGTGGGGGTGTGAGGGGAGGGTCTCCCCTTAAGCATGCAAAAAGTGTAGCAGAACAGTGAAGTATCTGGCACACTAGAAAACAAATAATGGCCTACTGTAGGGCATGGCATGTGTGTTAAATTTATTATCATGCTGTACATGGGTGGAAAATGTTGGAAACGCTAGGATTCTCCTTCCTGGGAAATTTGAGTATAAATCTGGAGGGAAAGTTTTGCAGTTGGAAGGAAATTTATTTTAATACATAAAAGTACTGTAAGGAAGGAATTGTGGAAAATTTACTTCATGAACCTTCTTTTACAGCTAAAATTCCAAAGTGGCAGGCACAACACAGGAAGAGGGGATTAGTCTTCTTCGATGCTTTGTTTGTTTTGTGGTTTCCTTGCTACTCTTATTCTCTTATTAAGCAAACTCCTCCATGAGGAGCAGAAGGAACTTTTTTTTTTATGAAAAAGGTTAGCTGGTAAAAATAATGGAAAGAGTTCACTATGCATTAGCATACAAAAATGTGCCTAACCTCACACATTATGACTAAGGCTACAAACCATATTTTTTCTTATCAACAACAGACCCTGTTTTCCATCACGAACACCAAACCCCTTTCTTTCATTATGAATAAAATTTCAAGGGCAAACAAGGTATCCAATTGTAAAGAATAACAAAAGGAATCTGAGGCAATTTGCCCACTTGGGATCATGTTCTGTGGCCTTGGGGAAACCTGGAAGTACAGTATTTTTTATTAAAAGTAACCAGTCTTTAGGAAGGGATATCTTGAGTTAGAAAAGGAGTTTTGGTATGGGGTTTGGATAACAAGTAGCCTAATGGAAATTTTCTTGTCTTTCATATGAGACCCCTACAAAATGCCACCAGATAATGCCTTTAAAGGGAAAATGCAGTCACCACAATTTGAATTTAAGAATTTTGAGTAGTCTACCTCTTCATTCAAATTCTATTAATTCAGAAATGGCACCAATCAATCATGTGACAATATTTGTTAAACTACTCAAGCGGAATAACTCCTTAGTTTACCTTATTCAATGTTTTTACTCAGAAACATAATGATACTTGTGAGCAAAATGAGAGGAGATTTGTAAGATTTAGCAGTTTTTTTTTTAAAATAGGCCTAAATGGGGCGACTGCTTAACTAGGCCAAGGGCCCATACTAAGTTGTCCTAGCCTATGTATGCACACTTAAAGTAGTGTTGAGGATATGAAGCATCCTAGGCTTGGCATAGGCCCTAAGCTAATTTGTCTTTTTCAAGGAACAAAAGAATCATTAACTTTAATTACCCAACTGCCTTGAGAGTGTCCTCCCATTTCGACTCCGCGTGTGCACTTCTGGTGGTTGGTATGGTGTTCTTCAACTTCAAGTCCACGACTCCAAAGCCTGGGAGTATATGTCGTTTCACGAAGCAACTTCCCGACAAAACTCTTTTTTAAACTTTGTATGGGCTAAGTCTATATTTCTGGGCCCGACACACCCGTTCATATGTATACAGTTAGTAACGAACTCAATTAGGCCCTAATAGATTAGAAAACTGATCGCCTCCGGTATCTCTCTTTTCTTTTGTGGTCACTAAGCGTTTTGTTTACAAAAGTGTAAATAGAGAACACATGCACAAGGCGCGATCCTATTGTACGTACATATCATGATACGCAAACATCACTAGTAGTAAGCCTGAAAGTGAAAGCATTGCACCTGTACGTAATCGTGTAACGTGGTAACAGGTGTCAACATCCGGAACGCTTCACCATGGCAACCGGGTCAAAGGTTGTCCAAGTGTCGCGCAAAATGAACGGCACTTTCCACATTCCATTGAATCTCAGCTCAGCTGTGCTGTCTTTCTTGGCTGATAAATCTGTCATATGTCATCAATTCGCGCGCAGACGGCACTGTGAAAATTGGCCTTTTTCCTCCATTGTCCGTCTTAAGGTAGGCCAGCCATCGGCAAAAAGAAAAAAAAATTAGGTGGGCATTTTTAGTACAAACAGTCGGTCATGCTAAATCCAGTCTACATACAGTAATAATAATGTTAGGGGACTGACACTTTTGAAAATCAATTAGGCCTATTGGGGAAAATATATTATTTTTACGATTTTGGTGCAGCTCATCTTTTCGAAATTTTATAAGGAAAATAGGACATTTTAGTAGTCAATTTGAACCCTACGTTGGTCGATATTGACAAATTAATGTTACAATAAACAATAAAAGAAGATAAAGACATTCTAAGGCAAATGCCCAATATCTCAGAATAGTACGTGTTACAGTGAATGTATATTATTTTCAATGTGAGAAATCGTTGCTCAACGAACTTGAAAAAACAAGAAAAGTTCAATTCATGATTCAAAATTCCTTGTAGGACATTTTTTACTACCGTTTACACTATGGTAAAGCCTTCACATTTTGACCTTTTAGGTAGCCTAGCCCATTATGAAGGCCTATTCCTAAAAATTGCATGATGTTTTGCCCGAAAAATTTGTAGATATGATGCACTTGTATATATCCAAATTTCAATACCAGCTGGCATAATTGAATTTGAATTGATTAGAATTTCCTTGCAGTCATTGTGTAAAAAAATCTATATAAGGAAAAGCAATAAAAGTCTTTTTTGCCCATTTTTGATCATTTTTAAGCAAAAATATGATTTTTGTGATTTTGATGTATTTCTTAATTGCAAAAAAAAATTTACTATTAGGAAAACATGAGTTTTTGTTGATTTCACCTTTATTTTGGCCAAAAAAAGTAAAAAGTAAAGAAAGTAAAGATATTTTGTAAAAGATGCTCAATATCTCAAAAGCAAGTAGCAATGCTGTAGGTTATACTGTATCATTTATTTGGGATTTTTACAACTTATTTTGAAATGGGAATTCATTTTTTCGAGTATGCACATGAGACCAGCAGAAAATTGACTCAATGTGGGTGTAGTGTGGGCTTGTTTATATTCAGTGCTTGTGGGTGGAGTCAGTGCTTTTAGAAGGTATATTTTTGCTTTCAATGATTAAGAAAGGAAAACAAAATATTCCTCAGGCTAAAGTAGAGTATGCATGGTCGACTACGAAAATCTAAAACTGAAAATTATTTCGAAATGTATAACACCTTAAATAAAGAAATTTGAACCTCTTTTGTATTGACTGTTATGATTTCAAATTTCTTCATGTGCGCCAAATTCAAACCTGAATCCAGCGTTTCTTAACCAGTGGGCCGTGGAATTGGCCAAAACAAAGTCAAAAAAAAAAGCCAAATTCAAACCTGAATCCAGCGTTTCTTAACCAGTGGGCCGTGGAATTGGCCAAAACAAAGTCAAAAAAAAAAGCCAAATTCAAACCTGAATCCAGCGTTTCTTAACCAGTGGGCCGTGGAATTGGCCAAAACAAAGTCAAAAAAAAAATGGAAATAAGGTCTTTATTTCTATCATTACTTTTTCATAAAGTTTATCTCATATCCGAAGAGGAAAGTCAAATGGAATGTTAGTAGTATCGTTGCTTAATGTTGAAATTTGTCTCGTTCGGTTAAGTTATAAAAATAAGTGCTCACTTTCGTTCCTTAAAAAATTAAAGGCGAGTGATGGCCCTTTAGCAATTTCAGCAATCAAAAGTGGGCCTCGAGTTACAAAAGGTTGAGAACCCTGCTTTAATCACAGATAAACTCTGCTTAAACAATCCACTGACAGCTTCCGCTTGGGTATTACAAAACTGCTGGATATTCTTACACAAATTGTGGACCTAGAGTCCAAATATAAACCATAACTGGGGTAAAGATGGGCTAAACATAGAAATTTTGTCCAAATATCAGTGGCCCAGATGGTTGCCAGAAATATCCCATAAGGGTAATATGGAGTGGTTCACATGGACCCCATTTGAATCTTGAGTGCAAAATACAGTGGACTCATATGGACTAACCCATTCGGTACCCATACGTTGACCCATGTGGTATCCTTAAAGGGCCACCTGTATGTCCCACATGTTTTCTCATGAGATTACCCTAAGGGATATTCCTCAATTTACCAACATTTTTTCCACATAACAACTGCCTAGATGGTCCCCAGATTTATCCCATAATATTGGTCATATGGGCTGGTCAGTATGACCCTTTACGTATCTTTCGTGCCAAAGTA
The DNA here is from genome assembly GCA_029531755.1 of Holothuria leucospilota. Lineage (NCBI taxonomy): Eukaryota > Metazoa > Echinodermata > Holothuroidea > Aspidochirotida > Holothuriidae > Holothuria > Holothuria leucospilota. Next base: position 63,271,925 of record CM055962.1, read on the forward strand.
AATAGGCCCATATGGGTTCACCTATATATGGGACCCACATGCTGGCCCATATGGGTATATTTCCTGCAGGAGCAAAAGCTGAGGCCGAGTTCTCAATGAGAATTTGTGGTGTCCCCTCCCCTTTGAGAAATGTTTTGTTTTTAAGGTGTCTTAAATGCAAACTGGTGCTATTTTTGGCAAAGTTTCAAAATGATCATGTGTTGAAAAATTACTTCAGTGAATTGTTTTTATTTTTGTTGAGTGTAAGGAAAGGGTGAAACTCCTTCCCTTTAAGAAATTTTTGTTTTTTAAGTAGCTTAGGTGCAAAATGTTTCTGTATTTGGCAGAGGTTTGAACTGATTAATTGTTAAGGAATTGCCATTATTTAGTGAATTTTGGCTGTGGCATGGCACCCTTTGAATGTTGAAACCATATAGGACCGGCAGAGGGCCTCGATCCTGGAAGCTCTGGGGAAATTAGAAAATAGGGACGTTAGTGTTATACATTCAAATGGCAATGCAGGAATGCACATCAACCACTTCACAAAGTTTTACTAATGTCGAACGAGAGTCCAAATGAACAGCTTCAATCGGGAACGACCGTGAGGGGGGTAAAGGTATAATAAAAGGGGGTACAGAGGATTTAAAAGAAGGGTCTTAGCTCAAATCAAGCTTTGATATATTAGAGGGGTACTTATTCTAAGCAATCCGGTGAAATTTTCATTGAAATCCAGTGTGTGGTTCTCAAGATATCAGCAGATAAAATTGTCACATTTTCAACACAAAGTGAACTTGAAGTAATCACATATAATGTCATACCCTCACATTAAAGAGCAGTCTTGTTTTTCTTTAAACTTTATCACCAATTTTCTCCTCAACAATCGAATGTTATCTCAATGTGATTGCATGAGAGGCATTGGAAAATTACAAACTTCACATTCCCCATGGGAAGGTCCTATCCCTATTAATTTCAAGGTCAACACAACAGACTGAAAAAACAAAGGAAACAAAGCATTCCTTGTGAGGAAGTGATGCAGGGAGCTGCCTATTGATATAACTTCCACTTGCCTCAAGCTCGCTTTGGGTCACAAATGTTGTAACTTCTTTTGCTGATATCTCGAGTATACAAGTCCGATTTGAATGAAAGTTTCACCAAAATGCACAGATCTAATTCCTCTTTCACATATGAAAAGTAAATTTTGGCTTTAACCCTTCTTTTAACAAGTATGCTCCATAATACATATTCTCCGTGTGCACTTAATGATTTTTGAATTATCTTTTGTAATGAGTAATATACTTCAAATTATGCATCACGCTACAAATGTTGCTCATAATGTAACATTAAATTACCAAATAATCGCCTTTTGATGCAAGCCTGTGAGGTGTGACTTTCCCCTCTATTTTTGTCAAAATAGTTCTCGTCGGAATAATTCCATGCGTTACATTGTCCTAATAATGGTCTTCAAATGTTGAGTGTAAACCGTGGTAATTTGGCGCGAACTGGCACGTCGAAATTTTGGGGGTTAGAATTGTTATAAAACCCGTACCCGTACTGAACGCGTAGTTTTGAACAAATACGTTTGGGAAGGAGGTATTAAAAAAATAGAACTGGTTGACTCACGTTAGAAAGTTTCTGATAGTTTGCGAGGGATTAAAGAAAATTTTGATAGTTTGTAAACGATTTGTGACAGGAAAAAACTAAAATAGATCCATCACTCATTCGAAAACACACCTCTGCCTACCCCTTACAGAAATCTATAGCTTAAATGCCTTTTGGGCGCATTTAAAAAAAAAATCGATAATCGTTTGGAGGGGGAGCACGCTCCTCCGCCCGTGCCGGTGCCACTGTATATACAACTGTAGAAACACTGGTAATGGTAGACTAGTCTGCTAGTACTATTAACTTTTTAAAAACATAATCGCTGTACATTATGATTTCCAACTGCTATAAATTCTACTAGGGGGTGGCGCCCGCAACAACGTAGCTAGAATTTTTTCATGCATGGGGATCCTGGAGACTACCACTATTTCAGTGGCTTCAAGTATGAAATATTTATACGTTTTTCACTCTTCAATTTTTCAGTGTTGGAGGACTCGAGGCCGGCCTCGGCCTCGAGGCCGGCCTCGAGGACGGATCGCCGCGGCCTTGGCCTCGGTCTCGGCCTCGGAGGCTGCGGCCTCGGCCTCGGCCTCGGCCTCGGAGCTCCCGGCCTCGGAAATTTGGTGGAGGCCGGGCCGAGGCCGGGCAAGACTACCTCCGACTTTTTTAATAATTTACTACCATTTTTTGCAAAGAAATAACTAAACCATGCGAAGTTTAATGTCTAGATTGCCTTGAAATTAATTGTCGATATTTTCTATTACAAGACAACATCGATCGTTGCGGTTGAAAAGTGCAGATTAGCTGTGAACGTACGATACAGCGCATGTAATCTTAACATCTTGCAATGCATACACCATACAGCAAGGCTGAACCCGCCACACACACACACGGTATACCGTATACTGGATAACCGGTACGGCACATGCACAGTCCACACCACACACACACACGTGCAGCGCAGCCTAGCCGCCGTGTCACTCGCGCGCGCACTATCACAAGAGGCTTTGCAATTACGTCACGGATTCGCCATGCTGGAGGACACTCATGCCAAGAACACATGGTTTTGTGCAGTAGTATACTGAACGCGCCGCACACTGTCCTCTGTGGTATAGAGGTTTTTCACTGACGTCACTGCGTTCGCGCGTCTCTCTATTTTGACGGCCAGGCGCCCAATGTATAACAATCGTAACTAAGATCCTGCAGTCTTTTGCGCATGAGCAGTGACGGCCAGTGAGCCAAATTGAAACGCGCTGACGTCACGTGAAAAACCTCTATACGCGGTTTGTACACATTCATCGAGCAAGCGCGTCGAGTGTGGCCTTCTACGAAGTTACATGTACTCCAACATGGCGCCAGGGAGTATTATGACGTCATACGAAAAGCCTCTATACTAGCTTGTTATTGTCCTGACGAAGTCGCCATGTCTGCTGATTCTCGAATAATAAAATTCGGATTTTATGACCACGAAGAGTTTGAAGAGAGGGGACGGAAAAAACATAGGGCACGATGCAAATTTTGCAAGCCATCAACACCTTTTGGAGGCCAGACGGTGCAGCCAGATTGCGCTATCCAGCACTCTATGCCCTAGCCCAGAATGTTCTTTCTGTACCAGCTAGCAGTGCTCCGGTGGAGAGAGTTTTCAGCCATGGAGGACTGATCATGAGGCCACATCGCGCCAAACTTTCCCCACAAATGCTGGAATGCCTCATGTTCTTGAAGTGCAATGCACACATTCTTAGCTTCTGAGCTTCTGAGCCAGAGAACCAAGCTCCTTTAAGTTGGGTGCAGTGGTGCACGTGGCAGTGTGTATGGACTTGAGAAGTATTGTGTTCCCCATAATATAGTTTGTATTGTTTTGGGGTCTTGTAAAAGGTAAAAGATCAAACTGTAGATTGTAGACTTCATGTCAGTTATTTTAGTACCTTCTGTACACACATCTGTTATTATGTACAATATGTAGTGAAGGTGACACATAACAGTGTGAACTGTCAGGAAAAATTATTTCAGGTTGTTTGTGGATTTCTTCCACCTTTGGTCACGAAAATTGGCAGTTGCAAGTTCATGAAAACACATTTTCTTGTTTTTAGATTGAGCACATACACTAATTATGCTTTCTAAACTGAGTGCACAATTTGTATGGTATTTGTGCAGGCACACATGTACTACCGGCGTCTACTGCTGTTTAGTTTCTCTCATTTTTTCAATAGAGTGCTCAAAGTGATCAGCAATATCCTTCGCAAGGCAGATTAATTTTACTTTTTGGGAACTAATTGGAAGTTGGAACTGATCCCTTCTGTATTTTGTGAAAACCCATGTTTTTGTTTCTAAACACTAGTAGGTGACAGTGTAACTTGAGACGACTGCCCAAGTGCCCAGCTTCTTAAAATAAAGTTTGGTAAATTTAAATGAACTTGACTTACGTGTATTTACTATTTGCTCATTCTTAGGTTTACATACTTCGCTTCACAAGCCCGCCCTTGAATGGCAAGATATCTCAATCTAATCCCCATTGCCTCACCAGCTCTGGGCAAGGAGTACGGATCCTGAGCTCCAGCTAATACTATGTTGCATGGAGTGAAAGTATATGCTCTGATATTTTTTTCTCTGATATAATAAGTAACCCGGCCTCGGCCTCGGCCTCGGCCTCGGCCTCGGTCTCGGCCTCGGCCTCGGAGCTAATGCCTCGGCCTCGGCCTCGGCCTCGGAGGGTGTGGCCTCGGCCTCGGCCTCGGCCTCGGCCTCGGCCTCGGAAGTAGCGGCCTCGACTACAACACTGCAATTTTTCAGTAAGGGCTCTTGGGAGCGAGAGACCTGTGAGGGGCCTTAATGGACATTCACTCTACAAATGTCCTAGTCAAATTTGAATGGAATCTAATCAATAGGGGCACGGACCAGAATCTTGTCAAAACTTTGACTAGATTAGGTTCATAAATTAAACGAATATTTTCATTTTTGAACCATTTCTAGTCAATTTTGAAACAAATCTTGTCAAATATTTGACAAGATTTTGGTTCGTGCCCCAATTGGCTAGATGTTTTATAGAGTGTTCCTTTAACAGTAGCTCCACTCTGGTTGGTCAATGCTGACTTGTAGAGTCAGTTGTGGTCCCAATTAATATCTTACTCACAGTTGTGTGTCCATATGGCCTCGAGCAATTGAGACTCCGCAGTGCAGGCTACTGTATACGTGACTCTCTCTTAGAGTTGCCACTACACTCTAAACAACATCTAGTCAATTGGGGCACCAACCGGAATCTTGTCAAATATTTCGTGCCGCTGTTGATTCTATTCAAATTTGACGAGGACATTTTTAGAGTGTAGACATGTGCTTTTGTTTAATTTGGAGGAGGGGCTAGAAATAAACTCAGGTGAGAGAATTGTTACTGTCTTGGGTGAGATTAGAGAGCCTTTAAACCATTCAAGTCCTCCCCTTTAGTCGCCTCTTACGACAGGCGGGGAATACCGTGGGCATATTCTACAACCCCCAGCCCACAGGGGGTTAAGCCTGCACCGCAAGTTTAAATTGATTGAAGCAATATTTTCACAGAAGTATATGTGGGCTTAATTCGGAACACAACTTACTGTACAAGTCATTATTGACCAACCAGAGTGGAGATTTATTGTTTGAATGAATTTCAATCAAAGTGCAGTCACCAACTGTATGTAGAACTCTAATGTTATTCCTAAATATGTTTGGGCAGGGACTTGGTAACAACTCCCTGGTTGGGGGTGGGGAGTGGGGTGTCATATCCCTTAACGTAAAAGAACGAAAAAAAAGCACATTTATCGTGTCAGGAAGAAATATTTTAAAAAGCAAATTTTGATTAGATATCGTATAAAATATGGCCAGATATTTAGGGCAACTGTGTCAAAAGTACACTCTAAAAAACACCTAGTCAATTGGGGCACGAACCGGAAACTTGTCAAATATTTGACAGGATTTGTTTCAAAATTGACTAGAAATGGTTCAAAAATGAAACTATTCGTTTCATTTATGAGCCGAATCTAGTCAAAGATTTGACAAGATTCCGGTTCGTGCCCCTTTTGATTAGATTCTATTCAAATTTGACTAGGACATTTTTAGAGTGCAATTTTAATGATTATTTTTCATATTATAATTATATATATTATGATTGCTATATTTGGCGACCATTGTGTTGTTTCCGCCATCTTGTTTAGGCTGCCTAAAATATCAAAGATCATGCTTGGAATTAACAAATTTTCAAGTTATAGGCTCCTATAAAGAAATAATGGGTTTTTGATCGAAATATATTTTTAGTAATTATTTTCTGTGATTTTTGGAGGGATTATTTTTAATTATTTCTTATTTTAGTGAGACTCAACTTTTACAGTGTTGTTTTTACTTCTTCGGTGCTTTTCCGTCGTATTGACTGGCAAGTACTCTTGTGTCAAGGCTTATAAAATCCAGCTTTAATTTTAAAACATTAATTTACATCATTATGAATGGGGATTTTCAAACTTTGCAATGTTTTTACACAATTTTTGAAAATATTTCATTCTTTTTGGGCTGCCATTTTGTTTTCCGCCATCTTGGTTAACCTGAATCTCGCCAAAACAGTTCCAAAATTAAGTTTGGATTTTTCTTCATAAAATATGAACAAAGTTTAAGAGTAGATATCTCAAAAATATTTGTAAAGAATATTTTCTTCATTATTATTTAATACAAAATATTCATAAGTTTTGCCGCCATTTTGTTTTTGGCAGCCATTTTGAATGAGTGAGACCCACAGTATTTACTGCTCCCACTTGATATCATGTCCAAGGAACCATAATGTTTCCAAAAAAATATTGAGTAGGAGATTTGTTGGTGCCCGTGAAGTGCCTCTGGTCCATGACCTATATAATATACGATAACAGACACAGTCAGCAAAAAGTCGTACCTTATGGCCGGACCACTGTGCCCCCCCCCCCCCGCCCGCCCCATTTGGAAAATCTATTGTTGTGTTGTGGGCCAATCGCTGCTGCGAAGGCTTGGTAGGGGGATCTTGGGGTGCAGCACAGTAGCTCCAGCCAGAATCAATAGAAGACCAGTTGTTGAAGTTGAATTTGGACGATTTATTTGATGATTATCTCCATTCCAAAACGATTAAATTGATTAGAAAGGCGTCCAAAAAATAATGATTTAATATATGCAGAGTGACTAACGTGTTTCCTCTTAGAAGTCTGCAGCACGCGTGACGATTTACGAAACTTGCGGCTTGGGCCTCCAAACCTCTTGTGCCTCGTGGTCATACAGGAATGCCGTCCCCTGGTTGGTCAATAGTTGTTACTCACTAAAGATATAAATGTTAATTAATAAGGTGATATTTCATGACCAATGAGAAGGCTGTAGAAAGTGAAACTGACTGCACCCGTAAAATTAAGATGGGATGGGCAGGGTGAGACGTATGTGAAGTTGTGATGGCCAGCACGTACACCAAACACGTGACAGGAAACCGGAAAGACTACCAGGTGCAAGACTCGTGAAAAGTTTTAGATAAACAAGACTGCGTGGCGTACTGGTAGTTGACTGACCTGCTTTAGATATATATAATATTTACTATGATACTCATCCGACACTATCGAAAGTAAAACTTTTCTACCTGTGAACAATGGCTCGACATGCGAACAAGCGATTATTAAGCAACATTTTAAATCACCCCAAAGGTGTTTAAAAGATGAACTCGATTTGTTTTCTGTAACAAGTCTTTCTATAACTTCAAAAAAATTTCGCGCGCTGCGCGCGCTTTCATCTTCAGTCCTAACTTGCGGTAGGTAACTCCCGCCGTTTCAAACATATTGGATTTATTCAATGGTCAAGGTTCCAAAATTATTTTTCTTCCGTGCAGGCGTGTTTCTGGAAAAAAACATAATCAGCGATGCGACGTTCTATCCTCTTTTTCCTATCTGGAAGGTTCTTTTTTACAGACTAGCCATCGCACAGTGGCAAACATATTTTGTAAAAGAAATATTTTCAGTTTTGTCCGGGAGGGGGGGGGGGTTTAATGGATAAGATAAAGTAAGCAATCACCGATGACGACCATGTAGTCGCCCCAACAAATGGCTTGGTTTTGCTCTTAAGTAGGGCAGATTCTTCAATAAAAATCCTGATTTTTTCCAACTTTTCTCATTGAAAACAAAAAGTTTCAATTCTTGATCCTTTCTCCATCCTTTCGACAACCAATTGTATCTGTCATTGGGGCTTGGAGTAGCTGGAGACCAGTCAGGACGCTTGCCCACGCCACTGGTCGACAAATCCCAGCGCCACCCCTGGCTGAGCTAGCATGCAGTTTTTTTTTTTCATGGGCAATGATTTTCACTCCAAATTTCGAAGCGCTTTGCGCGCAGTCCTCAAATCGACGTTGTATCACTTATGAACATTATTAGAACAAAAATACAAGTGAACGTTTTTAGCACAACTAGGTGTACACCCGAAGTTTAAAGCGGGCATCAATGAGTTTTCATGAAGCAATCTAATAATTTGAGCAACATTCATAACATGCCAGTGATGACTTTATGGTTTGAATTGAACGGCCAATTAATTCAATCGTCCATGATGGTTGTACACCAAGCTGTTCATGGAAAATTTCGTTCAAAGTAAAAATACGATAACTGTGAACTGAATTGCGAACTGTGAAGCATATGGTGTACTCTCAGTGTCATTCGGAGGTCAGCTCAAAGTTCTGTGCTAGTGTTCCTTTCGTATTAATTTCTTAGGCATTTCGGGGATTTTCCCTCAGTCTGGACACAATAGCTACAAACATAATCTTCTTCGGTGCCCCCTTTGCTGTGCCCCTGCCCCCCCCCCCCCTCGTCAGAACTCCTGGCTAAGGGCCTGGATCGACACAAGTTGTGTTTTGCAACTGTGAGACTTTTTAAAGGCGAGTTGGTGGGAAGAGAGTAGGTAATTGGATTCAAAATGATCCATAAGATTTGAAGCAATAATATGCTCCTACAATTAACAGCAGACAGAAGAGAAACTGGTCCATATAATTGGTACAAAACTGTCACATTTTTGCGTAGGCCTAAATGGGGCAGACATTAGCCATTTTCTAGTCCTCTGGAACACACCCATTGTGAGGGATTGCTGAAACAGATGGCTTAAAACAGGAGCAAAATTAGTGGCAATTTCTTTCGGTACCCATGGATGGATATTATCAGGCCCCACAGCCTTGTAGGTTTTAAGACCACGCATAGCATCTTTTCAATCTTATTGTGATATCAGCCATTATCACAACTGCGGAATGGAATGATTTTGAACACGGTTTTAGTGAAGACACTAGAAAACTGGTTATTAAGGTTAGGTTAGATGAGGTTTAACGTCCCAGTTTCCAACCAATTGGTTATTAAGAGCAAGGACTTTGTCAAATAGCAACTCCCTGGTCTGAAGAGGGGAATGCTATGCTTACCCTTTTTGGCCATTAATGTACTTCCAAAAGGGCTTAGCATCACCAATCGGCAAACCACTGATGTAATTCTTAAGAGAGGTGTAAACTTCTCTATTGACTCTAGTCAGTAAGATAACAGGGGCGGATCCAGGATTTGGCAAAAGGGGGGCCCAGGTCACAGTGGTTTGTATAAAAGTCCCGGGGAGAGGTCTAAGGAGGGGGATGTCCCGGGGGCAGTGCCAGGGTATTTTGATAGGTGGCAAAGCATGTGATGAGTAATCGGCGTCCTGGGGGAGGGGTCTAAGGGGAGGGGGTTTCCCCTCCCCTTTGAGAAATTTTTGTTAATTTAAGGTTGCTCAGATGCAAAATGGTGATGTCTGTGGTGTATTTTTTGAACTAATCATATATGGCTGGAAAGCATTCATAATTCAGTGGATTTTAATTTTTGGTTGGGTGAAAGATGCTTTTCTGGGGAGAGAGATCTAAGGGGAGGGGTGTCCCCTCCCCTTTGAGAAATTTTTGTTGATTTAAGGTTGCTCAGATGCAAAATGGTAATGTCTGTGGTATATTTTTTGAACTGATCATATATGGTTGGAAAGCGTTCATAATTCAATGAATTTTAATTTTTGGTGGGTGAAAGATGCTTTTCTGGGGAGAGGGATCTAAGGGGAGGGGTGTCCCCTCCCCTTTGAGAAATTTTTGTTAATTTAAGGTTGCTCAGATGCAAAATGGTGATGTCTGCGGTATACTTTTTGAACTGATCACATATGGCTGGAAAGCGTTCATAATTCAATGAATTTTAATTTTTGGTGGGTGAAAGATGCTTTTCTGGGGAGAGGGATCTAAGGGGAGGGGTGTCCCCTCCCCTTTGAGAAATTTTTGTTAATTTAAGGTTGCTCAGATGCAAAATGGTGATGTCTGCGGTATACTTTTTGAACTGATCACATATGGCTGGAAAGCGTTCATAATTCAATGAATTTTAATTTTTGGTGGGTGAAAGATGATCCCCTCCCCTTTGAGAAATTTTTGTTAATTTAAGATTGCTTGGATGCAAAATGGTGATGCCTTTAGTATATTTTTGCACTGATCATATATCGCTGGAAAATGTTCATAATTTAGTGAATTTTTAATTGTACACTAAATTCACAGTACTGTACATTCCATTAAAATAAATTACAATGCTTAAATGAGACACTACAGGGTAATAATGCAGCAAGTTATAGTTAAAAGCCTGATGTTGTCGAAAATAGATCTCTAAATATTAAAGAATTCTGAAATTCCCTTGAAATTAAAAGCAGTGCTCCAAATGCTGTGGGCCTGGCCGGTAATAGACTGAAGTTAGCAATGCATTAATACAGCGCTCATGAGTAACTCCTTGCTATACGCAGAGAAAGTTACTGAGGCCAATACAAGCCAAAATGTTATCAGCTGAAAGTCAGTAGCAGAGTTATTGAAATAACACTTATTTTCTGAGGTAGAAAATAATGGACAAATTTGAGTTTCACTCTGACACATCTCATACTGTATGCCTATTTCATTGTAAATGGGCCTTGTCCTTTGTTTTATGAAGTTGAAAAAATCTTCAAAATTTTTTGGAAGGGGGGGGCCCGGGCCCCCTGCCCCCCCTAAATCCGCCCCTGGATAAGATTTAACGACACACAAACACGCGAATGTGTTATATAGTGTCAACTAGATAAATGGTAAAGTTTAAATACGGTTTAAGTTCAAGTTTGGTTTCAAATACAGCTCCGTGAAATACGGTGCAAGTCCTTCCCTTTAGTCGCCTCTTACGACAGGCGGGAAATACCGTCGGCATACTCTACAACCCCCAGCCCACAGGGGGCCTATTGACTCTGGTACGAAGCTCAACCCCTTTCTCACAAATACCACTGCAGACTACTTTCCGCTTTTCTTAAAAAAGTGAAAGTAGTCTATTCCTACGTCGGATTTACGCTATCAGAACTCCAAGAAAGAGATTTTCTGGTTCCAGTCATTTTAGTAGGAACTTGGCCTTTACATTGTTTTCAAGAAAGGTCTTTATGAGCTGCCAATGCTCTTTCTCAGTACGCTTGTCCACCCAGAAAAATACCCAGAAGAAAAGCTACGGGTGTCCTTCCTCATAGCAACATAACTTCCACTTTGAGTAATGTAATATAAGCCCACGGGGTTTTTGGCATTAGGAAGAAGACTCTTCACTATATGGAATCTAAGGGGCTCACATCAATGTACTGACTAGGGGTATTATTAACAGATCAATTAGTGTGTTGTCCTCCCTATAGTTACAAAATTCACCATTTGATCAGCAGTAAAATCTTTTATTATATGTCCACTGACTGAGGAGTAATCGTCCTTAAAAAATTGTGCTTGAATCTGTATTTTCGAAACTATCTCATTTTTCACAGTAATGAAAAGCTGGGGTGATACCTTGAATTGTCCCGGACCATCGACATAAAATGAAACATATAGAAGAAAGAATAGATGTCAGGGGAAAGTAGGAGAGTCTTTGATGGATAATATTGCATTCAAAAAATAATGAAAAATAATGATAGTCTACAATAAAAATGTTGTATTTTTCGGCGCGCTTCGCGCGCTCCCGTTTCTAATTTTCTTTCGTGATCACTTCCTGTAGAACTTCTTGTGTGTTCCATAGTTCGCTTGCAAACTTTTCTATCATCATAGCAGCAATTACCCAAAAGCCAAACCCCCTTCATCACAAAAATAACATGCTATTCGGATTGCGGCTATTATTAAAATGGTCAAAATGTGATTCTTTTTATCTGTTTAGTGCACATCCGATGGGTTTTAAGATAACCACATCATGCTTCATTCTAAGGGTTTTAATTCTTTGAATACATATGCATGATATGCTTGCGGGGGCGTTGTCCCTGGACCCCACCGGGGCGTTTCCCCGGATCCCACGCCTTCAAGGGAACGTTTTCGGCGCCGTTTGGTATGCCGCCGCCCCCCCCCCCCACCCCCCAATTCAGTCACCAAATCCTGTCCCTGCAAGGAAGCCTTGGTATAGTGAATGCTAAGCCAGAAGAGATGCTTATTGAATTTAGGTTGCCGCCCTAAGGCTGGATTACTGGATAAATTCGGCTCTGTCTGGGCTCGTGCACCTCCATGCCTGTTGGTCCACTAAACGTTCAGGTCAGTGTATATATACGTCATCAAGTACTGAGTAAAAAGGGAAGTACGGCTTGCCATAAAGATCACGGCGGGGTCATCTCAGAGGCGCCAAATTTTGAGTAAAAGTTCAAACCTGCAAAGTGTACGTACGTTCGTATATTAGACACGCATTCTTCCAAATGTATACGTACATGCATAACATACATGCAAAATACGTACGTGTATGGATATGAACACTGATAAACATTGTACCGGGGAGGTTCCTTGTACTAACCTCCTTGATTGTACTATATGCACTCTGATCGCAGTCTGCACTATTTATACTGTGCGTGTACTGCATTATACAGTAGTACGTGTATCAATAGACGACGCATGCACAGTTCAACCACAGGCGCTGCCCAGTCACCAAACTTGACCAAACGAACACAAGTAGCCTAGCCTACGTACCGGCGCATGAGGTAGGACACGGCCCCAGTACGGTGTCATCGAGAACAACATACAAAAGTCGAAGGACAAAGAAATACCATCCTAAATGATATGGCTAGCCGGGATAGCTAGCTGCAAGTTTGATCGATGACTGCAGTCAAGAAGATGTGATGGTGTGAACTCCCGCACGGTAGGCTATAGTAGCCTAGGCTACACTTGACTAACGTTTTAACATAACGTAACTTACAGTAGTAAGTTAGTGTAGTAGGCCTAGTACTACTAAAAGTTAGTAGCCAATGTAAGAATGTAGGCAGTAAAGTGTCACGATCATAGAGCAGGATATCTAACTCAAGTCTATAGTCACGATACCTTAACCGGTAACGTTAGGCCTAGTATAAGTATTACTTAGGCTAGTAGTAGTAGGCAAACCCTTGCCACTGCTCATAGCCCTAGCTAGCCTAGGCCTAGTCCTCAGTAAAGGACTGTGGTCGTTCGCCTACAGCTCACTATACACAGTCCTTACACCGACCATTGAAAATAGCGGGGGGATTGGCCGTCTGTGTAATGGTTGAAATTGTGTTTCTTCTCACAGCAAATTTTGTGAGTAAAATCTTAATTTACTGCCTTGAATTTTCTTTTCCAGATCTTACAGGAGTATTACAGCTGTTTTTAATCACTGAAAACTTCTGGCAAGTGCCAAAAATCTGAAATGAAATCAGCAACTTTTTCGTGCCGTAAAATTTACTGTGTGACTATGGAACTTTGTTTACATCAGTATGCTAATAAGCTACATCCTTACGTCAACAGGCCTGATTTTTAAGGAAATTTTCAGGTTGTCCATCGGACAACCTGAAGCTAAATTTAGGTTGTCCGAAATAGTTTTTGGTTGTCCGAATGAAAGTGATGAACAAGAGATGAACAATTCTATTTCCTGTCTCTGCCATAGAAAACAAACATTTACTTTAAATTCTGCATTTTTCCATATTTATTGGCATGGTACAATGATGAATGGTAGCCAATACCATTGTCTCAATGCCACTTCTTAAGGGGATTTTGATGACATACTTTCCTGCTGATGTAGGGAACTATTCAGTTACAAATAAAATCTACTCGTCCATCGGACAAGTTCAAAGAGAGAAAGTGGTTGTCCGATGCAAGTTTTACCCGTCACGGACGATCGGACGAGTGCTAAATTTCAGCCCTGGTCAATTAAAAATGTTTGCAGATGCAATTGTCATGTGTATGTATAGGAACTACAGTAACCAATGTGTTGTGCGTGACATCACAGTGTTATGCACACGGCATTCTGATGTCAACAAATATTTCGAGCGCTACAATAAATTGTTAAGAAGAGGCAAAGTTGATGATTTTATTTCAAATTTTTGGAACTTTTCAGAGGTTTAAAGTGATAAAAAACAACTGCAATATAAGTGTAAGACATGGAAAGGAAAAGTTATGGTAGTTTATTAAGACTTTAGGACCTAACTTTGCAATAAGAATAAATGCTGTTTCCCACTCGTGAGGACAATTGTCTGGATTTGGTACTAAGTACTGATGAAAACATGGTTAGAAATGTAGCTAGTGGTGGTAAGACAGGATCTAGTGACCATGACCTCACAAGTTTTGAGCATAGAAATAAAAGTAAGGGAGAATGACGTCAGCCGATCTTGACTGAAGCCATTGATTTGGCCAGTCTGTACGGCAACAGAGCACCTGCACCTAATACAAATATCACGTCATTGCTTTTGCCCCAAGTATGATGGCACAACCTAACAAGGCCACTCTAAGAAAGTTTTCGTTTTTAAAAACAAGACAAAAGAATGTGAATCTGTCTGTACCTGAAAAAGTTTTGGTGGACTTGACCTTATTTGAGAGCTATAAATCTTTACCACGGATTTTTCCTTTCAAGAGATACCATTACGACAAGTTCAGCGTTTCTAGCTCAAGCCTAAAATCAGAAGTAACCTAATAAGTCCGGCGGGCGCTGTTTACAATTTTTGTACAGAGCTGTATGTACAGGTTCAGTGTAGGCAGTTTGTGCGTTCAGTTTGAGCTGCATAGCTTAGCGTGCAAGTGCTTGAAAAACAGGTTTACGCGCATTAGCAAGGGAGTTTGCTATATGCGCGTGCTGCATCAAAAATTGACGCACTGATTGTGACAGCAGTTTTGACGCGCTTTGTTGACTGTATCGATGCACGACATTCGAAAGTGGCCTTATTAGGTCATGTCACTATATTGGCAAAGAAACTACAAGTTTTCAAGTTACGAGTATAAAACAAAATACTTAAAGGGGAATTTTCATGATCCCAGACAGTTCCAATTCTCCCAACTATGCATCTTCTAGCTCCTCCCATAACTGTATGAGGCTCTTCCTTGTGCAGGAATAAACCTGTTTTATTGCTTAAGGCCATGTCCTGATGGGCATACAAGGCTATAAAATGTAATAAAAGTACTCTCTCTGCCTTGTGTGGAATGTGAGCTACTCTGCATCTTTCAAATTTTCAAACTTTGATGTCAATCAAAGAGCAGTCACCAACTGAGAATTTTGATATACATACACTAAAAATATACTTTGGGGTGATGACTGTCTGTCTTTAAGGCACCATGACTTATTTCTGTTGTGAAAATTACTCCAAATCTTTTGAAAAGCGCATAAAATAAGCTATAACTTCTGCAGCAGAATGCACACTGTACGTACGGAGAGACGTCAATCAACCGGTCTTTTGCCGTACAACGAAAGCGCCCTCACAATTTTCGTGGCTTCACCGGTTAAACATGCATGAATGCATTGTGTAAGCGTTCTCCCTTACTTTTATTTCTATGGTTTTGAGTTACTTTGTTTCAGCAAACTTCAAGGTAGTGACAAAACTGTTTTAATTTCAGCAAGGCTAACTTTACTCGCTAAAGAGCTTCTTACCATAGATTGGGTTGCTCGTTTGTCTCACTTAGGTCCTGCTGAAGCATGGAGTGTCTTTCGTAATATAGTTACTGACACTACAAAGTTGTGTATCCCACTCAAGAAAGCTGTGGTTAAAAATAGGCCAATCTGGATGTCTAGAGAGGTACTTAGAGCAGCCAGGAAGAAACGTAAGTGGGCTTGTCTACAGTAAAGGAAAATATTCAGTGTGTGTTTTTTGCTTTGATGATATTTTGAAAGATGTCACAATGGTTTGGTGATTTTACAGTTCACCATACTTGGAGGACTATAGAGAGATAATAAAGACAATTTTATCAATATCCAACTTATGTAAAGGATGTTTTGGGCAGAATTTGGGGCTATTTTGGCCTTTTTTACCACCTATAAGTGTTACATAGGATGTGGAATAAATTTATGATGTGAGTGGGACCTTTGCAGATGTGACTGATGCAGGTTCTTTGTCTTCATTCATAAATGTAATGTACAAAATAAATGGTAAATGATAAGTGAATATTTTTAGGTGCACAAACACCGCAAAATTTTATCAGCAATTTGGAGTAAAATTTTGAGATTTGTCCGTCCATCTGGATATTAAATCTTAATAGTTGATATTTTAACTGAAAGAAAAGATTTCCAGAGCTAAGGTTATGATGTAACACTTAACCTTGATCATGTGCAGTACCACAAATAAAATAATCCAGCAGTAAATGCATCATAGTCAATTGCGGAGCACATGATGGTTACGTTGGTAACATGTCTGTCCCCTAATGGTTACGTTGGTAACTATCATATTAGCAGGCCTGCAGGACACAAATTACCAGAGAATTTGATAAAACTGCATCTGTTTGCAGATGGCCATATTTGTCACTGGTTTGTGTGCTTTCCTCCATCTTTTTGCTTACAACAAAGGTATGAGAGCCTTCAAGGCGATGTCCGTCCAGATGTTACCAACGTAACCATGTCCTTGTCGGTAGTATAATGTAGGCACATGGGGACATTGGTTTTTGATGAATGTTTCACATGTCATCAGTTTACACCTCAGGAAAGAGCAAAACTTGTGTCACAATGCATTCAAGTGTTTAAAGTGCTTAATTTTCTCGAACATAGTTTGGTTACGTTGGTAACGAGGACGGACATGTCCGTCCTTGTTACCAATGTAACCATTGATCTCCATACTAGTCCATGTTTAACTAATGGTAATGCAATTTCAGTGAAAAAGTGTTTGTTCTTTATCATTCTATTAAATACAGGGTTTATTTATACATATTGTCCTCCTTAAAGATTTCTGGAGCAAAGAGTTTCCATGTCTGTCCCCGTTACATACGTAACCAGTAACACTTACCACTTAAAAAGTGGTGATAGGTGAAAAGAACTATCTTCCTGCTCTTAGGAAAAAATTGAGACTACCAATCAAACAAAATAACACAACAAAAATCTATTCTTAGAGGACTTCAAATTTCACCACCTTTGTAACACTTTTATACCCCTTTATTGTAGACAAGCCCACGTGCTGGCGTCGATATAGGGTCAGTAAGAATTCTGATGACTTTGCAGTCTACAAGAAGCAGGAACTCTTAGTTAAAAATTTGGTTATTGACACTAAAGCTAAGTTTGAAAAGCAATTGGCCAAGGAGGTTAAGGTAAATCCAAAATCTTTTCATGCCTATGTCAGGTCTAAGCAGAAGGTTAAGGAGGGTGTTGGGCCTCTCCAAGGTAACGAAGGCACACTAGTTACTGATCATCAGGATATGGCTAATTTGTTAAATGATTATTTCGTATCTGTTTTTACAAAGGAATCACAGGCCTGCGGATTTCACGCGAACGATCGTTCGCGGTCGCGTGTTGGTTACGTGACCGCCAAACTACGTAACCGAAAAATCGGTTACGATGTCCTATTTGACACTCAAATTCAACTCTTCTGTGACCCAAAATTTGAACATTCATTAAGAGGCATTTTAAATTCGATTGGGAAATATTATCTGATAAAATACAGACTACCATGAAGCAAGACATGCATGAAGCTCGCACCTTGCATCACGTGCTATCGCAAATTACAATTGCCTAGTCCACACTAGCTGACTGGTATCACGCACTACGGTGACGACCTGTCCAGCCATGATTCCCGGTTGTACACAATGCGGATACACTGCACAAGCTGTGATTACGGCCCCATTGCATTGACTTCGCACATAGCCCGATAATCATGAAAGGTGGTTCAAAAATTATGCCACAGATAACACACAGTATGTCAGTGGGGACTCATTGAGTGCGAGAAGATTAAGATTTCTTCGTAACGTTTCTGCAATGACGATGTCAAGGAAACTTCTTGCTTATGCAGCTAACTGGATATGATAAAATGGATGTTTCAGACTGATATTGGTTTTATCTATACTCAGTTCGATCATAAAATAAATGAGGTATATGCAACGTGTCCTTCAACAGTAATTTACTATGATTCTACGTGTACAGTGAAGACCCATTTTTTGGAACTAGCTATCAGATTTAACAAGAATAATATTCATCACAATTACGGTAGAATCCACCAAGTTTTCTGGGCTTTACTGTAGAAGTCAAAATTCAACGTAAATTTCTGCAGAAATGCACTAATTTCCTCGGGACTTTAAAAGTCACGGCAAGATGTCAGGAGGGCTAAAATAGCCAACATGTAGGCATAGAAAACAATTTGTTATCTCTTTGTCAAATTTGGAAGAAAAATCGTACGTATTTGTTTTTAAATTCTTGCTAGGATCCGTGAGTCGGTATAGGCTCAATTTCTCCTTATACTAAGATACGTTAGGCTAGCGGAAGTCCTAGTTTCACTAAATCTGAAAAGTTAGTTTCGTAGTGAGCTTCATCCCTAAAAATTGCGAGAGCAGACCTTACAAAAACATTTCGAATTTCTGTTTGGGAGTCTCCTACACATGTGTCTCTAATACTTTTGGAAATTTATGCCGAATTTATACGCTAGATACCTCTCCAGATCGTTATAGCTTCTCTTCAGTACATACACTCATTTAGTGTGTACAAAGCATTGGTCATTCAGAAGGGTGTGGGCTCGAATTTTGGGAATAAAATCCAGGTGTTTTAGAAGTCTAAAAATTTATTTGTCATATGATCGGTCACAAAAAATAGTAACCAAACATTTTGGGGGATTTTGTCTGCAATTTGGCCAGCCTTTTCGGAGTTATTTGGGGAATGTGTTTACACTCTTTCTTACGGACCCTGTGTACCGTACTTGAGGCAAAAAGTTGAAACCCTGTACATCCGAATTTTACCGATATCCGAAATACATTCGGTCTCGATGTGTTCGGATAAATAGGGTTTTACTGTACTCCAAACCATATGCTGTTACCTCACGACATGGCGTCAGCACACACATTTACAGCATCATGTCATTTTGAAATATTGTTTTTTGTATAAGTTGAACACATGTTGTGCACTGTGGCATTGACAGTGCAAGTGATCGCTCGTACACCCACATACTACACGAAACTCAGTGTGGTAAACTGTCACAGAGTTGTGTTTTCTTTATATTGGGAATACGCAAAAATGGGTTTTTTGAGACTCAGCAAAATGGGTTACGGTAGGTTACGTGGATCAAAAACCACGTAACCTACAAAATGGTTACCATGAAATCTGAAATCCTCAGGCCTGGAATCATCTGTTTTGGGAACTTGTAGGGATTCTGATAATTCTTCTTTAGTTAGTGATGTTGTCTTCTCTGAAGAGTTGGTTTGTAATAAGTTGAAGAGTTTAAAAGCTAGTAAGGCCCCTGGGCCTGATGGGATCCATCCTGCCATTCTCCATGAATGCTCTGAGATTTTGTCAGTTCCTCTTTGCATTATTTTTCAGAAGTTTCTGGATTCAAACTTTGTACCTGCTGACTGGCGGATTGCTAATGTTACTCCAATTTTCAAAAAGGGGGATCGGAGCTTGCCTTGCAATTATAGGCCGGTCAGTTTAACCAGTGTTGTGTGCAAAGTTATGGAATCTGTAATCAAGGATTGTTTGCTTAAATATCTTTTAGATAATGGGTTACTCAATCTGTCGCAGCATGATTTTTTACCGAGTAGATCTTGTGTTACTAATTTACTAAGCTTTCTTGAGGATGTTTCCTTATCTCTTGACTGTGGTCACAGTGTTGGTGTCATTTACCTTGATTTTTCAAAAGCCTTTGATAAAGTTCCATTAGGTAGACTTATGGTTAAACTGCATAGGTTAGGCATCAGGGGCAGTTGTGCTGACTGGATAAATTCATGGCTCAATGGTAGATCTCAGAGAGTTGTTGTTAATGGTAATTTCTCTTCTTGGAAAGAAGTTATGAGTGGAGTTCCACAGGGTTCTGTTCTTGGCCCACTTCTTTTCTTAATTTTCATCAATGATATTGATAGCTCTCTCACATCTAGTATTAGTAAGTTCGCTGATGATATACTAAGCTCTATAGGAAGGTTAGTGATAAGGATGATGCCTCATTACTGCAAAAAGACTTGGATAGGTTATTTTCATGGTCTCAGACTTGGCAAATGTCTTTTAATGCAGATAAGTGCAAGGTCCTTCACTTTGGTCCTAAAAATTTCAGCTATGATTATAACATGAATGGTAGTATTCTGAGTGATGTGACTTTTGAGAAGGATCTGGGTGTAGTTATTACAGGTGATTTAAAGCCATCTAGACAGTGTGCAGCTGCTGCTGCTAGGGCCAATAGGGTGCTTGGATTGATCAAGAGGAATTTCAGTAGTTTTAGTAAAGAAATTGTACTAAATCTGTATAAGCAGTTGGTAAGACCCCACCTCGACTATGCAGCCCAGGCTTGGAGTCCCTGCTATGAAAAAGACAAGCTTCTTTTAGAGCAAGTTCAGAGGAGAGCCACTCGCCTTATACCCGAGGTGAGACACCTACCTTATCATGTTAGACTTAAGCATCTTGGGCTTACCACCCTGGAGTTGAGAAGGATTAGGGGGGACATGCTTCAGGTGTACAAATTTCTCTCTGAAAGGAATCCTTTGTCCTCTTGCAATTATTTAAAGGTTCAATGTAATTTTCGGGTTCGAGGCCATTGTAAGAAGCTAGTTAAGAATTTTGCAAGACTCGACATTAGGAAGTTCAGCTTTTCTCATAGAGTTGTTAATGAGTGGAATAGTCTGCCTGAGTGGGTAGTTAACTCCACATCTGTGCACTGCTTTAAGGTTAACATTGACAAGTTCTTCCATAAGTGTGGTAGATTGTGCTGGGCTCCCCTTACAGAAATGTCTGCAAGCTTTCCAACCAGCATGCCAACCAGCTTGCCAACTAGCTTGCTTGCAAGCTTGTTTTTAGATGATTTTTAGATGATATTTAGCTTGTATTATGCTTGCAGCAAGCTTGTCTGCCAGCTTGCTACTAGCTTGTTTGCAAGCTTACTAAAAGCTGGTTTGCAAGCTTGCAAAAAGCTGGTTTGCAAGCTTGCAAAAAGCTAGTTTACAAGCTAGCTACTAGTTTGACTGCAAGCTTGCCTGCAAGATTACTGCAAGCTTGTGTGCAAATCTGGTAGCAAGAGCGAGCATATTTTTGCTCTCAGGCTTCTGCTTTATTGTTTTTAGTGATTACAGTTCAAATAGACCCTTTTTCAAAAGCAGTTAGAGGATTAAAGGAAGGAGCTTTGGTATAGCGTACACTATATCTGTCAGTGAAATTTTGCTCAAAATGAACGTTACCAAAGTACTATCCTTTGTTAGTCCTTTGTTATGCTATTGGAAAAGGGTCTATGACTCAAGGTCTGAAAATTTTTACAAAATATAAAACTGCCACTTCAAACAATACTTCCTGTGTTTTTTCTTTTATTGTACATGATGACGACCTATTTTAACCACAGTAAATCCCCACATTTTATAAAAGAGAAGTTTGTAAACAACCAAACATTATCAGGCTGATTGCTTCATTTTTTGGTTTCTGTCAAAAGATCTGTTGAAATACGGCACACTACACACAATTACTGTTCACAGCAAGTACTGTACATACTGTAATCAGGGTCCAAACCATTTAAATGATTACACTCATAGTGTGGTTGTTCAATTTTTAGAGATGTGAGGACTGCTGAAGTCTCTAGCTGTGGGTGGCTTCTGTATCCTGTCCCCCCCCCCCCAAAAAAATGACACCTGGTTCATACTGTCATCAAGTTGGACTGCAGTACTAAGATTAGTGTTGTTGTTCATAACAAGCAAGAAAGAGCTACACATCCTTCACTAAATTATCAAATCCGCATTAACTGCCATAGATTTCCAACTACAGTTACATTAAATGTTTACAGCTGAACTGTAGAAGAACTTGAAAATGATGGTGTCCCTTTTGAAGTTTTGAAGTATTTAATATTCTTCTTATACATTCCACTTTTGCATCGAATTATGGGACTTTCATAGGAAGTGGACAAAAATCCCAAAAAATATAAACAAAACTCCAACTGCAGACAAGTATCCAGGATGAAGAACCATTGTCTCCATATTCAGGTAGAAAAGATGGCAATTTTCGTACAGATGCTGTATGAGTTCCAAGGCACAAATTTCTCCACGGACAGCATGATTCTGATTTGACTTTTGAATATTTATTCCAGCCAACTGCCTGCCCAGGCAAAGGATGCATCGCTCTGTAGAATCATAAATGTAACTTAGGCTGTCTGAAGTTTCTATCTCAAGTTCCAATGTGCATAGCCTAGGCGGACCACATTTTTTAGACCACAGCATATGGCCCTGAGTCTGAAGCACAAGTTTGCTGTTCAGCACTAATCTTTGAAGTTTAACTTTTAAAATGATGCAGTACAAAGTCAATCCATTTGTAAAGATATATGCTTTACGCTTGACTGGTTTACTAAACAATGAACAAATCCACAACATGGATGATACAGATGCAGGTAGGTTATGATTGAGTGGAACTGTCTCTGATGTGCTTCGACCAGTTTACAACGCTGAGATAACAGACAAGGTGGACGGGTAAAAACAGGTTTGTACAGCTCGAGCAGCTCAACGACAGGCCAGGCCGGGCCTACCTTTCCCACAGGCAGCTAACAATAACAATGTAGCCTGGTCACATTTGTTTATGAAAGACATTATGCACTAGAACTGTATGCATGGTCTTAACTAACTAAAGTGTATTGTCCCTGCTTTTGGCCGAATTCAAGGAAAATTAACCCGTCACACTTTGCTAAGCCTAGGCATGGCTGTTTGATCTTGAAGTCAAAGTTATGTTGTTACTATAAACAGTGAAGTGTAAGCTATCCATTGCTGCTGAGTTTCATACCACTTACTGGCAGTGACATCCCATGTCTTCAAAATATAGGCCTACAGAGGCATCACTAGTATTATCTGATACGAAGTCTTGAAAACCACTGATGTTCAACTTTAAAATTTACGGCAGCAAAGGTGGAGTTAAAAAGTCCGTAATACATAGGCCAAAACTAACGTTAGCCCGCAACACTGCACAAAGTAAAATAGCCTAGGCTGTAGGCCCTAACTTGTTGCTGTTACTTACGGTAATCTTTGCGTAACTCATGGTCAACACTTTTGCAAACAAAATAACTGTCCCATAACCCTCCTGTGGAAGTTTTAGCGAATGATTTTAGTCCGTTAATTTCTTCAGTTACCAATTTATTCTCTTGGTTTATTGCTGTAGACTGTTTCCAAGTAACGCAATTCCTGCCACACTAACGAAACAGCGGCCGCCTATTCAACGGACCAATATTTTGAATGTGGTATGCTCATATCATATTACAGTGTCTTACTACAGGGGTTTCAGCTCAGTGAGCAGGTTTATTCTTGCAAAACTTGTTACGAATTGTCCAGTAAAAAGACCGTTAAAATGAGGAGTGATGCATTCATTATATTTTAAGTCAGAAAAGGTTGTCCAGTCTATTATATCCCTTTTTTTAATCAACGAGAAAAAAGACTTGATTTCCGAAACAGATTTAAGTTGAACGTACCTACTTCATAGTGCACCTGTCCTCGATGACCTCCGGCTCCCGACGTGCGAGCTCGACAGTAGTCCTAGTAACCCTGCCTAAAGGGAACGTGTTTACATTCGTTCCTCACACTTATCCTCATGTGAAAAGGCTAAATGAAAGCACGTTCCGTTGCAGCAGGGTTACCTGACTGGCTAGAGGTTACAGAGAAATTTACGTACAAGAAGGCTAGAACAGTAATATCTTACCACTGCAGGGGGGCAGTGAGGAATGCAAACATAAATTATCGTAAGTACAAAAGAGTACCAAGTCAAAGTCATCT
Source organism: Holothuria leucospilota (assembly GCA_029531755.1). NCBI lineage: Eukaryota > Metazoa > Echinodermata > Holothuroidea > Aspidochirotida > Holothuriidae > Holothuria > Holothuria leucospilota. Next base: position 63,295,614 of record CM055962.1, read on the forward strand.
TGCGCGAAGTCGAACGCGAAGTTTCTAATCCATGAAGAGAAAGATTCTAATCCATGAAGAAAAAGACACTCCAAGTTCTAGAAGCATGAATGATTCATTTCGAATGTCTCGCATCGGGTGATATTATTTATTTGGGAACAATTCTAGTGGCATCTCCCTGATTCTGTTTACTTACAAGCCGACCGATGATCGAAAGAATTTCAAATAAGTGGTGGAAATTATAAACACAGGCTGGCTGAATCCACTTTTGAATCGGTGAATCATTCAAAGGATACTGCATTAGTGTATTATACTGTACCTCGTTGATATGATTTAGGGAATTACATGTATATTGCAAAGTTGCCACATACTAGCTTGCGGTAATGGTGTTGATCCTTATTTTGTGGTCGTACTTATGTTTCATCTTAGCCGTGTTGCAAGTTTGGCTAGATGCAAGCAGAGCTTGGCTGTTCTTTTTTGAAACAAAGAAAATTGGGGCTCATAACCCAACAGAATTCTGTACAACGGCATGCATGGGGCTCAATAGCGATATGATGACTTTAAGCGGTGATTCTACTTTTCCCTTAATTTGGGAACTTTCAATGTTCTTCTTCCAGAGATAAATTTCGAAAAATTCGGGAAATCAGAAGGGCACCCTACCCGTATCTTTTTAATTTCCCTCCTGCGTCTATGGTAGTACTCGGATTTTGTTCCTTAATCATATTTGTCTCAGGTGTATGTAAACAGAGTGTAGGAATTTCTCTAGAAACTTCTACAAGAACACTGTCAAATTTCAGGAAGTTTGGATTATAATTCAGGAAATTTTGTTTTCAGTTATGGAAACACATAGTGTAGGCCGCGGCATTCACTAGACAGAAACAGGGTGCTTCGGTCAACAACTTAACAAGGCAGCTGACGTTTTTGTAAGAAACGGTTATTTATTTCTTTTGATAATTTATGTGGAAAAATAACATTTCTACATGGAATATTCTTCTTGGAGCAGTCTTAGCTGAAAAAAGGGTGAAATATCGAAATTACTTTAGACATCGTGGAGGCACAACGTTTGTGTTGACTTTCGTGTGGAAGTGGCACATAATGTACCGGTTGTGCGAAATTAACGTTAAGAACACACAGTAGTCCCTTCAGTGATTGAGCACGCATATAAAGCACGCATATAAAGCCTGCATGTAAAAGATTTAAATAAATCCTGTTGCCCGAAGGTTCTTCCAGCAATTACCCATTGTTCCAGCAGAATGAGAGTCTCACGGTATCAATCTTGCAAAGTTCAATAGGCTAAAGAGAAGCCATGCCAGATCAATAGTGCTACTAAGTATAGTAGGCCCAGCTAAAATTTTTGTGTAGTACATGCCTTATGTTACTCAATAACATGGCCAGCTTACCAGTCAAAACGGCAATAGCTTGACCAAAACATCCCCGTACCAAAAAGTCCCCTGTATTGGTCAAAACGTCCCCATACCAAAAAGGCCCCATACCGTACCAAAACATCCCTGGGTTAATTGAATCTTTGGTAGTTTTATGATAGTTTTGTAACTATTTGGTCAGCTCTTGTAATGTTTAAATTATTAACTTTATTAGGCTAGTTTTTCAGTTTCTTCAAAGTCAAAGGAAACCGAAATACAAATTACAGTTCACTGCCGCAGTCATAATTTTTAATTTGGTTTCACATGTTGTATATGTAGCCTATGGAGGTATTGCGGTGAGAAAGCACAGCTAGTGGGCACAGGTTAGCTATGGTTAGCACCATGCTAAGTACTTTTCTTCGTGTCGTGACATAACAGTCCTAAAAACCAAAAAACTGTAACTTATTTCCCTAATTCCTACAACAAATCCATTAGAATTAATCTTCTCTTTATTAAAACTTAAAAACAGGTTTTTATGCAAACGTATCATTGTATACGTATATTCACAGGTGAGGACGGTTTTGTATTACATATGTAATACCACAGGTACATTTTGGTAAAAAATGGGGACCTTTTGGTTGCTAAAAAGGGATGTTTTGACTGGATACCCATGGTAATTGGGGGTTATATGACTGAATTAAGAATTCAAATTTTAAGAAACTTTCATGAACGCCTATCGTAAAAACTTCCTGAAAAACTATAACGAAAGTAGACAAGTCCTAATTAGCAATTTATATGCATTTGTAGTGCACCCAATCAAATAATTATCAAAACTTAGCAAAGTACAGAACATTAATTATTCTGTGCTAATTACCATTCAAGACTGCACCTGCCAAATGTTGGTCAAGTGATTAGTACATACAGGTATTTCCTGGTTTTATGAAATCAACATCATGTCAATGCTGTTCACAATGCAAGCTTGCACAACCTTGCCAAGCTGTAACTCTATATAATGTAAGCTAACTAGTTATCATTACAAGCTTGCAGCTATGTGCAAGCTTGCTACAGTAAATGACCAGCTTGTCAGAAATGACGGCAAGCTTGCCACAAACTAGTAAGCTTGTACCATGCTTGCACAATTAGCTTGCATGACATGTGCAGTCTAAATAAGCTTTCGGCAAGCTTGCAACAACCTTATTTAGATTGCTGCAATCCTATTACAAGCTTGCAGCAATCTAATTTTTCTGTAAGGGTCGTTTGGTGTTGGTTGGTTCTTTGTTTTCAGTTAAGGTTGTATGGACTTCAGGGCATCTTATGGGGCCTTAGCCCTCCTTTGCCCTTTAACCTGTTATGTTATGTTATGTTATGTTAGAAGAAAATCAATTTCGACCAGCACTGTGCTGGTCGAAGACCCCGGGTTTTCAATGAGTCGGAGTAAGGACCGTGTATAGGGAGCTATCGGCGACCGGCTATACACGGGCCTTTACTGAGGACTAGCCTAGGCCTAGGCTAGGCCCAAGCCAAGGTTTATTTGTAACAACTCAAGAACAGCTCACAGGTGCTAGAAGTTGCGGGAACAATCACAAATGATTACTGTCAATCATTTGGAAAGCTCTAGCTGTCACAGGCGGTCCTAGCGTTATATAGTAAATGCTACATATAGCCTAGGCCTAGGGGCCTAGCCTATATAGTAATGGAAAGGTACAGTACCTAGCGCACTTCAAGGCCTTTCGGTACCAACTTCGCCTAACTGAATCACGATTTTTATGCCTTAATATCCACTTTACCTCTTTTCAATACATACCAATGTTCAGATCGCGTGTTTCAATCACTTGAGTAGTATGATGATTCATTTGGATCAAAAAATGTCTTCCAAAAAGAAACATTTCTCCGCGAAAATTTGGTTTCCGCACCATCGCATTCAGTAAAAAACAAAATCCAGGCCTCCCATTGGATAGTTCGACCCTCGTCATGAGAGCGTAACACGTCATGATGAGGGGCCGTATACTATTCAATGGGACAATGGGAAAGCCAACGACTGAACGACTCCCGCCCACACACACACCACTGGTTTATATGCTCATTTAAAGAGCCTGCCAGTACCTGAGAAGAAGTAGAAAAGTAGCCACAATGAATAGATGAGTACTAGTTTGGATATGTTTGGGAACTATGCATCGAGGGAATGGGTCAGTGGTGAAGTGTACCACATGCACACAGTAGGGCAATTGTTTCAGCATATTCCATTTATCTTCAGAGTTAAATCTGTCAAGACCTGGTGCCTTCTGCAGGTCTTGCGGCCAAAGGGTCATGAACTTGGTTGAACCAGGGAATACCATTGTTGGGTTTACACATCATAAATAGTGTAAGTACTGAAAATTAAATCACTTCTGAACTTAGGCTTACATCTACAATACTTTGGTAGTAGTGTGTTATTGTATCTATAAGTTACATAGTACTTATGTGTGTTCATAGCCAAATTCACACAGTATGCAGTAGAATGATGTCAGGTACCTTGAAGATTGCTGTTGGTTCCCTTGAAGAAGAACAGAAGCCTACAAAGCTGTGTATTCATGGAGAGATTGCTAACAGAAACAACTCAAGTATTAATTGTACTGTAGGTCAAGTACCAAGGTAACAGTTATGGTATTGTCATGCAGAACAATTTGCAGTGAACGTCAGGCTTTTCAGTCACCAGCAAATGTTATCTGACACCTGTTTGCAGTAGTATATGCCATACATATAAGGATCAAGGTATATTCTTTAAAATGAAAGCTGCATAAATCATACTTACAGGTTTTACTATGACAGTGCTCTGTTTTTACTAGTGTTGGGCGATACATCGAAAATTATCGTTATCGCGATTATTCCTTTTTATTACGATACGATAACGAGAATTATTCAAATATGATGATAATTTCTTGTAAAAAAAAGTGAAATAATTTGCCTTGTGATGCAATATTTCTTCTTGCTGTCTCCAAAATATGTTTTTTATTGAAAACATTCTTTTTTTACGTTGAAAAATCGATAAACGTTCATCATTTCTCTCCAGAGTTTTCCATTGAGGAGAGAGCAATTTAATGAATTCTCACAGCCATTTTAAATCATATGTTAGCTATAGGTCTGTAATGTATGCAAAAACCAATACTTTAGGCCATGCTCCGTGTTCTGTACAGAAGTTTTAAAGTGTACCTAAAGTCTAAAATTTCAAAAATATATGTTACAAAGCTTGAAAAATGCATCCAGATAGTCCAACTCCCATCTTCACAGGACATTCCTGAGCTGAGATATAAAATGTTGAAGCTTATTCACTCAATTTGAAATGGTAGATTGTGCAATAATTTGTGATGTCATTCTTGTACTACTCAAATTACAATCTTTGTTTTTCTTTGTTTTTTCGAAAGCCACTGCACCTTGTGCCATGTGATCACCTTCTTTCTGTTATAGAGTGACTTGGCTATAAAAGCCCTCTCCCCACAACATGCTCTGCAAGGGAACGGTACATGTTTCATGGTCGTATAAACATATTAGTAAACATAAGGAAACAAAAGCAAGTAATGTGAGTTGTACAAGAAGGGCATCACAAATTATTGCACAATCGACTTTTTCAAATTAAGTGAATAACTTTCAACATTTCATATCTCAGCAACGGAATAAGCTGTGAAGATGGGAGTTGGATGAATGGAATTCATTTTCCAACCTCTAAAATATATATTCTTGTAATTCTAGACTTGTAAAACATGATGAGAGCACAGTGAAGTGCATGTGTAGGTCCCTAATTGTGCAACACCCATACATTAGGGTCTATTTCGCTCTTCCTTACCTCCTATTTACCTATGTAACCATTATTGCCTGCAATAACCGTCTGGCAAAAAACTAATAGCACCGCGGTATCCCCTGCCTATAGAGGGCGCCTACAACCCTAAAACGTCCTTCTGCATTTTTGCCTCTCCGTGTTTAACACGTCCTTAAAACTCGTCTGGTGAAAAACTGCGTTATTTTCTCCGACCTACCTTTTGGAGTTTTCCTTCCACCGTCTTTTGCACCGTGAAGACGTCCTCATCGTCTACCTCTGCCGAAATCATGAGTATCCTCTTCTCGTTAGGTGTTTTTTACCTTTTTTTCTAGCCTATTTAACTATGAGGATTTTCGCCTTGCGCGATCCTCCGTTATGTATACATATTTGTACAGGTAGCAGTCTCGCGCCGCCATTTTGTTCTTACTGCGTCATTATCTTTGGGTCCTACTTTCGGCCCTTTTTCGGGCCTTCCCCCCCCCCTTTTTCCCCCCTCAACTCGCTTGGTGCTTGTTTTTTTCGTTCCCTGGGGTCGTCTTACATTTTGTATCTCTTTCAGGCGACGATCCTAGGGCTACGTTGCGTTTTTGCTTCATTTTATGCATTCCTTACGATCATGTTGTTCTGATGCTTTACCGTATTACCTTCGTATATCGTGATATTACTGTTCTCATTCCCGATATATGTTATCTTGCATATGTTCACTTTATCTAGTCTTGCTTGTGATATTGCTTTACTTATAAGATATTTACTTTGTATATCATGATGCATTTCTACTAGCTCGTTTACCGTGCCTTTAGGCTTCGCCCTTATGGCTTTCTCGGTATCTAAGCTCTCTAATCCGGCCTTTGTTTGGCCTTCCTGGTTGTCCGGGAAGTCTTGCTTTCGGCCGGGGCTTATTCTCCGGCCCGTGTTTGCTTTCCGTATCGCCGACGCTCAGATTCCAAATGTAGCTCATGCAAGAACTACAAGCCGTTTGCCGCCTGGGATTTTCATGAATTGTGCCCAGCCTCCCGTGAATGCTCCTCCCCCTCACCTTGTCCGGTTTGCGTGGCTGGTCTGCCCGTGAATGGGACTTAATCCGCCAGAGATCAGAAGAAAGAGGGAAAGCTATCCCAAAGAAAGAAACGTTCTTCCAAATCTTCAAAGGCTCCTTCCTGCAAATCTTCCAGTCATGGCTCTTCTCATTCAAGATCTCAATCGAAGAAGAAGAAATCTGTTTCGGGTTCTGCTCCGGCAAACCCCACAGAAGAGGCAATCAGAACCGGTTCGGGCTCTGCAAGGCCAGGTCCTACGGTTCAATCTTCCATGGAAAATGCCTCTGAGATCGGTGGAAGCACTGCTTGGACAGGCTTGCCGCATCTCCCTTCAGACGTTCAACCAGAGACCGGAGGGAACGCTGTGAATCCAGCCTTACCGAGTCTCCCTGCGTCCAATCCCACCGAGACCGAAACTCAGTCCGGTAACCATGACAACTGTCAACCGGTGCCCATTACTTGTACAACCACACCCGTGGACAACCAGATCTCGGCTTCTAATGTGGACCCGTCTCACCTCCAACTAGTTCCGAGTTCAGGTATTCCTGCCCAGGATCCCGGTGAGGATATCGAGCTGTCCTTCTCCTCCGACCTTCGGTCCGCTCTAACCAGAGATTTCGAGGGTTTTTCGGAAAGAAGCCGTTCATCACGCCGCTCGAAATCAGGGTCTAGGAAGAAGAGAAGACGCCGCCGCTCTTCCTCTTCATCCTCTTCCAGTAGTCACCGTTGTCACAGGAGACGTCGCCCCGACAGCTCCCTTCCAACGGAAGCCCTCTCCCAGTTAGTGGCTTTACTCTCACAATCCGTGGAACGCCTTCCTGCTTCCAACATTCCGGACCCTACTCATCCCCAGAGCGGTCCCGTAGAGGTGGATCCTGAATCAGCTCTCGAAAATCCTGACACTATTGGAGATTCTTCCTCCGATCAGGAACAGGAAACTCCTAACGTGGGCGTTCCTCGCTTTCGAAACGATCGTTGCTTCTCCGATGATGCTTCCGACGACTCGGACGACGATCCTATCCTAGGTACTATGTTTTCCAGAGACGCTTTCGATAAGGCCGTTGACGTCATCAGGAAACAACTTGGTTTCGATCCTCCTCCTCCTCCCGAATCGACTTCTTCCAAAAGATCGAAACTCTCCTTGAATAAGCCTTCATTTCCGGCGAGATCAGTCATGCCCGTAGATGTGGAATGCTTCGACCGCTTCGAGTCTCAGGCTAACTCCAAGAAATGGCGAGCCTTCCCGAAAAGACAATCCACTGACTTCCACATCAGTGACCAGGATTATAAAGCGTTCTTCGCTTCTCCTACTATCCCAGAGTCCTGCCTGGACAAGCTTAAGGCTTCTGGCTCGGTAGACCACAAGGGATTCTTCCGTTCCCCCGCAACCAAGAAATCCTTTTTGTCTCTTCAAAACATCGACTTGGCTGCCAGAACAGGCATGAAGTTCGCCTCCTCGCTACTTCTCTTCGCCGAGGTACTGTCCAAATCATTCAGGCAACCTGGTACTGAGGAAGTTCCCCGCAAAGACACAGGTGCCATCGTAAATCTTCTAGGACCGATCTCTAGGCTTGCGTATGACCAATTCGCCAAGGTCGCCGTCAGGGCTTCTATGGACAGAAGGGAATTGGTCCTGGATAACATCCATTGGCCCTCCAGAGACATTCAACGTCGCTTCATGGACTTGCCCCTCTCGGGCCCCGACCTGTTTGGTGAAATTTCGACGAACAACTCGCCGCCGAGATCAAACGTAAGAAAGACATAAACAAGGCGGACTTCACCTTCACCAAGGACTCTCGATCTTCCAAGTCCAGGAAGTCTCCTTCCAGACCATCCTCTCACCGCCAACCTAAGGCTTCCGGATTCCCGTCTCGCCGTAACCAGCCTCCTACCCACCAACAACGAGGCAGATCCCGGAAACCAACCTTCCTTCAGGGGTTTTTCCGGTACTTCGTCGGCTCCTTACTCTACCCGCCGTCCATCGAGGGGATCTAGCCGCTCCGGTTCCCGTGGCTCCGGCCTTTTCCAGCCCAAGCCCTAGGGATGCCCACTCTACCGATCAACTCCCGTCGGGTGGGGGGAGACTCCTTCATTTCGCAAAACAATGGGAGTTTCTCAGCCCGGACCCCTGGGTCCGCAGCGTCATACACCAAGGCTACAAACTAGAGTTTACCAGTCCTCCTCCTTCAAAGGGACTGTTCCGGTCAACTCCGATCCCAAAATCTCGAGACCAACGCCTAGCCCTGGAAAAGGAGATTTCCGACCTCCTGAGGAAGAAGGCTATCTACGTCGTCAAAGATTTTCCGACCAAACTTCATCGCTCCTCCTTCTTCCTCACCCCAAAGAAGCCAGATTCCTGGAGACCGATAATAAATCTCAAGCCTCTGAACAAAGCGTACATCCGTCCCAAGAGATTCAGAATGGAGACCCTTGCCGTAGTTCTATCGTCCCTACAACGAGGCTCATGGGCAACCTCTATAGATCTAAAGGACGCCTATCTCCACATCCCCATTCACCCGTCTCATCACAGGTTCCTGGCTTTCAGATACCGAAATATGGATTTTTGCTTCCGAGCTCTTCCCTTCGGCCTCTCCACTGCCCCAAGGGTTTTCACAAGAGTCACCAAAGTCGTTCTGGCTTTCCTCCGAAGACAAGGCATCCATGTATTCGCCTATCTAGACGACTGGCTGCTGGTGGGTCGCTCAGCTCAAGAGACGTCCGATCTCACCGCCTACACCGTCTCTCTCCTAGAAAACTTGGGGTGGATCATCAATGTCGAGAAGTCCTCGCTAATCCCAACTCAAACGATCACCTACCTCGGAGCAGTCCTAGATTTCCGAACGGTACAGCCTCCCCTTCCCCTCAGAGAGTTCTCACTCTGTCAGACATGGCCTCGGACATGCTCACACGTTCCAACGCTCCGGCAAAAACGTGGCTCCGCCTTCTAGGCCTCATGGCCAGCATGGTAGATGTTATTCCGTTTTGCCGCCTCTCATGAGGCCAATCCAGATTCACCTTCTCGAGTACTTCTCCCCGTCTCGGAGTCCGCTGTCAAAGAGGGTTCCAGTACTTCCTTCCGTCAAAGATCACCTACTCTGGTGGACGCATCCACACAATATAACCTCGGGGAGACCATTCAGGGAAGTCAGATCCAAGTCGACGATCACGACCGATGCTTCGCTTCCGGATGGGGAGCAGTCTGGGAGTCGGAGACCCTGTCAGGCCTATGGAACTCGAAAGACTCCTCCCTCCACATCAACCTCCTGGAACTTACGGCCGTTCACCTAGCCATCTCCAAATGGGGTCCTCTCCTCAAGAACCAGGAGGTATCAGTCCTGTGCGACAACTCCACTTCTTTTTCCTACATCAACCGTCAGGGCGGAACCAGGTCCACCTCCCTTTGCATCAAAACCTGGGATCTCCTTCATCTCTGCCGTCATTACAACATCCTCATAAGAGCCTCCCATCTCGCCGGCCAGGAGAATGTTATGGCAGACGCTCTCTCCAGAGGGAACCTACAGGAAACGGAGTGGTCCCTATCTCAAGTCTGGGCCAATCACATCTTCCAGATTTACGACAAAACATATGCTGGACCTGTTCGCAACCCCGTCCAATACCAAACTTCCCGTGTTCTGTACGAGGTACTTCCATCCCCAAGCCTGGTCGACCGACGCTCTAGCGATCACATGGGACAACCTCTATGCCTACGCGTTCCCCCCTTGGTGTTTGATTCAACGCGTACTCCTCAAGCTGAGGGAGTCCAACACAGTCCTCCTCCTGGTCGCCCCATATTGGCCCAACCAGCCGTGGTTTCCTCTACTCCTGGAGATGCTAATCGACTACCCCTTCAGGTTTCCACTTCGAACCAATCTTCTAACTCAGGCGGGAGGGAAGATCTGGCACAGCGTCTTCAACACCTCAGTCTAGCAGCTTGGAAACTATCACCCAACGTTTTCACTAGTGAAGGACTTTCACAGGAAGCTGCGATCATCGCCTCAGGTTCCGCAGACCCTCTACCTTGTCAACTTACGACTCTAGATTGGTCAGGTTTAGGGACTGGTCCACCGGAAAAGGTCTCGATCCCCTGGATGCACCAGTAGAGGCCATCGCCGACTTCTTCGTCACGCTGTTTAACGAGGGTAAACAGATCAGTACGATTAGAAATTACCGTTCCGCCATCTCATCTATCCACAAGGGTTTTCCGGACGGCTCTTCGATCGGCACTAATACCGCCATTTGTCACCTGCTAAAGGGTATGTTCAATAAAAGACCTCCTAGGAAATGTCTTACCCCCTCATGGTCAATCAACAACGTGCTTACGACTCTGTCTCTCCCTCCATACGAACCGATGCATAACTCAACCCTCGAGCTACTTACCTACAAAACTCTGTTTCTGATAGCCGCCGCATCGGCCAGAAGACGTAGTGAACTCCACGCTTTAAAACAAGAAGGGCTTCATTCGCTTCAGCCAATCTGGAGTTTTCTTGATTCCGGATCAATCCTTCATCACCAAGAACGAAACGATTTCTTTCACCCCGGGGAAATCTACCTTCCTAGTATTTCGTCAGCATCCTCCATTTCGGAAGATAAGAGAGTGTGCCCAGTCAGAGCCTTGAAATGGTATTTAGAAAAGACTAAGCTGATCCGAACTTCGGAAAGATTGTTTCTTATCCCGAGATCTCCCTTTAATCCCGCTTCAAGACACTTTATCCAGATGGTTAGTCAAACTCATCACTCCTCACTCCTCTCCAGATGATCCAGTCCATGCTCATCAGCTACGTGCTCATGCCTCTTCCAAGGCCTGGTTTAGTGGAGTTTCTCTAGATAACATCTTACGAGCAGCAGCTTGGAAAACCCCTTCCACCTTCGTTGCATGCTACCTATCAGATGTCATCTCCCAAGAGGGCGCCTTCGCCAGAGCTGTTCTAGGAGTTCCGGACCACCGCCGTCCAGTCCTCCCACCATCTTCTCAGTGCTAATCTGGATACATAGGTAAATAGGAGGTAAGGAAGAGCGAAATAGACTCACCAAAACTCCCTGGTTTGGGAGTCTATGAGCGATGATACTTACCTCCTATTTACATCCCGCCTCCCGGCCCCTTGGACTTTGACGGGATCCTCCACTACTAACAACAAACAGCTCTCTGGTCTCTCTCCGCCTAAGACGAAGACGCTCTCCCTTCTCTACCAATCATGACTTCGCTCGAACCCGATTACGACACCTCCAATGCCGACTTCGACGCCTTACCAAGCCCTCTCGATGCTCAAGAGCTCTTCGGGTCTCCGAACCAGCTTACTCTAGGTGAGATTGTTTTTCTTTTCCCTCTTGGGCTAGGTTTGGGCCTGGTTTCAATTTAGGGGGTTCCTCCCAGGGGGTTGTATCGAGGGGTCCCGTGTTTCCTCCACGGGGTAGCCAAAAATGCAGTAGGACGTTTTAGGGTTGTAGGCGCCCTCTATAGGCAGGGGATACCGCGGTGCTATTAGTTTTTTGCCAGACGGTTATTGCAGGCAATAATGGTTACATAGGTAAATAGGAGGTAAGTATCATCGCTCATAGACTCCCAAACCAGGGAGTTTTGGTGACTACATATACGCGCCTGCTCTGTAGAGAAGTTTACGAACATAAGAACGTGGGACATGGTAAAGGGAGGTCACTAGTATTTTTTCCATCGCTACTTGTGCCTCATAATTTCCAGTTGTTACCTCATATTTTGCAGTATAGTTATGGAGGAGGCTTTTTACATAAACATATGTTAATTTGTGATATTGTGTGGTGTGAAAGTGTACTTCTTGTACATTTATAAATGATTTAAGCGATGACGGTGACTGCAAAGTGGCCCCCATGAGCTGTGCACAAAAGTTCAACACACTTGATTTCATACTCGACTGACTCAAGGAAGGGTATATACCAGCACCATTGATTTGGGCACAGGATCGAACAGATGTTTACGAAGAGAAGTAGGCTATAGTGCTTGCATGCATTACTTACTGCTGTATGATACTATAACATTGAACGACAACATCAGAGCCTACACGCTGTGTTAATTTGTAGGTTATAAACGATAGGATGGTGCGAAGTAGTCAAGTAGATGCACAGAAATACTGCGGGCTTTGAAGTATTTGTTTTATAATTCACTCTGTGAGAGACTTTGGTTACGATTTACGGCGTAAGCTGAGAAGAAATAAAATAGGGTAGGGGTGCGGTGGCAATATTTTACCCTTCTTATTTTCCATCCTGCAATAAGAACCTGCACAGGGTTTGTAGAACTGCAAGACAAGGAAATGACTCGTGATTAAACTTGTCCTTGAATATTCTAACATGCATGAGGAGCAAAGTTCAAGGGGAATTGTCTTTATGAAAATTATCGTGTGAATTATCACAATAAGTTTTGTTTTGTTATCGTGATGGTAAAAAAGTCAACAACCCAACACTAGTTTTTTACTTCAGGCAAATTTGCCAAAACTTTCTTTCATATTTGCTTTCCATTTACAAACAAACAGAACTGTTACTGAAGATAAAAATGAGAAGATACTTTGTTGATTCAGTCGAAGAGGATGATATGGCCTACAAGTCCAGCCAAAGTTTAAGGCACTCAGAACATTCATCACCTCAACTAGAAAACTCACAATGCAGTTCCTTTGACATTTATTCACAAGTGATGTCACAACAGCAAGGATTCAGTTCACAGCCAAGTGAGGTCAGTGTAAGATCATGAGTAGAAACTACATTATATGACCAATTCAAAATGTCTGCCTTCAAGCATGGTGATTTGCTGTGTGTCATATACCCTTGTAATCCTTTGGTGTTCAGACCTTGACTTTTAGATTTTCCAATTGTGCTACAAATCATGCTCCTCAGGAAATTAAGGAGTGTGGTAGGTGTGCAGTTTTATTAAACTTTAATAGATTTACCTCAGTTCCCATTCTTTATCTAGGTGTGCAAAACACCGCACTTCTCACATTGAGGTGTGCAAAACACCGCACTTCTCACAGTGATTTGAGGTGAGTGATGGTGTGCGAAAGCACTCGCACGCCTCAAAATTCAAGGCCTGGGTCTTGACAATTCTCAGATATATGCAGCCAGTTGCATTGACAATTGAGACACAGCTTGCAATTCAGTCAGCTTGATTGAATACTGTAGTCTTCAAAGACTATGAGAGAAATTTTGTATAGCATGCATAATCAATCTGATATTTTGCTTTTGTTTCTTGTGGTACTGGGACCTTTTTGGTACTTTGAAGGCACCCTGAAAGACACTGGCCTTAAATTGATGCACCTACACAGTTGCTTACTCCCAAACCTTTAATGCCATGCAGGTAAATTTGCGTAGAAAATATTTCATTAAAGTTGCCCTCAGTCCTTCAATTTTAAGTCCATTTCATGTACTTGGCATACAACTTTAATTCAGAGTATGTCATTTTATGGGATTTTCAAAACTGTTTCAAGGCAACACAGGCAATTTATCCATATTTGAAATGGGAAAACTGAAAACTACTATGACTACCTATGTCTGATGTTGGGGACGATTTCTGATGATGATTTTGTTGTATTTAATATTTGCTGCATAAATGATGCATAGACTAGGTTGTGATAACATTAAATTCAGTTTTAACCTGTGGGTTAACTCAAACTAAATTTGCAGATCTTTCATTTCACTTTCTTGAGGTGGTGGCAAATGTTAGGATTTTGGGCTGGGTGTATGGGTATAATTTCACTATTTTTTGACTGAAAATGGTGTACTGTACTGTACTTTTTTTTTTTTTGTTTGTTTTAAGTGAGTGGGACAAAAGTAGCCTTTCTACCTGTTTATGCTGATATTTTGTATTTCTGCATCATTTCTTGTCTGAACTGAAGCTTCGTGCTTCCCAGCATCATACAGTACAAAATTCTTGTTTTTTTTTTCAAATTTGGTCTTATTTGTAAAGTTAAAAAGTCCCTTCCCTCAAAAGTTTTTTTTTTATAGCCAAAAAGCTGCCTTCTTACATCTTTACTGAAATAAACATGGAGTTCACTAGAAGCAGGGAGTGGCAACTCCCTGCTTGAAGAACCCAAAATGAATACTGTTGATGGACACCACACCTGCACAGGACCTAGTTCGTAGGGTGTGTCAGTTTACTGTAAAACCCTTCAAAAAGTTGATAAAGAACAAACTAAGAGTTGAATTTTGACCCATTTTATGTTGTTTTTCACATGGAGTAGTAAATTTCATTGCAGCCTAGTGTTTCTGTGAAACAGTGCAAACAAAAAACATTCAGGTGGGTTTATAGTGTTTTTGCTGAAACAATACTGGAAATCAAATCCTTCAGTGTGTCAGTTTTAGGCCCACCATACTGCAAATTACATGCTCTCAAGATTCCAGAACTTAAATATTTGACATGTAACAACTTTCTTAATAAAGTTCATAATTTGATACTCTGCAAACAACCTCTCTACAGGTACAAGATTTATGCATAGTTGCAATTATTTTGTGAATATGGTGGTAATGCACTTTTTCCCGACTTACGTGTTTAAAGTGTGAACTGTCACTGTATAATATAAAGTGCATGACTGTACTGGGAATGTTAATGGACAATGGTATAGTTTATGGTATTTAAAATTGGTGGTACTAGTTCCTCAGTGTTCGACTCTGCCAGCTAATTCAAGTTATGGTGAGCCTCTTGAGTACCCCGAGCCTGTGATAGGTGGCAATACACAGTACTGTCAAAAGTGAAATGACACCCCAAGATCTATTGCAACATCAACAATTCTGGTACATATTTCGTATCTTTTTATCTATTTATCACGTACGTATAGGCCCCACAGATTGCCCAGAAATATTACACAAAGTTTTCATCCAAACCATCACTATTCAAAGGGAAAGAAGTTCTGTCAATGGAGAAGCATGGCTTGACCAGAAGGAGGAGCTTTCAAGATATTAATGAATTTCAAAAACAGAGAGCAAGAGATAAAGAAGAAAGGTATATTTTTACTTTACATAATGTCAGCAACTGCTACTGTATAGTGGTACTGCAGAGTTCATGCTTTCACCAGGAAAAGAAATTAAAGAATAAAAGGTGATTAAAACTGTGGATGCTGGGCTGTACAGCTGTGTGCTGTGAGAGTTTACAGTCAGATCAGCTATTTTGTACTTTAAAAACTTAATGTAATCATCATCTGAAATCAAAAGAGGACCAAAAGAAAATTGAGCTAATATGGTACTCTCAAGGGAATCATGCATTGCTGCATTGTACATGGATTTTTTTATGTCCTTTGCATATGAAAAGAATTTATTATTTGGAATAATGGGATGGTACTGTCATGTACACATTATAGGAAGCAGTTTTCTTCACCATGTTCGCCTCAACGCCTAATATTGATGTTACTGTAGATGCACTTACTGTTATAATAAACTACTGTAATTTCCTAAAATTGAAGGTGGGAATACACTCCCATATGCAACAGGACAAAATAGCCATTTTACATGAGCAGTGGAATTAGCAACCAAATATAGAAACTTCCTTTGCTACTGTATGTGTTTCTCCAGTCTCTAAGTACTGTAGGCTGTAGCAACATTATTGTGCAGTATGTGACATTCCACATAACTTTGTTTGCTCTAATAAGGACAGCCTCTGCTTTTTAACCAAGTTGCAAAACTGCTTTGACTTGCTTTAGTATATCAATTTTTTTTTCTCCATTCTTGATGAGAAGAGATCTTATATGTACACTTGTGAGTCTTCTTAAGGAGGGTACAGATGAAGTCCAGCAGACTGCAGAAAAGATACGATCAGAGATGGAACAGCAGCTTGCCGATGCCTCAGCCAAGTTAGAGGATGCTATCAAGAGAGGTAGGTATCAATGCAAGTTGCAGGTGCTTTGCAGCATGGGTTTTTTACATTGCTGGGTGGGCCTTGCAACGTACGGTAGATTATCACTTCACTGTAGTCATTTTTTCACAATGGATTAGATTATATAGAATCTAAAACATTTTCTCAAAAATAAAGGCATTTAAAAGTTTGTACGTTTCATTCCATTTTTTTTTTTTTTTTTTGTGAACATGTAATTTTGTTTTGGGAAAGAAGACATCAAAGTATGGTTTTTGATTCCTTGCCGTAGGCAGGCAAGGAATCTATGCGATGGTGATGTTGTGTGTATGTGTGTATCTGTTTGTGACGCTGCTTGTAATCGCGATATCTCAAGATAGGATTGACCCACACTTTTCATATTTGGTATATAGATTTGTCATGTTGAGAGGAAGAACCCTATTGTTTTTGGAGGAGGTCGAAGGTCATCGGAGGTCACCAGAGGTCAAAAACCGAAAACCTTGTAATCGCGTTATCTCGAGGTAGCGATGACTGACAGTTTTCATATTTGGTATATAGATTTGTCATGTTAAGAGGAAGAACCCTATTGTTTTTGGTGAAGGTGTAAGGTCATTTGAGGTCACCGGAGGTAAAAAGCCGAAAAGCTCGTAATCGCGATATCTCAAGGTAGGAATGACGGACACTTTTCAAATTTGATATATAGGTTTGTCATCTTGAGAGAAAGAATCCTATTGTTTTTGGTGGAGGTCAAAGGTCATTTGAGGTCACCAGAGGTCAAAGACCGAAAACCTTGAAGTCACGATATCTCAAGATAGGAGTGGCCTGTAGGGATTTGTCGTGTTGAGAGGAAGAACCCTATTGTTTTGGTAGAGGTCAAAGGTCATCTGAGGTCACCAGAGGTCAAAAACCAAAAAACCTTGTAATCCCGGTATCTCGAGATAGGGATGACCGACACTTTTCATATTTGGTATGTAGATTTGTCATGTTGAGAGGAAGAGGCCTATCATTTTTGTTGAAGGTCAACGGTCACTTGGGGTCACCGGAGTTAAAAAGCCGAAAAGCTCGTTAATCACGATATCTCAAGATAGGAATGACAGACACTTTTGATATTTGGTATATAGACTTGTAATGTTGAGAGAAAGAATCCTATTGTTTTTGGTGGAGGTCAAAGGTCATTTGAGGTCACTATAGGTCAAAGACCGAAAACCTTGAAATCGCGATATGTCAAGATGGGAATGGCCTATATAGATTTGTCATGTTGAGAGGAAGAATCCTTTTGTTTTCGGTAGAGGTCAAAGGTCATCTGAGGTCACCAGAGGTTAAACTGCGAAAACCTCGTAAACGGCTTGTAAATACGCTATCTCCAGAGAGCAATGACCGACACTTTTCTTATTTGGTACATAGATTTGTCATGTTGACGGGAAGAAGCCTTTTGTTTTTGGTGAAGGTCAAAGGTCATTTGAGGTCACTGGAGGTAAAAAGCTGTAAAGCTCGTAATCACGTTATCTCAAGATAGGAATGACTGACACTTTTCATATTTGGTATATAGATTTGTCATGATGTAAGGAGGAATCCTATTGTTTTTGGTGGAGGTCAAAGGTCATCTTGGGTTACCAAAGGTCAAAAAGCAAAATATCCTAAGAATTCCCAAGATTGTAATCTGGCATCACTGGGGTGAAAAATCAACATTTCCCAAGAATTCCCAAGATCATCATCTGGAGTTATCAGAGGCCAAAAAGCAAAAGCAAAATTTCCCAAGAATTCCCAAGATTGTTATATGGGGTCACCAGAGGTCAAAAAGCAAAATATCCCAAGAATTCCCAAGATCATGATATGGGGTCACCAGAGGTCAGAAAGCAAAATTTTCCAAGAATGATCAAAATCCAAGATCCATTTGAGTTGAATCCCTTTCAAGACACTTCAGATTTTCTTTTTTGTTATATTTGGTGGGGTTCAAAGGTCATGTGAGGTCAGCAGAGGTCAAATTGTTAAAACATAAAATGATGTAGTCAACAAAGATAAATTTGAGGGATAAACCTCAGTGCAACAAAGCATCCCCATTTGGCAAGGAATCACTGAGCCTTTGGGCTTTCTGGTTAAAAGGTTAACATGCATGTATGGAAAGAAATCATTTAGATGTCTCAAAAGTGTCATTTTGATGGGAAATTTTCAGGCAGTGATTTTGTCTGACCTTTAGTTTGTCCAAGTGTAATGTACTGTAGGTACAAGAAATAAACTTTATTATATGTACTGTGGTGGCTAAGTGGTTAGAGCATCCGACTTGCAGCCGGAAGGTCAATGGTTCAAACCCTGGCCGGGTCATACCAAAGACTTTAAAAATGGAACCTACTGCCTTTGTGCTTGGTGCTCAGCATAAGCAATGGAGTAGGGAAAACAAGCCAGTAAGCCACAAGTGGAAAAAAGGCCGTGGTCATCTTGACTTGCACCAATTGGTTGGAAACTGGGATGTTAAACCTCATCTAACTAACTATATGTACTGTAAAAGATGCAGAAGAAATGTTACACTTGTTTCAGTTTTAGTAAATTGCAGTTATGTAGGCATGAGGTGTAAAATGTCTATTCTGTGGATGGATCCCTCCCTACTAGTTTGATACATTAATACAAGGTCCAGTGATATGCCAGCTAGTATTGCTGGAGTGACAGCAGCTCTTTTCCTGGATCTGTAACAAGGGCCAATGAAGCGTGTCCCAGGTTTTCTTACACACCAAATATAGGTTGAGGAGGTACCTTCCCAAGCAGGACAAGCTCTTTTTTTCAATCATAAAGACAAGAAAATACCTGACATACATTTGCAAAACATGCCATTCATTGAAACAAAATCAAGGTAGGAAACAGAGCAGGTCTAGAAAGGGGCTCATACCCTGGGAAGCAAAAAACTTCTACATTATTTGATCTTTGTCTGAAATCAGTGCAGGTTGGAAATTCTCTAAGCTTATTGGTAGTCAACATTTCTTCATCCTGGTAGAGCCCAACCAGTGCTGACCAGCAGTGGCATATCACTGAAGCTTGATCAAGGTAGAGTGTGCAAGATCCATGCTATATCCATGCATATATATGCACTGGATCCCTGCCATATCACAGATTAATTATTTATTTACAGTATCTAATTGCTGTGCAATATTTTACTACTTCATTGTGAAAAAATTACAACTGATTAGGTCAATTTTCCATAACATGTAAATATTACATTCAGTGAGTGTGTTGAGTAATTGACAAAAGTTGAAAAAATCTAGGGTGGAACAAAATTTGGTCCAGATTTAGGAGTCATGATTGGTGAGTGATATTTACTTGCCTATTTAAAAGATAAGTACATTACCTCAAAATGCATAATACAGTAGTAGTACATTACTAAGTTGGTGGTAGCATTTAAAATTTGCCCACATTGGCAATAATGGTGCATGTCTGAACCCCAAGATGGATGAGCATCATTCTTAGACTCCCCAGACCAAACTGTTGTCAGTTTGGAGTTATACTGTTAGCCAAACCAACCAAACTGACAAAGCTCTCAGACCACCTGGGACCAACCTGAAAAAAAAACTGAAGTAAGGTTTTATGAAAAGGTAAATAAAGGGCCTATAGGCACTTGACAGGTTCTACATGATATGTAAATTCAAAGAGTGCAAACTGTACGGAAAAAAATTAGGGAGTTTATATGAACCTTTAAAAGGGTTGACTCTGGTACACCGAGACAACTGTGTAGAGTTTGAGATTTTTGTTCAATCTAGGATAGTAGTTGTGCATTGAACACAAGCATGAAATTTGCACCCATTAAACCATTGGTGTCTTTTCGGTTTAATTTTGTGGGTTGGGTGTTAAAGGCAAAGACCTCCCAAGACTAACATGATGTCAGTCTGGTTACCAGTCAAATCCCTCAATCATTTGTCCAATATCCCCAAAACCTCCCAGAGTAGACGTTGGTATTGTGTTGTTTGCCCTGGCTTTGCATGGTCTATGCATCCTTTAATTGGTCAAGAGTTGATGTGTGCATTGATTGAGGCACTTTACACCCTAGGATAACACTTACTTTGTGCTATTGGGGACGACTGTGGTATGCATGGTTTACTTGTTACTTCACATGTGTTTTGATTGAAAGTTTGGACTTAAAATATATAATCTTATTTTGTTTTCTTTCATTCAGTGCACAACTTCCTTCATGAGTTTAAAAGTGAACTTTTGTCTAGTGTGGTTGACAAACTGGAGAGTAAACAGTCCAATGAAGAATTACAATCCAAATTAAAAGAGGTATGATAGTAGAGTTTCTACTTGCCTTTGTTAAACTTTGGGAAATTTTATATCAAATTCTGGCAGTTTCTTTTATGGTATCCTGTGAAGTTTCCAGTGTTAGTCCAAGATGATGTACACATCTGATATTTCAGTCTTTACATATATATGTATCAGATGTCACCAATCAAAAAATAGAGTAACTATAAGCATATATTTAACTCATCTTTCAATTGGAAGTTCCAAAGCTCACTTTATCTTTAACATGAAAACTGATATTATCAAAGGAGGCTTTTGATGCTTGGCAAAAACCTTACAAATTACACTCAAATCCAATTTTTATACAAATACCTTGGCCCAGAATTTCTGTACATACATAAACAAATTTGCCTATAGAGTAGAACTGTTTTTTTGTGGTGTTTAGTAGTTTGATAAGATGCAGATACCATAGCTGAATGTTTTCTTTTTTAAACAATAGTATGTGTTAGTTTAGAGTACGTAGTGACTTCAACATTTTTTTTAATACCCTTAATGTGAACATCAATATCCATTAAACTACATTCATAACCACAGCATGCAGAACCACCTTGAAAGTTCTTATGAGGATGAAATGTTTTTTTCTTGGTGCTTTATAGTTACAGAGTTTTGTTTATAGGCTCATTCTTTGGGGTGCTTTTTCAGTGTGACCTTGAATTTCACAGAATTTTCCTAAATGTATTAAAAAGTTGAAACATCATTTTCTCTGCATAGGATTATAACCAGCAATTTTTATATTGTACACTTTTTAAATAACAGTGTATGTCAGATGGCTGATTTTCTTGTGCTTATGTTTGAAGGACATGGTAGGTATATAAATTGACTATATAAACGTAAAAGTTAAAACTCTTGGCCTGTTTGATACAATATCCCTTGTAACAGTCTGTGAATTGTATGTCCATAAGAGTGGAACTGCTCAAATATTTTTGTTGTCAATATTGAGACAACATTAGACATGTGTGTAATTGAGTGATCTTATTGTCATCCATACAAAAGGGTTTGTTAGGACATCCCCACAGGTAGGAGACTTCATTACAGTGTGATTGAAAATATGTAAAACACTGTAAATGTTTACATCAAGTACTCAGAATGTTTTTGCTTTGTTTTTATCAGAAAGAAGCTGTCATACAGACATTGAGGGAGGAGCTTGAAAAGAACAGAGCTATGAAACATGATGATATTAAAAGTACCATTGAGGAAGTATGCTCAGTTCAGCAGAAAGATATTCTGTCCGAGCTTAAGCTCCAAAAAGAAGCTTGTGATGTTCATTTTTCTGAGCAAAAAGAATTCTTTAGGGCTTTATGTAAAGACTTGGAGGCTTACATGGAAGATACAATCAAATCTCAGCTGAAAAAGATAGTGGAAGAATGTAGTACAGAACTGATGAAGAAAGGTGCCAATGAGCAACATGGTGATTCACATAGTAGCTCAGTGTATCAAGGTAATGCTTCCACTGCCCCTGCTAATCTGTCAGTGAATAATGTTCAAACTACTCTCACCACAAGCCAAACCAATCCTGACTACGTACTACCAACTCAACATTTTAATGGTCCTCGTGCAGCCACAGGGCTTTCTTCTAAACCAGTTTTGAACCCCATAGGTACTGATCATGTCTTGATGTCTTCAAGAGATTGTGTAGTGCCTGGTGAAGAAGCCATGACCTTTCAGCAGTTTGGAACTAACTCTTTACAACCAGTGACAAGCAGATGCCTTGCTCCAGATAGAAGTTATGGCTATCACACTCACAAGGAATTTTCAAGTCCACCAATTCATCCACTGCCCAATGCAAGTACAAATGCATCATCACATTTTTCAAGGTGGACCAGCAAGGGGCCGTCACCAGTAGCAGCTGTAGCACCACTTGTTCATGATGCTATAGTAAAAGAACAGAGTTACACAGCTGCAAGAAGACATGATAATGGTCTGAGAAAGGTAAGACATAATTACCAGCCAATCCGAAGACAGTCTGCAAGGTTGAAGCAGAAGCGTCTAAACAGAAAAGGACTTGCAGGGTCCATTGTGTATCCCCAAGAGGTGAAAGGTCTGAAATCTAGATATGGTGACATGTACATGAGAAAAGTGACCTCACAATCTGGAGTTTTGAGAAATGCTGAACAACTTCAGATGACACGGACAGGGGACAAAGGATGGGAGATGGACGATCTGTATCATCGTCAAGAAGATTCTCACTTTTCATCTTCTAGATCACCAAGCCAGAGAAATGTTTTGAGCAAAGTTCAGTCAAGTAAATCTGATAGCAGTGGGATGTATGCTGAGTTATGCAAGAGACAAAGACAAGACTTCAGCAGTTATCAGAAACAAAGGAAAGACAAAGGCTTCATGGCTGGTAAGATTTAAAATTTTATGAAAGTTATTTGCAGTGCTTACAGAATCTTCAAGTTTGTGTTTTGTAACCCAAAGTTACACTCTGATGTAATCAAGTGGCAAGTGTAGCATTCATTCCTAGGGCTTCATCCTGAATGATTGCATTTTAAACATGTACTATAATCGTAAACACACAGTGCTTTAGTTTGTAGTTACTAAGATGTCAGGTTTTGGGATAATTCTTAGAAACTTATTTTTTTTTTCTTTTATTTTGGTACCCTGTATTGTGTCCACATTTTACATGGATGATATGTAGCTCAAGAAATACCCTGGGCCCTGTTTCATAAAAAGTTAAGATCAGTCTTAAGTTTAATCTGCCATGCAATCATCCTATTGAAATCATAGTTAAGATCGATTTTAACCCCTTATGCTAGAGTTAGATGAGGTTTTACGGCTCATTTCTAACCAATTAGTTTACATCGGGCTGGCCACAGCCTTTTTTCCAGCTGTGACGTACTGGCTTGTTTTCCGTACTCCATTGCTTATGCTGAACACCAAGCACAATGGCAGTAGGTTCCATTTTTAGAGTCAGTTGGCCCCTTAACCCTTCATGAAACAGGGCCCTCGATGGATGTCATTCTTGACTTTTGCTGATATTCCATATTTAGTAAAATCACCCTTTCCCCTTTGGTAAAGGCCATAAGTGATTCTAGGTAATCACCGATCCTCAGTCAATGCTCTCATCAACTTAATATTGAGAACATCAATTATTTAATTCTCTGGAGAGTTGTCACAGGACTTTTCACCACAGAAGGCAGTATGGTAAGAACTACATCTGCAGCAGTGAAGCCCTAGACAAAGGTTTAGAACCATGTTTTTACTCAGTCAGATGTTTACTACATGATTAGTTGATATATTATGTAATAGATTTGTATACCACAATAAGTACTTTTCTCATTCCAGTTGAAACCATGCACTTTTCTTAGTTCTTTGGACATGCTTGCCTACACATTTCTGTTGTAATTTTCATTGAGTTTTTACAGTTACAATTTTCATATTTACAGGCCAAGAGTTAGAGTTAGATGAGGTTTTACGGCTCAGTTTCTAACCCATTGGTTTAAGTTGGGCTGGCCACAGCCTTTTTTCCAGTTGTGGCTCACTGGCTTGTTTTCCCTACTCCATTGCTTATGCTGAACACCAAGCACAATGGCAGTAGGTTCCATTTTTAAAGTCTTTGGTATGGCCAGGCCAGGAGTCAAACCCCTGACCTTCTGACTGCAAGTTGCATGCTCTAACCACATGACCATGCAGTTGGTCTATAGGCCTAGTGGCTGTTATGGGGATGTGGCAGCCGCTGCCAGGCTGCTTGTGTTTAGAGTCTCTTGGAGTAGGTTGCTGAAAGAAAGACCCTTTACCTGGGCTGGTCACCACCAGTTACAGTACCTAACTTTTGCCATGACCCCTGCAACACCCAGTCTGCCCCTGTTCATATTGTTATCAGTAAATCTGGGTTCTTTCTGTCATTTTAGGTTTAAGAACTGAAGAAGAGTATAAATCAGACAGTGACGGGTCATCTCCTGAAACAGCATTGTTTTCAGTTGCCATGCAAGATGCAGGATCCCAGGGTATGCCCAGTTAAATATTAACTAACGGAAAATGTGAAATGCTGTGCTGAAGGTGGATGTATGAAACAAGTACATGTTTGGAGATTGATTTATATCTGTTTTGCATGTAAACTGATCTTTTTATGCTTATAGAGGGCAGAATTGTATGTTACCTATAGACTTAACATCTGAGTACAAATAACACCAGAGTAGAATTTTTAACTTCTTTAGCAAAGAAGTTGCACGATAATGCATAGGAGGTATATGTTGTCC
The DNA here is from genome assembly GCA_029531755.1 of Holothuria leucospilota. Taxonomy (NCBI): domain Eukaryota; kingdom Metazoa; phylum Echinodermata; class Holothuroidea; order Aspidochirotida; family Holothuriidae; genus Holothuria; species Holothuria leucospilota. The sequence continues at coordinate 63,320,063 of CM055962.1, forward strand.
ATAGTTGATGATTACTTCTGCTGGAAGTGTCCTTGATAGTTTAGCACAGGGTTGTCAAGAGGTCCAAAATGCCCACTACCATGTTCGATACAGTCGTCAACTATACCTTAGACCTGCTGCACAGGGCAACAGACCTGCAAAAAGAGGGTTTATGCGGCACATCCTTTATGGAGGTTCTTCACTGATGTCACATGTGTGTGACAAAAACTATGTCAGCCATATTGGGTGTCAAAGTTTTATTGCATGCAACATATTCCCTGGTACAGAAAGGTGTTGGTCAAAGCTGAAAATATTCTGTACCTACTTTTCTAAGAATGTTTCATTGAAGATGGGGAAAGTTTGTTGTGCAATCATCAAGGAAAGTCACAGGGCCTGCAGTTTTATTATCGATGATGTCCAACAAATGTACAAGGTAGAGTAAGATGGGTTCCTGGAATTCTTCAGAGAAAATGTTGGACTCCAAGTCCACATACTCGATTGGGTAGTGCTCATGTCATGTCTTGCGAGTGACCTAAAGATATTGTTGAGAATATTATTTTTCTTTGTGTTTGTTACAACACATTTAAACCCAAAACATGTAGCCTACATGTAGGCATACACAAACACATTTGTACAACAACAGATCCTTAACAGTTTAGTCAGGAAAATGTCTTTTGAAAAGAAGGAATAAAAGATTTTACGCTTTGACCCATACAGTGTGTATATAGTGAGTTGTTCTAGGTGCACTTAGTTTGATGTCGAAAATGGTGCTACAGCTTACACTGGGACCACTATGACGTCACATGAAGAACCTCTTTTGACAATCATTCAACATGGCCCCCTTTTCAAATGGTTGGAAAACATCCCAGGTTTTTTAGTATGTGTTGCACCTGGGTGGTATATTTGTAGCTTGTCATTGAACAACTAGTTCCCCAAGACCTACCACCTTTGCAACTTTTTTTTCTTTATTTAAGATATTTTCCTTAAGTGGTGTAGCAAAGCTGAAGGCATCTGATTTTGAAGTTACTTGGTTTGATTCTATTCTTTGCTAGTACCCTGACCTTAAAGAAGTCCTGTGATATTTATTTTTATCAGATCTTTTCATTGATGCTATTGATGACCATGTATATACATCAGATGAAGATTGTGAAATGAGAACCTCATATGCATACACAAGATCACCAGCCCCTCCAAGGCAAATGGACACTGTAAGTGACATTTCTCAGGGTAATCTAAAGACCATATGTAGGTCTTCTCACTATGTTCTTACCATTCAGTGTGTTCTCTAGACTATGCTACACCTGTTCCACTTCATGCTTTACTCAAGATAACCATTTAGGTAAACCAGACATAAAACATCGTTGCTGCAGGGATAGTTGACAGATTCCAAAGAGCCTGTACATAGCCTCATATGAACTGAGACTCAAAAATATGGCTGTGTCATAATTAAAGTACTTAGTAAATGTACAGGTATGAATAAAAATGATCAGAATTCATACACATTCCTATAGTGAACCTAGAAGACACATTGGTGTGGGAAGCCTAAAAGCAATGGATAACTGTTATTTAGCAGAATGCTGGAAAATAAATTACTGTTTTTTTCTATTTTCAGTATTTTTACAAATGCAAATGAATTTCATCTTTGTACCCAAAGGTGAATGTGTGTATCTCTTATCCCAGTAACAGCATACCATCAATCAGTATGTCACAACATACTCAGGTGTTTTGGCATATTGCATACTGTCACTCAAATATGCATTTGTGAATTGTCTTGCAGTTATTAGAGCACTTACAATTTACAGTGCCCTAACGTATGAAGTTTTGTAGTGATAGCTTAACATAAACTTATTCTTAACAGACCCTAGAGTCACATGACACTTTCATTGCAACAGTTTATGTTTGAAAGCAGATCAGTAATTATATTCTAACTTAATTGTGCAACTTGGTTCTGGCTTGTCAATTCTCCTACAACAGTTTTAGTCAAAAGAGTTTTTTGTTGTCACATTTAAAGCAGAATATGTGCTCTTCCTTGGACAATATCTTGAAATGTTAGGACATAATATTCTTCACTACTTTTTAGTCCATACATTGTACAATCAACACTCAGGATAAAAACTTTGTATGTTGAACTGATACGGCTGTCACCAGTGTCCCTTTAGTAATGTGAGATTGAACCCTGTTGTGCAGTAGCTTAACATTCTGTGCCCTGTTTCAGAGTTGCACTCTATCTTAACTTTGATTTCTGTAGGGCTAGTGCATGGCAGATCAAACATAAGATCAATCATAATTCTTTATGAAACAGGGGCCTGGTTTGAGAGGACATTCCTTGAAACAGGAAAACTGAAATTTCAAATGTGATGGACGATGTTATTGTATATATGATTGTTTGTAGAATTGAAGAAGACTTAAAAAAAGATATTTCACTTTCTAAAGTGAATTTGAAATGTTAACACGTTTGAGATATAAATGCTGTAAATGGAGTACTGGTTGTCTCTACTTACCCGTCCTCATCTTTTCCTTCATCTTTGTTGACTTCATACTACTGTCGTTTGGAATTAGTCAGGAGTATTTCAGTGGTAGTCATGCGTACCCACTCATAAAAGTCATTAACATCATATTGTTTTCATTTTGTTGTTGGCAAAGCAGAAGAACAGGGCCATCAAAAAGAAGAGGACTCTGTGGAGCTCTGGGTCATCACAAAACAGGGATCTTTTGTCTTTTCTGACATCTTCCATCAAACAAAGGTTTGAAGGCCTTTGATCTGTTGTCAATTTATTAGTGAACCTATGAGCTTGTTTGTTAATGGGGATGTTTTCCAGCAAAATGTTAATTGAAAATGCACAGATAAAGTATTTTTTTATTGAAGATTTGTGAATAGTGTATGAGACTAGGCATCTGTTAAATTCTTGTTTATTTCTTGCCTACAAAATGAGCCTCAGGCTGTTTTAGTTTATTTATGTCTATTTTAGACTAACAAAATGATTGTTTTCTTGTGTAACTTATTAATTAATACTTCCCCTTTCAAAGTTAAAATGGTTTGCTCTTTTTACATGTTGGAATCTTAAAAAAAACAAAACAAAGAGTTATGTTCAACTTTTGACATCTTTATTATTTATTTACCAGTGTTTTTACAGTAATATGACAAATTTCACAAGAGTAACAGAGAAGCACCTGAAAAGAATTCAAACAATTCTTCTTGTCTTTGATTTAGTTTTGTTAATTCTTCTTTTTTGAGAAGAATTCAACTTTACCATTTAAACCATCCAGTTATGTTAATCAAAATATTTCTTTAAAATTACACACATGAAAAGTTTGGGTAGTGTCAAGTGCATAAATATAGATTTAAAAATGAGACAGTTTCCTCTGAAAATCTTTTGATGTATTCTACATTCTCTTCATCAACCAGTGTCGATGTGACTTTGGATTAGTATTCTTTTGTCACCATTGGTATTAGTTTCAATTCATAATCCACTTTTTTCAAACTTCTCAAACTTTAATGATTTACAGCCAAGTGAAGTTTTGTTTTGCAACGTATAATTTCTGACTTTGCATGTTCACATTCTGTAGCAGGTCTTTGTGTCATTCATTTACATGCCTATAGATGCAATGGAACCTATTAAAATATTAAGTTTGTGTTGAAGAGATGTTTCACAAGTAGTACCATCACCGCAAGTGCTTTCAATATCTGAAGATAGATGCTAGTGTATACTGTAGTCATGTATGCAATGGGCATACACATTCAGTCAAATCTAAAGACATCTATAAATTACTACCAGGGAGGCATTAGGAAAGAGACCAACATTCAACAGATCGTTTGAAGTTAGGTTCATTTCAGATTGAAAACTGTGCTTTTCTCTTCAAAAATGTTATCCCAATACCAGGGTCAAATAGGCTAAGTAACCCATTTTCAGTGACAGTGAGAAATTCTCCCTATGTTGACCTTGTTAATTTCCTGTTGGCAGTCATCATACAAAAGTCTGAAATTGTAGCTTCATTATTCATCACATTAAATCTCATTTCATTCAACTTCAGTGAAAAATACACTCAAAACTTGCATTTTTAGTATGTTTCTCACCGATGTGGAAATTTGCCAAAATTGTAAGAAAGATTCTAGGCTTGAATAGTATTTTAAGCAGGTACTGTAAGGGATCAAAATTTTTGGGACACAAAGAAAGATAATTTAGACACTTATGAATAGTCATTTGTCTGAAAATCTTGATTAAAGCTTGGTCTGTGTTGGCAACTAAACCTGACTTCGTCGCCTGTGTAAGCAATTCCTTTGTTTCAGGATTGCTTGGATATGAAAGGAGCAGATCATTGTTAGGATGGTTTACATAAAAAAAAGCTGAAACAATAGGTACAAAGAGACCAGTCAATTAAATGTTGATAACTGAAAGAATTAAATTATTTTCAAATATGTACATTTTGTTTGACAGATTTGGTCATTGTGTCTCCTTCCTACCACCTCCATGCTTTTATAGGGCAAGCAGGGGTACTGTATTTGCTACATTTTAGCACATTACTGGCTACTCATATGACTTATTATTCAGGTATTAGCTTAATATAAGATAATAACTACCAGCTTTAAACAGGCTTATTATGTCTTCACTGGGATTAGTAAAAAAAAGAGTGCCTTAAAACTTTAGTTGGTAGTCCCTTTGTACATGTTAAAAGAGACTACCACAAAGATTTGAAAGGACAAGACTTGTTTGGACTAAGGTTTTCTTTCTGAGTTGAAAAGTAAAGGTGGTGCTCATCCACCAAATAAATGATAGTATTTAATAAAAGATACATTTTCCCATTGGTCAAATGGCTTTAATACTTATATTGTTCATTTCATATTCACTGAATTGCAACATGAAAACTTTCTTTACAAGTACATTAAAGTGCACTGTGATGTGTTGGATTTCAAAACTGCCATGCATGTGTGTTGACCACATTTGATGTTGGGTAGATACAGTAGTTTAGCACCCGAAACAAGAATTGTTGTATTGACGTGCTCTTTCATCGAAGTATGAAGGGAAATGCCTGACTAAAGACACTCTGACATTGTATGATCCCAATGTCATCACTGAACTTTAACCTTCTTTCTTCAGCAATAGTTACCATTCCATAGTGACTAACTTTAGGCACCTTACAGATAGAAAAACCATGAAAATGTGATCTGCCTAATGTAACCAAAGATGGAAAGGTTTACCCATTTCTTTGCTAGAGAGGAAAGGAAATTGTGACTATTTTCTTCCTTTTTTCTTCCTTGATTGCCCTTATGAAAAACTTGCATCGATTTGCTTCAAATCCACAGCCCTGTGTGTCTGGTATGGATAATGACAGACATTTTGCATGAAACCCTTTGTCTTCGCTTGAAATTGAAGTAGGTTAGCTAGTTTTGTGACTTTGCCGCACATTTGCCACAAGTTTTACTTTCAAAAAGTGTGGCGATAAAACCATTATCAAAGGATTCGAAGAGAGAACCTGTGGCATAACTTTGAATACAAAAAAGACAGTGTGTCATTTTGTGTCAAACCTGTGTCCAGAGTGTTCCAACATACACAGGTTTGCCCCATATTTTTACCCATTCAAAAATTATTGTTTTCCAGTGTGGTTCTGCATGGTTACACAGACATGGGTTGACACAAGCCAAAATAGGCTCTGGGAGTAATGCCAGTGTGCCTTTATTTGTTCCATAATAAGAATTTAAAGAACTGAAATATTTTTTCACGACATTGGAAATAAAAGCATTAAGCTTGGATATATATAGTCTTCTCAAGTGCTTTTACCACTTTTAAGTTACCTTCCAAATGATTTTGCTATACTTTGCAAAGAAGGGAATAGCCTGTGCTTAGCAACCGTAATGGTGCGGAAGGTTGAAATACATAGGTAAATTGTACCTTGAGCAGGCCTCGGTTTTAAGAAAATTTCATGGATGCCCATCCATTTGGTTCTTTTTTGAAATTTGGTTGTCCATTGGACAACAAACATGCTGCTTTTGGTTAATTGTCACAAGCTTTGATCATTGTGGACAGCTGGATGACTGGATGTAAAGTCTAAAATAGACAAAATATTAAAAGTGAGACTGTCAACCACCCATGACATTGATGACAATACTGCAGTTTATATATTCCCTCACTTCAAAATGTTAGATCACTAAATACTTGGTGCTCTCAGTCTTGTACTTCTCAGACTTTATCTCTTTCTTTGTTTCTGCTAAAGTCACTACACCTTAAAATCTGTGATGGAATAATTAAACTCTACCAGCCCTCTCCTCAAAAGGAAAAAAAAACATTTGAAAGAAAAGACAGATATTCTGAGGTAATTACATTTTAGTTTTAAAGGACAAAAATGAGAGAATGTGATCCATACAAGAATGACATCACAAATTATTGCACAATTGACTTTTTCGAATGAAATTATCTTTGTCATTTTCTATCCCTTCAAAAATTTCCTGTGAGGGTCAGGATTAGATAGTACAGAGGCCCAGTCAGCCTCAGGTTTTAATAATTGATGGCTGCTTCACCAAGTACCGTAATTCAATGGGAGGGCATATTCTATGGGAGGGCATGTAATCTCTCCACTTGTGAGGTGTGCCAGTTGGATTGTAATCAAACTTCAACTTCCACGTGAAGTCTCATTCAATTGTTAAATTCTATTTCCACATCACCGAAACATTGGTATTCCATGAGAAAAATGTGCTATTCCAGTCTGCATCAGATGATACAGATGCCCACCTTTCATTTCCTTACCCCTGAATCATATACATACTTGCTAACTGTTCTGTTTTCTGAGTTTTCAATTCAAATCCATAAAAATCAGACCGTCCTGATTTTCTGTTTTCTAAGGTTATACTGATGATAAAAAAATAAATAGGAGAAATGCACCATAACTCTTGGAAAAGAAAATAGTTCCATAATTCTAGCAAACCTAAATTATTTCCACATGTTTTAGTCTAATGTACAGGAAATCTGTTCCAGTGTAGTCATTCTTTCCCAAATAAAAAGTCACATAGCACACATGGGACTGAATGTTGTTTTATCAGATTGCAGTGTTGGCAAATATGTATACATTTTTGTAAGTTTAGACTTGATACACTTTAATGTAACAGATGTCAATACAGTGAAAACTTTGCTACAGCATATGGGAATTCGTGCAACTCTATACATAAAACACATATCTTATAATTTTATTATAAATACTTTTAATACTGTAGCAAATATTTACAAAAAAAGTCTTCATCTTTGAGTTGTGCTGCTCTTCCATTCTGATTCTTCCTTTTAAACACTGAAAAAGAAAAGATATAGCTATAATTAGTTATGTTAAACGAGTTTGTGAATAATATATGCATTTGCTGTTCCAGTTGAAAAGTTGTTAGTCGTCTTAATTTCTATTTCTTTTATGTCAGTGTTTAAATCAGCAAACAAGGCCACATTTCAAACCAGAAGAATTAGTTTTACAGTTTTAGTCTTTGCTAGATTCAAACCATAGATGCAATGCTTAAACACTGTCGTGATTTAGAATAAATTTGCAATTTTTTCTTAAGGTATAGTTTCAATAATTTTGTCAGAATTCCTTCGAAACAGTAACAGCATGAGTACTTGTAGTAGAAAACTCCCAAACTGGCAGATAAAGGATTGTCCTGTTGTTCATTTGAATATTCCTCTGCCTGCATTGTGCCCCTGACCACGCACATAGCCAGGAATTTGCCAATTAAGGAGGGGGTGAAGCCTGTAGGCAAACTGTCTAAGCGTAGCGCCACCATAGGTTGGCGCGAAGCATACAAGAAAATTTTAGCCGAAAATGCCTCCAAGATTGTTGGAAGTGGCACTTCCCAGTCCTTCTAAATTGATCTAAACATTTTTTTTTTTATTTTGAGTTACTAGCAATGTCATAAAAAAAATCATTAAAAAAAAAATACAAAAAAATGTGCCCAAGGAGGGGACGACTTCCCCCTTCACCCTCCCCTGACATCCCACACTCAAGATTGATCTATTAATATGTAGAAAAAGAAAATGCACAGACGAGGATTGTTCCTGAATTTGAGCCTAGAGGATGGCAGTATTGCTATATAAATTTGTCTAACAGTAAAAGTGTCCCACTTATCCCTTGCTCAAGCTTGTTAGAATATTCTGTATGGTTAGGTCAAGCTACTGCATTAAAGTGTAAAAGCAGTCACCCAACCATATTTTGAAACATCAGGTACAGTAAATCTTATAAATCACTTATTTCCCTTTAAGTATCTTTCAGGATGCCACAGAACATAAATATTAGGCTACATGTAAAAGGTAAACCAAGGAGTTAGAAAGCATAAATTTACAATTCAATAACAATTTGTCACCTGATTAAAAAGTGTCATACATGAATAAGGAAATCAGGATATCCCAGTTCAAATTGGGTTGAGTGCATTTTTCCCTTTAAGCTCCTGAACAAGGTCTTTTAATTACTTAAATCATGTTATGTGACTCCAGCAGTGGTATTGCCGGCGATTTTAGAGTGAGGGCAGGGTCTTTCATGGTATGCATGTATGCATAAGTTACTAGCGCCATGGGAGCTTATAAACCTCCCGTTATGGCACGATAGGGGCCCATGTCACTGACATTGGCTTTTTAAGAACAGGAGACATACAGTAAGCTCTGGTGAATGTGTTTATTTTGAATTGCAAACAAGTATAGTGTACCGGGTAATTACACAGCCTTTTTGACAAAACGTTATGATTAAAGGCTCTACAGTCTCGCCCCAAACAGTAAAAATCCTCCTTAGAGACAGGCAGTCGTCACCCCAAAGTATATTTTAGTGTGGGGGTATCAAAATTCTCAGTTGGTGACTGCTCTTTGATCGACATCAAAGTTTGAAAATCTGAAAGATGCAGAGTAGCTCACATTCCACACAAGGCAGAGAGAGTGCTTTTATTACATTTTATAGCCTCGTATGCTCACCAGGACATTGCCTTAAGCAATAAAACAGGTTTATTCCTGAACAAGGAAGAGCTTCATACAGTTACGGGAGGAGCTAGAAGTTGCATAATTGGGAGAATTGGAACTGTCTGGGATGTTGAAAATTCCACTACTTCTAGCTCCTCCGCCAATTCACACCTGGTGAGGAAGTGTTAAAGCCACATAGCCTGCACCGAGTTAAAACTGCCTAAAGCTATATCAACACAATACTGTGTTTGAGCTTAATTGGGAACACAACTGACTGCAGACGTCGGCTCAGATCAACCAGAGTGAAGCTACAGTTTGAATTAATATCAGTCAAAGTGCATGTCACCAATTGTGTATGGGGATGTGATCAATTCCTAAATTTGTGGTGATGTTATAGCCCCTATAATTCGCAAAATATAATTGGTATACCTGAAGGGGCAAACGCATGCAGTACCCCCACCGCCAAGTTAAATTAATCACAGCATCCTAATTCATGAATGGCCACTCGATCGTTATAAAGATATGTTTTGCAAATGACTTGGTAAATATATGCGGGATAACTAGTCCATTGCTTTCCTTTAATAAGCGATATTTATATTCTCAAACATCGTTCATAATATTTGTAAGAAACACAGGACATTTGTAAGATTTACTGTTGTTTCAAACTAAGACTGGGCAATTAATTCGCATTGCCTTTAAACTTATTCCAAACACTCCACAAAATAATAGAAGGATATTGTGCAATAGATTTAAAATAAAAAACATGATAATGCTATCCCGACAAGCCAGGTCAGGGGTGGTGCCAGAGGGGGTTGGGGCAAGACGATCAATGACAACCTCATCGGGGAAGGCTGTAAACCCCTCCTCATCGGGAAAAGTTTCCAGTTTGGTCAGAGAGCCTTAGAATGTTTCATAAAGTATGTAATCCCGAAAGTGACCGGTCACCTCGACTGTTTCCTGTGTTTGCTGTCAAAGAGGACAGATTCTTCAATGATAACCCACATTCTTCAAAATTTCTCCAATGAACCCAAATTTGCATTTTTCCAATAGAAATCTCAAATTTTCGACAAAAAGAAACGAAAATTTTCAAATTTTGTATAATAAAAACCCGAAATTTTGCGTTTTCTATATTCTTCCGGTAACATTTCGCCTTGGTCAGGTCTCCGTGTTGCCGGTCCACCTGTTCGGAAACTTAGGCCCTTTAACGAGCAAATCCTGATGCCACCCCACGAGCCAGGATATTACCAGGTAGTCTTACGACGAGGGTCGCTTTTCTGTTGGAATGGAACTTGAGACAGAATTTGGAATATTTGAATAAATTTATGAATGTGAACACAGTACATATGGAGGGTCTGAAGGGAGGTTACAACTGAAAAGTTTTGAGTAGTCCAGCTAACCCGATTCCGAGCCAGTCCCGATTCCAGTGGCCACCATTGCGGGCCAGTATCGAGTCCAGTACCGCCCTCCGATTCCCAGCCAGTTTCGATTCCAGTATCCCCAATTCCGAGTCTGGCCATTTGACAATGTAGAATATCATACAAATGCTTTTTAAACTATTTTAAGTACATTTAAACATGTCACTTTTGTGTGTCAATTTTATAGTCTGGTCCACCCTGTAGTTTAGTTGACTGTGTGCGACCATTCCTGTATAAAATTGTGCACTACATAAGAATGTATCTTTAAGTAACATTAATGAAACTTTCGTTTTGTGGATGCGGCTGGAATCGGTACCGAGTCCGAGTCCAGTTGCACCCTATTCCGAGCCAATTGTGATTCCAGGACCTCCCATTCAGGACCAATTCCAAGTCTAGAAAAATGGATGGGAGTCTGAAATCGAGTCCGAGTACGGACTCGGGCGTTACAGACCTGGTCAAGAATGCTTAGATGATCACTAGTGCATGCAGCGCTTTTGAAGTTAATGCATGTCCAAGAGTTGGCCTGAGTGCAACTCTCGATGGGGGGGGGGGGGTTGTCCACTCCTTAGACCATCCTAGTTACTGGCCTGCATGCTCGGGGATCAAAATATGCACGTGCAAGTTTTGCTTTAAATGATCTTCTTACACGTCCATCCCCTCCTATAATGTTCCATATAATTAGACTTACGTCAAGCCTTCATACTGACCTCTATACCACCGGTCGTTTGAACCTCTTCAACGGGGCTGCACGGTCATGCATGCCACTCCTGGCGAAGTTGACATCCTCAGCCATTCGTCTGTAACGCTTCAGCTTGTTCAACATCATGTGCTGACGCTCCGTCCATTTCGAGATAGGACCTGATCTAACATTAGGCGGATCAACGTAAGGTACGTTTCCAGAGAAACGTTGTACTCGAGACGTCATCTGGGTGAGAGGTAATTTGAAAGGACAGTGATTGATATACTTCAATTTTATTCTATTCAATCCAGTATAAATATTGAAGAACTTTCAAAAGGAGTAACAAATACAGTATTAAACATTACAAGTTTACAACAATATAACACAAAGTGTTAGTACGGTGCATACAAAAAATATGTAACATCTAGAGCAGTCCATCTTATTTTTTTTTCAAACTTGAATATGTATATTGCAGTTGCATATTCAAAGAACTCTTAAACATATTTATTCTGTACTTATATTACTTACAAACAGGGTTGGGAAGTAACGAGTTACAAGTAACGCCGTTACTGTAACGAGTTACATTTTGTGTAACGGAACCCTGTAACGAGTTACATTTGCATTTCAGTAACGAAGCAAGTAACTAGTTACAATTCTGTGTAAAAGTAACTGTAACGGCGTTACATTTGGGTCCCGTTACTTTCCCGTTACAAATAGTCAAAATGACCACAAATTGCATTTTACTGGAAGTAGTAACAGAAAATTTTCAAATTGATGACACTTTGGTAGTAACATGTAAAATTATTTTCGATATAGTTATCACTCATCGCTATTATCGACGTCGCCCTCGCCAACAGCAATTTTATTCACGATTAGAATCAGAAGATGATATTAGATGCACATGCTGCAGGCTTACAGGGCCACTTGATTGTCTATTGAACTAAGTTTAAAATTGATTTGTGTGTCAAATTACTTATTAGACAGATCAATGCTTATTATCCATGAGACCGAATCTTTGTGCGATTCGTTGAAAAATACTGAACGGTCCTCTAACTAAGGCCCAGCCGACTTTATATAGTGTATATGCTAAGTAAAGTCAGGTGGGCCTTAGTTTACTCATATTGTCCTTTAGAGGACACAGTGGAGATAGTGCACCGTGAGAAACGGGTTGGCCCATATGCATTCAAATACCAGGCTTACTTTGAAAGTTTAATCATTGCCTCTTGAGACGTTACGGCTGGACCCGCGTTCACTCTATCCTAGTCGGAGCTAACTGCGATTCTAGATTCCCGAATCAAAGTTTTCGAGCATGGTACTACCCCTCAAATTCCTGCCAGTTCTGATTCCAATGGCATCAATTCCGAGACATTTCATTTTGTCAAAGTATAGCATATCAAACATACAGATGTTTTAATTCTATCGTACATGTCCACCATTAATAAAGTCATCGTTTGTACTCACTTCCATAGCCTGGCCACCTCAGTAATTTAGTTGATTCATGTGTGTGACAATACTTTACATCTGTACATTGGGCACAAATGGAACTTTAAACACTTTTAATGTAACTTGCATATTTGAGAACTCGGCTGGAATGAACTCCGAGTCCGAGTCCAAGTCCAGTTACATCACATTCCGTTAAAATTTCGATTCCGGAACCTTCTATTCCGGGCAAATTCCTAATCTAGAAAAACGCTCTTGAGACCTGCATTAAAGAGGGATTTGTATCACCCCAAGTATGACTTTTACTTGGTGGTAAGCCCCGCCCATAATTGTCTTTACTGCTTCTCCTTGTGCAGACACAAACATAGTTCACTGCTCAAGGCCACATCCTGGTGAGTATAAAAGACCCCATTTGTAATCAAAACATTCTCTGTGCGTGCTGTGTAATATGAGCTGCTCTGCATCTTTTGAATTTTCTAACTCTGATGTCAATCAAAGAGTAGTCACCAACTAAGACTTTTGCTTACCCCAACTAAAAGTCATACTTGGGGTGATGCAAATCTGTCTTTAAGCTAACCGAATCCGGACTCGTGCGTTGGAGCCCAGTAAATTATACGGTGCCAAGCGTCGGTAAACACCATGCATCCATTTATATATCTAATTTAACATGTATGGTACCCTTATTTGATGAATCAAACGTATGAATTTAGGCTATATCATATTCTTTTCAATATCCGTAACTCCTTACACTGGAATAATAATGAGGTTAATATAATAAACAGCAGAATATTGAAATGGTCAATGGCGTTGAAAGTATCCTAACAAAGCTAATTGAAAGAGAAGAGAAGTGTCCGACTTAAAGCTTCACCTATTGTAAAGGGAAAGTGAATTATGGGCACATGGTCTGCATGTATAAACTACATAGTATCACCATTTCTATGCATTGTTTTATATCGACACAATGTGAAACTTAAAATTTATGCGGAAATATCACTTAGCCCAACCTTTGCGGTGAGGTTTTAAAATTCTTCTGTTAACAAATGTATTCATCCTCGTACTATACCATATTTAGGCCCTTGAGGGGTGAAGACTTTAATTACTTGTGAAACAACGCTCTCCCATTTTCCGGCATAGCCGCTAACCTCTTTAAATTAGCCGACTGTGTGATTGGAGTACAGTATAAAGATTTCCACCCTCATAGAAGTACTGTCGTAACTGGAAAAGTTTTGGTTATAACCAGATTCCTCTTACAAATAGTTTGCGTAAGCTCCGACACAGTATCATGATTCGCTGCTTCATGATGAGCGTTAGGCGCCTCTGCGAGAATGCCCATCGAAGATCAGCTATCATCATTGACTTTCTTTGGGGAACACCTAAGGATAACCGGCACAAATGAGGTGTCGATCGTCTCATGTGCCCCCTTCTTACTATCTAATTATGTCCCCTCCATTTCAGGAACCGAGGTACCGTATATTCACCTTGAAGTAACTAGTTACTTTTGAAATGTAACTAGTTACTTTTCAGTCAAAAGTAACTGTAACTAGTTACTTTTTCAACATTGTAACTAGTAACTGTAACGAGTTACAATTTTACGGAATTAACTGTAACTATAACGAGTTACTTTCAAAGCGTAACGGGAACAACCCTGCTTACAAATATATTTGAAATTTCTTAGCTGCCTGTATGATTGGACGTTTAGACTTTAGGAGGCATGGAAGGTATGATCCAGATTATTCAAAATTTGTGTGCCCATTTCAACAAACATCCCAAACCGAGGCACTTAGTTTCCTTCATCAACCCAAATCTACCTTAAGTACACTTTCAAAACCTTAAAAAATTATCCTCTTTCTTTTTGAAAAATAAAGTGACACCATTCTTTGAACACTTTCTTTGGTATCTTTCCAAAAAAAAATACACAAAATATGCTAGGCCTATTATCGAGAATGACGTTTGTCCATAACATTTGATATGTAAGAAAAAGCTAATAGCCTTTGTCATCAGTACATTATCGTCAACATTTAGTTTGGGCGAGCCTTCAGCATAGTTTTTAAATTATGTAAAAATGTACCTACAGGTGAACGAGGCGGGGGATGGGGACTGCTGCCCCTCCCCCCCCCCCCCCTCAATTTGGGCAGAGAATTTGTACTTTTGGACAAATAAACGCTACTTTTCGGGAAAGCATGCTTTAAACTTTTGGGCAGAAGTGATGAAGCACCCGCAGTTGGAAGTAGTTCCATACGCTCATGTTTGTACCAAAACTTTTTCTTTAAGGATACTTTATCTCTGGGAAAGGTTAAGTGAATGCAGTTCTCCATAGACTAGATAACCCTCTTCCTTACATTACAATGTAAGAAGCAGGCTAATTCTAAATCCAAAAGAAATTGAACAGACCATTGCACCACAGATCCCTGCTATTTACGCTGGGGTAGTAAGCGTTTTTACGGTCGCCAAAATATTTCGAAGCGTCGCAAGCAAAATAGTCAGAAATATAATTGCCGATGTGGTCTTAAGTGTGTGGCCCTTCTACGCGTCCGTCACTCAGGGACACGAAGACGACCAAGGTAGCCTGGAAATATGGGTTAGTCAGCCAAAAACTCTGAATACCGCTGCACCAGATAACAAAGTTTTTCTCTTTAGGCTACTGTTCTTAAGAAATGATCTTCATAAGAATTACTTTCATTCCGTCGTTTTTGTTTTAACGGTCGAGACAGGGAAAACGAAAACCTTAGAACTTATAGTCACCAGTGTTCTCCACTAGCTGTTTTGTCCGGGGGCTCCGCCCGTACAAAATCTGCTACACTACTTTAGTGCCCGGACAAAACTTTGCCGCCCGCACAGAAAATTGACCCGCCCGGTCGAGAAGTTGTCTGTACACTCAATCACAAACACCACAACTTAGTCATTTGACTGCCTTTTATATTTGATTTCAAATACTCATGACAAGCAATGTGTAATAAAACATCGGAGATGCAAACCCAGCTCACTTGCACCTGAGCTCTTATATCATTCAATATGCACTTAGGCTTCTTTCATAATTATGTTTCCACAGTATGAATCCGTGTCCCCTAGGTTTCCCGATTTTCACCCGAAATTTCCATTAAAGTGAACTACTTCGTCCAAGTGGAAACTGGAGCTTCAGATCTGCAAGTAAGGGTCTAAGGGGTCTAACGGGAGGGGTCCCCCTCCCCTTAGACCCCTCCCCAGGACGGCGATCACAAGAGCCCCCGGACAGAAAACAGACCAGTGGAGAACCCTGATAGCCTGGAGTTACGCTACAGAAGCTGACACCAAAACAGAACGTAGATTACTCAGCTTTTGAGTCTGTCAGAATTTCTTTTTACTGTGCAATGCCCTTTCAGTCCAGTCATGTTTCAAATGGCGTCGTATAATGTATGCCTTCAACCCGATGTCAATGTGTTAGAAATTGGATAACTGTACGACAACCCTTTCTCGCATTTTGCCCTCTTTCCTCAGCTATTCAGTTATTTTTCCTACATGGATCTTTTTTCAAAGCAGTGTTTCTCGTGCAAAATTAATTAAACTTGCACGTACTAAGTGTTTTTTTTTTCAAATAAGTTCCTCTATTTCCACCTTTTGAAAGCTTCCAACACTTTAAACTGGGCATATTATGTAGTCGACCAAGTCCAACAGCGGCTCTAGAATTTTCCAGAGGAGGGGGTCGGGCGGGGCTAAGGGTAAAAATTGCCACAAACCAAAGTATCCGAACATTATTAAGTGTAGTATGTATTAGTAAAAAAAGAATCCGAATAGGAGTGTAGGACTAGAGAGAAGACTTTCTCTAGAATTTAAGGAAAGGAGGCAAGTTAACGTCACTATACTGTTAAAGTTTACACCTCTAGTTTAGAATTACAAGAATGTGTACATAGGCGGGATTACGGGGGACAAGCGGGGGTACTGCCCCCCGCCCCACTTTTTTCCAAAGCTTAAAAAATAAAAATAATAAAAAAATGAGCGAAAGTAAGCGAGACCAGAGAAATTACAAGAGAATTTTCAATAGCCTATGATGATTAAATTTTGCAGTGTTTAACGAATGAAAATGTTAAATCAAAAACCATAAAACTGCTAGCAAAATTTTTCTCGGCGCGCACCTCCAGGGAAACTGACTAATACAATTGAAAATTTTGTCTGGCACCGTAAAATTTCGTTTGTCCTACGCGCCAAACTATTGCGACTTGAAGCTCTGAAATAAGGGTCACTGAAAGTACTACTTCACGTCATAAACCGACCATGCCATCCTTGCAAACAAAGTCCCAAACCCTATCCATGTATACGGAACCGCAATTCTCGAAAAAAAAGAAAAAAAATCTGCGTGCTTTGCATGACCTTTATATAAACCGATATCTAATTAGTAGTACTGCTGTACTGCTTTGCGTAGGAAAACTTTGGTGCAATTGCCTCGTTATCACTTCCTGTAGGACAGCTTGACTAAATTACCATTTCCAAAACCCTCGCTACACCTCTCGCTCTTCAAGTTCCCTCACCAGCTACCACCATCCTCAGCAGATTGACTGACGACTACGATTATCATATAAAATCTATTTCATTAGCATTTCAAATTACACCTGGTGGAAGCAGGATCTTCTCAAGAAATGGTCCAGAGTAGCCTCAAAAGCCGTCAAATTTAAGAAAGATTTCTTGGGAATGACCCTCAGTCCCCAGCCTCCGGCTTCGCGCCTTTGGCGATCGCAGTTATAGGCTTCGCCGGCCACAACTTCCCAAGATGCAGCCTCCAATAAAAAATACTTTCCCGGCACTTTAACTGCCGATGCCCTTAATGTCCATGTAAAAACTATCCACAAAAGATTTCATTGACTTCTTCAAGGATCAGAAAGTCTATAACCTTCAAAATCGACACTACCTTATTTTTCACACTAATAAAATAGTTGTGGGGTACTTGTCCCAGACCATCGACAAAATGAAACATAAATGAAAGCCCCCATGGAGCTCCCATATCCTGCTCTATGGAAAGAACAGGCGCCTGGGGAAAGTAGGAAAAACTTTTATGCAATAAAAATATTGCATTAAAACTAAAGAAATACAAATGGTTACAATTAAATGTCTCAAACGCTGTCTCAACGCTGTTTTCTTCTGCGCGCCTAGCGCGCACCCGTCTTAAATATTGCTTCCGAGTTTCGGGGTTACTTCCTGAAGAACATACTGCTTGTCATAGCTTCGTACAAACTATTCTATTATTACTGAAACCACCAATTCCCCCATGGTCTTACGCAGCCTAGGGGAAGTTCCCCTCCCCCAGAAATTTTCAAAGCAAAATTTTTATCACCATCGATCTGTGTAAATTTACCGACTCTTTAAGTATTGTTTAGATGCAAGTTTTCAGGCACGGAAAGTGTCATTTCCGGTACCGTAATAAAGGACAGGCGTTACCGAAGGGAGTGGGGGGCAAGAGCCTACTCCTAGAGGATACTTTTCCTTCTTAGCATTTCTATAACTCATGTAACTAAAATGTATGAAAAATGAGATTTTTCTCCAGCGCGCTTCGCGCGCACCCATTCCAAATACTACCGTAAATTTCCCACTCTTAAAATTGTTGTTCCAAAGCGCCGGGAATCCCCTACTTCCTCAAGCCCTTAGCATTATCGACTCCATCGATCTGACTGTTAGTCACATGGAGTAAGAACAAAATTGAAAAAAGTCAAATTGTGATTTTTGTGGTATGTTAATTCCCCACCTTATGTCATTTGAAGTTGAAGCTAAAATGCATCATTTTAATGCCTGACATTCGTAAATACCCTAGAGCTTCCGGGGGCTTCGCCCCCTTGACCCAGACCCAGGGGCCCTCAGGTGGGCTCCTGGACCCCACGCCGTTAGGGGGACGCTTTGCGCTCCCGCGGCTCCTTCGGCGCCTTTGGACAGTCTACCTGGTTTTGCCCCCCCCCCCTTTCAGACATCAAATCCCGCCCCTGAATGTATATATATATATATATATATATATATATATATATATATATATATATATATATATATATATCCAACTCTCATTTTCTTAACTTACTCCGTTACTGAGATATAAAATGTTGAAATTTATTCACTTTATTTGAAATAGTCGATTGCGCAATAACTTGTGATGTCCTTCTCGCACAACTCCCATTACCTGCTTTTTGTTTCCTTTTGAAATTAAGATGTTGATATGACCTTGAAACATTTATGCTCTTCCCTTAGGGGGTGTCTAAGGGGAGGGGATCCTCGTCCTCTTTACCCCTTCTTTCAAAAGAGCATGAACATATGAACCCTTGGATGCAATTCTGTTACATTTTGTGCCGTGTTTGAAGTAAATTTATCAAAAAGTTTAATTTTTTGAACAGTTTGATATTTTAGAAACATTTGATAAATTTCACCGAGAAGAGGACATATACAGGCCATGGGGTTTTAGTCCATGGAAAGTGGGGACGGAAGCATACATCAACCCCACATTTTTAACTAGGAACCTTTTGAAATTCTGATCCTTTACCCGTCCCCTTGTTCCCCTACCCAAAAAATCTGGGTGAGCCCCACACTCTAGAATGCAAAAGAGTGAAATTCACTCCAAAGTGACTGTAGTTTGGGACCACTCCTAGTAAGAGTGAATTTTCATTGGGGTGGAGTGAAAATTCACTCCAAATAGAGCGATACTTCACTCGCATGGGATGATCTATCGCTCTACTTTGAGTGAATTTCACTCTTATAGGAGTGGTCCCAAACTACAGTATCTTTTGGAGTGAATTTCACTCTTTTGCATTTAGAGTGCGGATTCCTTCGAGCAATGTAGATTTTTTTGACGCTGTTCGAACACGATGTGAACGAACAGACATTAAAATGGGCAGGGAGTAATTGTTATTTAGATCTAAATAGCAACTCCCCGGACTGCTCAAGGCTTAAATATAGGGTTTCTTCTTTTATGAATTCTTATATGGCTACGGTACATTTTTGTTTGGGTGTATCTAGATTTAACTTCTTTGATGGTTTGTTGAACGTGAACTCTGTAGAAGCTGGCTGTAATAGGGGCTATGAATTCCACTGAATGGCATGAAATCTAACATAACGGGGCGGAGGTGGGGTTTCGTGTGGATACCGATCCACTGACATCAAGTTTCCGAAGATGGATAGAGATTGTGACAGCATGCCTTTTTAATTCTATTTTAGGCTTTCACAGAAAAAATGCAACACACGGTTCCGACAAAGGAAATAATTTGTAAGATTTCGGATCCTACCATCTCAGAGTTTTAATCAAATTGTCTCCTGTTTCTTACCATACTTATAATATAGATTTGTCTAATTGATAGGAAGGTTCCTATTGTTTTGGTGGAGGTCATTCGCAACACGGTCTGCCCCTCACTTTGTAAAATGAACTGATTAAATATCCCGTCATTTGCCGCATAACCTTCAATGATGTTTCGCAACATAAATATTGCATATCAAAATTAAACCAGTTAGTTACTTTGTTGTATAAATTATACAATTCGTGAACAAAATTATTGACACTTGATTGACAAGTGTTCTAAGCTAAATTATGATTCAGATAACCAGGGTATGACAATTCAAACAGAGGTACACTACATTTTGTCCATTACACTTGCAGCCAATAAGTTCTCTCACACAACAATATGACGTTTGTTATATCAGCTAGGTTTCAGATGCAGAGAGGGGGGTTTTTCCGGCTCTATCCCCGCCCCTCTTTTACGTTTCTATTTCTTGAGATGATCTAAAACCGCACTACAAGTTTATGTATAGACCAATTTATTTTGATTTTCAGATGCCAGAAAATCGCATCTACAACAGTGTAAATTTCTAGGGTACCCCCAGACCCTTTGTGTTGCCCATTTTGGAGGGATACATGATCACTGATATTTACTAAGCCTGTTCCGAAATTGCTGAGTATTTACACTGTACTATAATGCACAAGTTCGTATAAATTTTCTTTTTACACTGAGAAGGGACCGACATGTTGCCACTTCCTTTAAGATTTGGCTGAAAATTAAGATTATCTTTTTCGAGATTCACTCTTAACTAAACATAGTTCTCTCCTTTATAAGAGTGAAAAATAACATGACTGCATGTCAAAAGACACAAATACCCTAAAAAAATGTGAATGCGAGTGATTAGATTAACCTCAATGTTGGGACAGGTTGTAACAGGGGGGCATGGGGCAAGTTTTAACGCCTTGTGTTTCTCAAAGACAACAACGAATATATATGGCTTAAGGACAGTAGTTGAATATTTTATTTTGATGTCCCAACACACGTAAACAATTCACTCAAGGTGTTTTTTTTTTCAAAAGCACTAAATTTCGGAGCATTTTGTGTCTGGACACTTTTTCAGTCTAACACACACGATCATTGAAAAATATACATAGTGTAGTTTAGTGCAGTTTGGTCCATACTTTAAAGTGCCCAGTCGAAGCATATTACATCCTTCCCCGAACGTGTTTCTCTATGAGGTGTATATTACAGATCACTTCATTAAAAACAAGCTTTCATTAGTTAAATATGCCTGAAACATATCTCTTTCGCATAGAATAGTTATCTTTAGGCCTGCATGGCCTAGAGCAGGGGTACTTAACCTTTTTTGACCCAAGATTTACTTTTCAAGTAGCCAACCTCCCAGTCCAGTTTCAACATCGCAAACCCACACACAACTTTATTTTTTCAGTTATTCCTACACCCCTCGCGGTTGACTTGGGATCAGTCCGCGGTCTACCAGTAAACCGCGATCGGCTTGTTGGGCACTCCTGGCCTAGAGTCTAGACAATAGAAAAATTAGTGATTAGGTCAAATTTTAGTTACTAGGGTCGAAAAGGGTTTATGTTAATTACTGCCATTCACTTTTGATCCTTCTTGACGACTTCAAGTAGTACTACAACCTTACCTAGTAATCCATTTACTTCCCACCTGTTCCCTGTACTCTAGTTCACAGGAATGCAAGATGCCAGGAAATCAAGTCTAACAGAGCTTAATATCATTTTTCCCGGGGAAGGACCCACTATCCCCCTTCCTCGGCAATTTTGCCGGACATACGCTTGCTCAGGCTGGATAGCTTAATTGCAGGACTGTGCAGGACTGCATGCATGGCCACATGCATTGCATAATAATGCAATTTCATATACAAAGTGATTCTTGTACACTTAGATTGGTTCCCCTCATGTAGTAAGGAAACCGTATGTAACAATCTTTGATTTCAAAAATTTCCCCGTATCCCCCACCCCCCTTCCGTGTCTTGACATTTTACCAGTAGCCTACACTCCGCCTGTAGGCTGGTAAGCCAAGCCGATTCCGAAACTGCACGGTGTTCATAGCACCTGGTGGTGCACGAAACTGATGTTTGCTTATGAATATATCTTGATTCGAAATGCTAGGTAATACCATCTGCCTTTGATTTGATAAAATTTATCAGACCTTCCCCCCCCCCTCCCCCGTATCTTGACCACTTTGCTGGTGTATGACTTTTATTAGCCTGATGCATAGTAAGCCTATTCCAAAACCGCAGTGGTCACACACTTCATAAGACAGGTGATTTACGGAAAAGATGTTTTCTAGTGTACATATTTTGATTTCAAAGTTGCCAGAAAATGTTACTTTTGCAGTGTCTAATTTCAAACTTGTCCCTACACCCCTTCCCCCATCGATCGAGGCTTTGCACATATGGTTCGACCTGCGCCCTCATAAAATTAGCATCCCCCTTTTTGTAATATCCTGGGTCTGAGTCTCATTATTACATAATTCGAATAGGCTAAGAAATGAGAACATGACAATTTATAGAATGCCACAGAGGATCCTTCTCCGTGAATAATGCACATAAGCCTAGACTTTATGTTCAGTCAGTTGTTTACAACTCCCTGATACGTTGATCCATTCACATATAAACAAGAGGCGAAATATTTCTTCTATAAACACCAAGCTAACTACATGTATTAAAATTTCTACAGTAATTAAATACCATTTACAATAGCTGATCATCCATAAAGGATGAATGTAATAATTTACAATCGGTTGTATTAAATTAATGGAGCTTTAATTTATTGCGATTTCCTGTCAGGTGGCTTCATTGTGATTTGTGTGCACACGTGTGGATTTAAGCAAACATTAAACCATGAAAGTACTACCTCGGAGGTAGTACTTCCATGATTAAACTTTGCCCAAAATCAACACAATCTGGCAATTCCCGTATGATTTAAGAACCGAACGGCGTGCAGATGGACTGCATAATTGTCAGACACATTTTACAAAAGAAGCTAAAAACGTGAAAATACGGTTTCACTTTGGCATAACATTATAGCGACTGACAAAGGCCAACTGTATACCCACTAGTCTATCTGCCTGTCTTCCTAACGAAATCGTTTTTGTTCGTTTTGGATGTTTTACATTTTTTATCGGCATACTTTACCTGATTTCTTTAAGGTTCGCTCTCAGCGATATGAATATAAAATAGCCATTGGTATTTATGAAACTATTTATTTCCATCATAAGTATGGGTTATTGCAACAAATTAACATTCACTCAATATTAATTAACAGGAGTAAACCAACAATAGTAATATCTACGAGTCCTTTTTTATTTTCTACCAATGTATTTGCGTCGTCTTTCTTTATGGAAAATGTTTTACAACGAAAGGATAGTAACCCTATTTTTACAAATAAATCTTTACAAACCTTTTGCCCGGTAGCTACGACAGAAACCACCAAAGCTGAAACCACAAGCAAAATCATGGTCTTCATCTTACTATTATACTCTCTTATCGATGAAAATATTCCTCACAATCAACAAACGTAACGATTTGAAGACGTATCTTATTGTGTAGAAGATAGTGTATTAGCCGTAGATGTATTTAGAACACACATACACGACGTGCGGTGCAACTAACAGCGTAAGAACATATTTTTGCATAATGAAGTCAACCTTTGCTTTCGTAGCTCAGTATCTTTAAACAGCAAAATTTAATAAAGGATTCGGTCGGCCTCGTGAATTATACGATGTGCGATGGATGGCGCAGCTCACATTTCGTGGTGTGTGAAATGAAACGTGTATAACAAGAACGGACAGCAATGTAGTAGAACATCACATGTATTACTTTGTGGTATTTCACACGGAGAATGATAAGAAAGCTGGCGACCGAGACGAACTGACACTGAGATTTTAAGGTGCTATGGCGGTATTGAAATCTAAGATAGTGATAACATCATATCGGAGTATTTCAGCGTAAATGTTGAGGTATCAAATAGCAGGACCTCAACACGTTAATGTCTTGACAATGAGCTATTAAAATTTGGGTACTATCGAGATCTTCATATCTCAATATTTAAGCGTATATATATATATATATATATATATATATATATATATATATATATATATATATATATATATATATATATATATATATATATATATATATATATATATACATACATAATTTGTAATCATAAGATCTTAATAACATTTACTTAAATATGGCACTGACGGGCTTAAAAAGAAAGCATTTTTCATCAGTACTGTGACAAATTAGCACCATTCTTGCTACTTTTCAAGTTCATCATTTGGGGCAGATGAATGCAATTTCACTGACTTTTGGGAATCCCACAAAGCAATTACCTGCATTCCACCAGAATATTTGAATTACGATTCTCTTTCATATATAATATCAAGAATATGTCTAAGACCCTTCTTGTAGAAGGTTAGGATACTCTTGTGACTTTTTATGATGTACGGAGCTTTTAAGATGTTACGGAGATGTTGAGATATTATATCATATTATATTGAGATATAAACTCCGTAGAGATTTCAAAACATGCAGAATTATTTTCTTAATAGAAAGTGAAGGATGCATTTTAAAAGAAAATCACCTTTGAAGGACTAATTTTCCTAGCAATGTTATTTTTCTCTCACCGAACAACTTCCCCGGGACAGTACACAATACAATCCCCTCCGGGGACAATTTACCCCCCCCCCCCAACAATTCCCACTAAGACAATTTTCTGTATGACAATTGCCTCTTGGAAAATTTGGCATGTCCTGGGTGAGAATTGTCCAGGTGATAATTGTCTGGGGGCGACTTGTCCCAAGGGGTGTTGGTCAGGCACGTAGCCAAGGGGGAAAAGGGGGCAGCCCCCCCCCCTTGAGCATATTTTTGGTATTTCTTAATGTTCATTTTTGTAATATTGCTAGTGTTTCGCCTATTTATATGCAGTAAATAGGCCTGGGAAGTGTCATTTCCAGCGATCTGGGAGGCATTTGGGGCCAAAATTTTCTTGCACTTTGCGCAAACCCATGGTGGCCGAAAAAACAGCAAGATGCCCAGCTTGCTGTTTTTCTTTTTGGGGGGGGGAGAGGGGATTTTTTACTTGGAGGATTGCATGTGGGGAGAGTAGAGGGACGTGCATGGATCGAGCATAAGGGCCCATTTTCTAAACCATACCCTTGACAACATTCACTGAGGGCATATGAAAAACTTTCAAGAAGTAGCCACTTTGAAGCACTGGGATAAAGTCAAATAAAAAATATCATTCGGTATAAAAATGGTAAGAATATTGAAAATGCTTGGTTTGACTAATGATTTTAATATGCAGTCTTTTATCATAAATTTAAAAGGAGCTGAAAATTCACTTCTTTTTTATTATAGAAAACATGGAAATGTACAGGTAACTTTACATGAAACAACTCACATCTCTTACAAGCCTTACTTTCATAACAATATTTCTGGGAGATACCCAAGTGGATCTAAAGTCTAGCATTATGAAGCTAGTACCTCACGAAGAAAAAATTCACTTGCGTATGGTTTGCGACCAAATTTCGCAAATTCGCCAAATATTAGTAAAACAGTAGCAAAACTGTCGCCTGTATTCGCAGGAATCACAAAAGCATCGCCAGCGGTTTTAAACATGTTCAAAATTTATTTTCTGCGACGATTTTGCGAAAGTCGAACGCCAAATGATAGCAAAGTGTTAGTAAGACATTCTCACTAATGTAGAACTATCGTCGCGCGCTTTGAAGAATCGTTCCTAGGCCGAATGGCCTCTGGTTTTTCCTAGGTTGTTTCACGACATTAGTGATAAGTTAGTACGAAATTAGTGCTAATATTTTGCGACTGTTTGACGTAGCTTTGGCGTTCCCGTCTTCACGTGAGACATACTAACTTAATTCGCAAGTTTACTTTTGCAACTTTTGCGTTTTTGAAAATGCAATAGTCGCGATAATACATGTGCGAATTTGTCTTCGTGAGATTGTAACTTTACTCAAGAAGACAAATTCGCACGTTTTATTTAGCGCATATTTTGCGTTCCAAAACGCAATAGTCGCAAAAATAAACGTACGAATTTGTCTTCGTGAGATACTGGCTTAAGAATATATATTTTAGAGGTTGGAAAATGAATTTCATTCATCCAACTCCCATTTTCATAGCTTACCCCATTGCTAAGATAAACAACGTTGAAATTTATTCACTTAATAATAGTCAATTGCACCATAATTTGTGATTTCCTACTTGTACAACTCACAATTGCCTGCTTTTGTTTCCTTTTGAAATTAAGATGTTTACATGATCTTGAAACATTTATTGTTCCCTTGCATAGCATGTTGTACAAAGAGGGCTTATATAGCCAAGTCACCCTATAACAGTATGACAGCGATCACATGTTGGCACAAGGTGCAGTGTCTTTCGGAAAAAAACAAAGAAAAACAATGACAGTAATATGAGTTGTACAAGAATGACATCACAAATTATTGTGTAATCTACCATGATTTTAAATTAATTGAATAAGCTTCAACATTTTATACCTCAGCTCAGGAATGTCTGGTGAAGATGGGAATTGGACCATTTGGATGCATTTTTCAAGGTTTGTAACATATATATTTTGGAAATTTTAAAACTTGGTGTACACTTTAAAGCATTTAAACTTGAAGGATACACAAATATATGTGGCACTGCTTGAAGCTGTTACCAATATCAGGGTTGGTTCAGAAAATATAAAAGTGAAACTCTATGACATTTTTAAATTCCTGGCTGGTTGTATCTAAACAAACCCTGAAATATACTAGAATATGATCGTGTGAGTTGTTCAGAGAAAAAACTAATACCTTCTTTTGTAATTACAAAATTTCAGAATCCAGAATGAATATTCTATGTCTGTCAAGATTAGACATATACGCAATGATTCATTTTTCACTAGAATGCTACAATGCCTTGATTTTTTGAAAGCTTGCAGAAACCGTTGAAGAACTTTAACCTCCACCAGAGCTATATGGTTGGTACTCTATACAATTATACTTTGCACATAATATTTTGAATTTGTAGTGTATCACCTATTATGTAAGTAAATTTAATAAAAGGCACAGGACCTGTTCTACAGTCAATCCCACAAGCAGCTACATTTCCACTTCCACAGTGGAAGACTTGTAGTGAGTACGTACTCATTCTCAGTTTTGCACAATTGCCTGTACTTGTACTCGTGAGAATGGATTTGTACTCATACTTGTACTCACAAATTTTAGAAGTTATGCATTGGGACTTATGCAAACTCTTGTACTCATACTCATGAAAAAGATGTGTACTCGTTCTCATAACTAGAAACTAGAGACAGCTCACTTGTACTTGCACTCATGGCACTATACTCACACTACTGCAGTGGCCAAGTGGTTAGAGCATCCGACTTGCAGCCGGAAGGTCTAGGGTTCAAATCCTGGTCGGGTCATACCAAAGACTTTAAAAATGGAACCTACTGCCTTTGTGCTTGGTGCTCAGCATAAGCAATGGAGTAGGGAAAACAAGCCAGTGAGCCACAACTGACAAAAAGGCCATGGTCATCTCGACTTGAACCAATTGGTTGGAAATTGGGACGTTAAATCTGATCTAACTAACTAACTAACTCACACTACAAGTCTGCTTCCACCACATGGCAAGCTACCCCATTTAATCCCTGGGTGGGGAGAGGCAACCAAGACAGAGTATCTTCAATACCCAAGAATACAACTTCTGCCAACAATCCATGGATTCAAAGTTATATGCTTCACTACTGTAATTATAAATAATGTATGAAATAAAACATGTATGTCTGGCATTTATAGTTACCCAACATCTAGCCACTTTTAATTAAAGGAGCAGCACATACCACCCCTACAAAGGTGCGACACTTTTAATTAAAGGAGCAGCACATACCACCCCTACAAAGGTGCAGCACTTTTACTTAAAGGGGCAGCACATACCACCCCTACAAAGGTGCAGCACTTTTACTTAAAGGAGCAGCACATACCACCCCTACAAAGGTGCAGCACTTTTACTTAAAGGGGCAGCACATACTACCCCTACAAAAGGTGCATTCACACCAAAACTGAAATCTGCTGCGCTTTGGGGGCGGGAGCCGCAAAGCAAATGGCTTGTACCTATTTCTATGGAACCGTTCACACAAAAACTTTTTTTGTGAAAATAAGTACAAGCCATTTGCTTTGTGGCTCCCACCTGCAAAACGCAGCAGATTTCAGTTTTGATGTGAAGACACCTTAATACACGTTCATCTGTCCCACAGACTATCCCTTTAGGCAGTTGGAATAACACTGCACCCAGTACTAGGTTACTTCAAAGGCACTGTATCCACTTAATCCCTGGGTGGTTGAATTAAGTGTGCATTAAGCCACAATTACAAAAATATCTTACTGCGAGGTAAAAATCTGAAACTATTTGGTCTACTCCTCATTTACACAGCTTATTCTGTTGCTGAGGTATAAAATATTGAAATTCTTTAACTTTATTTGGAGTTGATTTTAATGTCATTCTTGTACTTATGTTGCTTACTTTTGAATTTGTTTCCTTTCAAATAAAAACTTCTACATGACCTTGAGATGACTTTTCTATTGCATATCACATTGTATGGAGATGCAATTTACAGTCAAGTCACTCTATAAATATATGACACAGATCTCCTTTTAGAAAGAGGTGTCATGGATTAATGACAAAAACAAAGACTGTACTAACAAATTGTTGTACAATGTGCAACTTAAATAATCTTCAATTATTCTATTTCAACATATATCATTACTGTCCCATAAAGATGAAAGTTGGACAGATAAAACTGATGTTTCTATCTTTCTAAAGTGTCTCCTTGTAAATTTCAGACTAAAGATACACTTTAAATGTACAATGTAATAAACTAGGTAGGTATCATAACCAATAATCTTTCAACCACAGATCCAATGCAGTAATTAATTGTCTATCACACTCTTCAATACATGGACAAGTCTCTCAAATGCAATGCATGTTTGTACCCATTGCAGATATAGCATACCCCTGTATGGATGTATACAATGCTAGCACTTATGAATATGCATGACCTATCTACATAATGGACAGCCTCCAACAAATAATGTATACATGTCACAAAAATTATTCATACTGTTGCTTTTTAATATGTAACAATTCTAAATTTTCCTTTTACAGTAGTGCTTTGTTTTAACATTGTTCGGCTGAGAGTGTAACAACAAAATCCAAAACTCATGTGACAAATTCGTGCCTACCACTCTGTAATGAACACTGCACTCACACTGACACTGAGGTCACATGCACATTTAATATTAAATGACAAGCTCAGTATCAGACAATGATCAAAAACTTGTGAAGGCACTTGTTATCAAGATGTGCTCCTTGGATCAAGACCACGAGTGAGGTAATCATCAAGACCAACTAGCTTGTTATCAGATCACACAAAAATTCTAGATGAATATGATCACATCCTCTTGATAACTTGCTTACTTTAAAATGCCACTACTCTGTGGAAAGCATGCACAATTCCTGACATGACTTGATTTTGCAAACAAATGTCAGTGAAAGTATGTGGACAGTTTGATGCTGAGCTTGTTATCTTGATGACTTATATGGCCTTCTATCTGAATGCAATTGTGATTTTGACAATGAAAAAACCATAGATGGAGATTGCTAGTTTCTTGTACACCAAGTTACATTCTTGTTATCCCATGTAAACATAGGACCAAAAAGTTATGCATCTGAGTGATTTGTGTCAGCACAGAGTCAGCAGTTTAAGTAACATTATGTACTTCACCCTAGTATAAGAAGTAATATGCTGTGTTGTCCAACTTAAACATTTTCTTGTAACCTATTCAGCTCTGGTCCTTCCAACTGAGATGTCTCATCTATCAGGGCAAACTACAAAAATCTGACTGAGTGCTGTCTCACTTTAGTGATATAGTATGATATAAATTCATCATCCTGAAGGTCTTCAGCTGTGGTATCTAAAATGAGATATTAAAAAACATTACAAATAATGCATAACCATGCAAAGATTTGAAAGTGGGACGAAATTTCTTTCCACCTGCCATCCTTCAGCAGGAAGGTTAGAATGGTGAAGTTCAGTTAAGACTTACCATAGACTGCCTTATTAAACGTAAAGGGAGCTTCTGGGTCCTGTTTTGCAAAGTGTTACACTAGAACTTGACTACAAGTTATAAAGGCTCATTACTTAATTATTCAATATTCAATCCAGCAATGAAGTTCTTTGCTTCTGGAGATTTGGAATATTTATACATTCTGCATTTGAAATTTCCTGACTGAGACTGAAGGGGAATCCAGCTGATTTAAAGTGAAAATACCAAGGTACATTTTATCGCTTACAGAGTAAGAATTACACAAGTGATACACCCATTCTCATTTAAGTTTTACTTTGCTCTGATGGTAGAATTCAGGAATGCTAGAACAAAAAGCATTTACAAAGGATCTACAGTAGTTCAGTTCAGTTTGGTTTAATGTTGTTTCATTTAGTTAGCATTAGGCAGTAACCTGGGTTCATCAAGGACCCTATTTAAAGTTGATTATGGATAAATGGTACTCACCAAATTGTGGACTACTGATATGAGAAAAAGGAGGGTTTCTGGTTAGGTTTACAATAAGAGTATTTTCTCTTGGTCCTGTCTCCTTCAGTTCAACTTGCCATTGGATTGGAATACTCCTGTTACAGAAACACAGAACAGAAGATGAAATGTCTCATAGCTGTATTATTACTTCCTCTTGATAACTTCCTTACTTCAAAATGACACTACTCTGTGGAAAGCATGCACAATTCCTGACATGACTTAAAGGCATTGTCTGGTGGCATTTTGTAGGGGTCTTATATGAAAGATAAAAATTTTTCATTACATGTCATCCAAACCCCATATCAAAACTCCATTCCTAACTCAAGATATCTCTTCCTAAAGATTGGTTACCTTTAATAAGAAATACCTCCAAGTTTCCTCAAGGTCACAAAATGTGATCCAAAGTGGGCAAATTGCCTCAGATTCCTTTTGTTGTTCTTTATAATTGGCTACCTTGTTTGTCCTTGAAATTTGATACCATTGGAATGTTTAGATGTTTTTTCGTGTAGATATAGTGAAAAACTGTTCCATACTTATGGTACAGCAAATAAAGCTATGGAATATTCAATAAAGTGATATCAATATTATAAAGAAATACAAAAGCTACATCAAATCCATTTGCCCAGATGACATCACAGATTTCCCATCATGCACTAGGGAGACTGAAAATGTAGTATTTCTTCAAAAATTTGTATCTTCTGAATGCACGATGCTATTGAGATGAGGTTTTCACTGCCTAACACAGAAAATTTTTCTGCTTTCTTTGAAAGCATCAAATTTGGTCACCAGACCATGCTTTTAACTTACTTAACTTTGTTCCTAAGCTAAATGAATCAGTTGCCTGTGATTTTGAGAGGTAAAGTTAAGATTTGAACTTGTGAGCTGTCCGACTTGTACAAAAGAATATCTGTTACAAATTAATCAGTTGTAAACTATTGAAAGACTTAAAATTTAAAACTCTCTTCAATTAAAGTACTACATATCTAAATTAAGAGAGAAATATTTTTTCATAATAATAGGGTTAAAAATTTTCAAAGTCATATAGTTTTTGTGTTAATGCCAATACTACTTACATGCAGAACTAAAGTTGTCAAAAACACTGCTTATTCAAGCTTGACTATTTTTAGAGTTAATGTTGACTATTCAAAGAGGAACAAAGATTTGCAATCATGAATTTTTAGTCAGGATTCATCCATAACAGTACTTCAGCCCTTTACAATGACAACCTCAGTTCAAGGGAATTATATCCATGGGTGTTTGAATCTAAGCCCTTACCACTAAATGCCCATCTGTTTTAAATTCAAAATTTGATGAAGAGAGAGAATTTAACATATCTTCAGAGATAGTAGCCAAGTACCAGCTCTTTCCTTGTTGTCTTCCTTAAGATTTCCATTGACTGCACCTTGCAAAATAGTGAAAATACCTTCCAAGGAAAACAAATATTACCTTTGGCAGAGTGTTTTCAGTTCTTTTGGGATGCCAGGAGCAATTACTGTAAATTCTTCATCAGGATGGTGGGACTGGTAGTGTAAAATGGCAGTCCTTTTGATAAGTGTAAGAAAACAAAATTTTCATCTCTCCTGTACTTACAGAGGTTATCCATACAAAATACAAGACCTCATCTTCAATTGTCTCTTTGATTTTTACACTACAAACCACTTTTTATTATTCCAGGCATTCATTTTTATATACATGCAAGTAATGTTTGATTTCAGCTTTGTTGTAATTCTTAACAAGAGCTTAGGTAATTTTAAAAGCACTTCAACATTGAGGTAAGATCATACTAACGGAGGTTTGTTGGTCTTTCTAAGTAAAGTATATAAACTTAAATCTGATATTGCAAATAAATTTGTTGGTACAAACTGTCTGAAAAATGAACTTACTTTATAACGTCTAAGTTGCTAGAGATGAAACGACTCAGGTAACCATTGGTCAGGAGAGCTAGCTCTAAGACATGATGTAAACACTGTAATCTATGAGCTTGATCTCTAAGGTCCACCTCCTTAGTAGGAACATACCATGAAATCTGGTGACCCAGGCAAAGACTGTTATCTGAAAAGTAAATGTTTTATCATTTAGCTTATATTGTGGCAGACGTGTAGTGATAGCATACTTACTCAGATTTTGACAAGTTTGGGGCATGTACTTGAAATCATGACATTGCGTTTGTACCAGTAATTGTACTTGTACCCCTGTAATTAGAATACTACCCCTGTAATGATACTTGTACCCCTGTAATTGCACTTGTACCGCTGTAATTGTACTTGTACTCCTAATCACTGACTTTACAAGGAAGCATTGCTGCTAATGTAAATTTTGTTCTTGTACTCATGAACACCTCATGCATTCATACTCACCATATGACAAGTTTTCATGTACTAGAGATTGTAAGATTGCATTTGTACCTGTAATTGTACTTGTACCTCTGCATTTGTATTTGTACCCTTGTAACTGTACTTTACCTGTAGCTGTACTTGAACTCATGACATTGCATTTGTACCAGTAATTGTACTTGAAGCCCTGTAATTGTACTTCTACCCCTGTAATTATACTTGTACCCTTGTAATTGCACTTGTACCACTGCAATTGTACTTGTATCTTGTAACTGTACTCCTGTAAGTGTACTTGTTCTCCTGTAATTGTGCCCCTGCATTTGTACTTGTACCCTTGCAATTGTACTTTACCTGTAGCTGTACTTGAACTCATGACATTGCATTTGTACCAGTAATTGTACTTGGTTTCCTGTAATTGTACTTCTACCCCAGTAACTGCACTTGTACCCCTGTAATTGTACTTGTACCCCGGTTATTGTACTTGTACCCCTGATCACTGACTTCACAAGGAAGTATTGCTGCTAATGCAAAATTTTGTTCTTGTACTCATGAACACCCCATGCATTCATACTCACCGTATGACAAGTTTTCATGTACTAGAGATTGTAAGATTGCACTTGTAACTGTAACTGAACTGAAAATTGTAATCATAAATTTTATGAGTAAGCATTGCATTCGTAACTGTAATTGTACTCATTATTGTAATAACAAGTTTTATGAGTAAGAACTGCTGCTAATGTGAATTTTTATATTCATAATGAAGAAGACATGCACATTCATTCTAACAACCAGCCTCATTCACTCATGACATTGTACTCACAGTACAAGTTTGCTTTATACTATATCAGGAATCTCTTGTAGTCATTCAGATCCACTAGAAAGACAATACCAAACATTCATTCCTGGTTTGTATATATCTCACTTAAATGAAAGTATTATCCACAGATGGCTTGTAAACTTCCCCTAAATGAAAGTTCGGACTTGCACAGAAGGCAAGTTCTTACCACCATGGAATCACTGCTTGGAATGCCCTACAAACTTTGCAATCTTAATAAGGGAAATATCATAAGTTTCTTCACTTCTTTTTACATTATGAAGAGGCTAAAAACAAATGGAAAAATTCTCAACTCATAAATACAAAACGTAGGACAAGATTTTTTAAATCACAAAAACTTCAATACTACCTATGAGGTAAGTGGTAAAATCTCTCCGAATTTTGTCAAGGGCAATTCCGATCAATAACTCCAAACTGCTTCCATCTGGTAAAGAGAACTCCTTCCACTGGCCAGGAGTTTCTGCATTGAGGTAGAATTCTCTTATTTTACAAGCTAAGCTGCTAGTATTATCAGGATAAATCTACAATGCAACAAAAATTACAGAAATCTTTACAAAAGAGACAAGTTTTCAACAAATTAAAAAGGTTTTCTATTGGAAACATTCAGAAATCTCCATCACATGACTGTTATTTAAAATGTATCCTTTTAATTTTCCCTCACAGTTTTTAAACATCACTTTTTCCATTGTTTGCCATCATAGTGAATAATCTTACAGTTTATATCTCAGCACATGGAAGCTTTTAAGACAGAGCTAAACCAAGTAAGTTCATTTTCTAACTTCTGTAATGTATATTCTTTTTATTTTAGACTTAAGTGCACATTAAAACAGACAAACTAAAATTGACCTTGTTTGCTATTTTATTGGATAGCATGTTTTATGGGTCCTTTTGATCATATTGAGAAACACATTACAGATTTCTCATGATGTGTGGCTAACCAGACTGGATAAATTCAAACGCTGAAACTGTTTAGCAACTTGGTAAATACCAAACCAAGATAGCTAGTGATACTTGCAAATAAGTTATCCTAACAGAATACAGGTCAACCTATAATTCCTGCCTTATAACATTAGAAGTGCAGATACTGCCCAAACAAAAAAAAAAAAAAAAATGCAAAACGAACTACAATTCAAAGAAATTACCATTGGTTGCAGATGCCCTGTTCTAAATTCCTCTTCCACAAGCTTCAATACTACATTCATGTCATTATAGGATGTTGCATTATGGGCAATAATTAACCAAATTCTCTCAGTGAAATCCAGGAATCTTCTTCCAAGCACATCTTCCTCATAATGTCCAACCTCTTCAAATGTTTCTACATATTTCTAAAGATACCAAGATAAATTTGTGGCAAAATCACTCTGAGATATAACATATTTATGTGATACATCTTGCAGGCAAAAACTTATAAATGCTGATGACAAAATCTTTCAAAATTATCTCAAACAGTATCTTCTTTCTCCAAGCACATTTTCAAAATCCAACCTGTTCAAATGTTTCTAAATATTTCTATGGATACAGACTAATTTTTGAAAATAGTATTTTGAGATATAGTACAGTAAGTGTGTGATAGCTTCCAAACGTGAATACATGCTAGTGATAAAATTAAAATAACTCACTATTTAAAAATCAGAAGTTCGATCAAAACTCATTACATGCTGTACTTACAACTCCAGTTCCATAATGTGAAAGACACACAAGCAAATAAACAGCAATGGAGGCCAAAAATTGCTCACCAGTATAATTGAAAAATATGCCCATACCAGGTGGCACTGGTTCGACCCACCTGGCAGGAAAAATTTTTACCCAGCACTAATAATAACTAGAGCAGCTATGCTGCAGAATCTCAATACTTTTATAAATGTTATGAAGGGTAATGTTGAAGGAAAGGTACGTATATGTATCAAAGTATGATGCAACAAAAACATTGTTTTGATGAACTGGTAGCATGGCATGAAAGTGAAACATTAGACAATTTTCATACCATTGCTGATGCGATTCAAAGTAAATTCTGTCCTTCATCATGAGTTTCATATGTGCGATTAGGACAATTGTTGTGGTATGGTCCTTCAAATTATACTTGTATTAAGAAATTATGCAAAGTTAGTGTCCTGATACATTTTATGTTCAAAATGATTATCATAAAAAATATATACTGGGCTTATCATGAGTCGATTACTTAAGGAACATTGTACAGTTAGTTAAATGAAATTTAACGACACACCAACACAAATGTGTTATATAGTGTCATACAGTACCATATAACCAAGTATAAAAAAGTACCGAAGTATCGCTGAGAACTGCACCTTACGGTAACCCTGAAAATATTTTTTAAAAATACTACAATTGAATGAAATGATATACTGAAATATAAATAGGCATACTACTGTATATCCATTATATGTTGTTTTATATTAAAACCATAAACACAAAATGTTCTTTTGATAATCATTTTCCACCATTTCAGTCACAAATTTTTCACCTGGGAAAAAGCAAATTTTAACTGCTATCCTACATGGTTAAAGAGTACACTTGTGATGTTTGTTTTAACTTGAAGGAGAACAAAGTTTGCAAACAGCTTTGTGTTGTATTTGTAACTCATCTAAACTTGAAACTACCATAGAAAATATTATTAACCAATGACGGATTACAACAATATATATAACAAATTACCTATGAAAACATAGGCCTACAGCTTTGTCATGATCTGATGTCATGTTTTGATGTTTATAAATCAGTGAAAAATGAAAATGACTGCATCACAATTGCCACAAACCCTGTTTATAGCAATATCATGGCACCCTTAAGGGTAGAGTTGGCGCTCTATTCCCTTCTACCATACCACCACAGTGGACACAGGTTGGCCCAAGTCCAGGGTAACGTATGGCGGGGCCACTCCATGAAATGTTGCCAATAAGGGTCCAAGGAACCATTAACTGACACCCATGTACCAATATTCCATTTTCGATAGTACATAGTCGGGCCTAAGCCAACAGTTGGGAAAATGGCAGTGACAAGATAATGCAATCTAACAATTCTTTCTGTTCTTATTGTGAGTCAAGTCTCCCCTTCTCTTATTTTTTATGTGCCCAAAAATCCTGGAATTGAAGATTTTTGTATGACGTACAGTATTTTATGTCTTGTGTGACATTCATGCAGAAAACTATGCTGACTAGAACTGATAAGATGAGTGAAAAATACTGCCGCCACACCCGTAGCTAATTTTAATCCTTCCCAGTTTAGACCGTCATTGTAACCCAAGTCTCTCACACAACTATAAACGTAAATACTTTGAAGCCTTCAGTATTTCAATGTAGCTACTTGGCTATTTCACACCATCCTACCGTGTATTACCTATACATTGAAAGGGTGTGTGCTCACACCTGTCTGTCTTTTTAGTATCATATACAGCGGTACTTAAAGCATGCACACACTTAGTCCTCAGTAAAGGCCCGTGTATAGCCGGTCGCCGATAGCTCCCTATGCACGGTCCTTACTCCGACTCATTGAAAACCCGGGGTCTTCGACCAGCACAGTGCTGGTCGAAATTGATTTTCTTCTTATTGCAAAGTTAGGACCTAAAGTCTTAATAAACTACCATAACTTTTCCTTTCCATGTCTTACACTTATATTGCAGTTGTTTTTTATCACTGTAAACCTCGGAAAAGTTCCGAAAATTTGAAATAAAATCATCAACTTGGTCGCTTCTTAACCATTTACTGTAGCGCTCGAAATATTTGTTGACATCTGAATGCCGTGTGCGTAACATTGTGACGTCACGCACAACATTTTGATTACTATAGTTCCTATGCATACACATGGCAACTGCCTCTGCAGGCATTCTATACTGACGTAACGACGTAGCTTATTAGCATACTGTTGTAAACAAAGTTCCAAAGTCACACAGTAAATTTTACAGGGCGAAAAAGTTGCTGACTTCATTTCATATTTTTTGCACTTTCCGGAAATTCTCAGTGATCCAGAACAGCTGCAATACTCTTGTAAGATCTGGAGAAGAAAATTCCTGGTTGTAAATTAGGATTTTTCTTTCAGAATTTGCTGTGAGAAGACAGAAAATTTCAACCATTACACAGACGGCCGATCTCCCCGCTATTTTCAATGGTCGGTGTAAGGACTGTGTATAGAGAGCTGTAGGCGAACGACCACAGTCCTTTACTGAGGACTAGCACACACTATGTATTTTGATACTACGCACAAATCAATGGAGCTAGTATGGTTTCTTAGTTGACTACGTACGTAAATTACTTACAAGTTGAGCACGAAATCCGGTTTGTCAAACTTTCGTGCATAGCTCATGTAACGGGGGCTACTTTTCAATCACTGTCAAGTTGCGTTAATCATAAATGTACAAGGTACACTTTCACCACTACACAAATTAACATGCATGTTTTATACAAAAAAGGCCCCACCACTCCTACTGCTGCATATTAGCTAACAAGTAGAAATTAATCGAAACAAGCAGCAATCGAAAAATTACTGAACTTCAATTATCATGTCTCATCCCGGACATGTTCTTGCGATGTACATGTCAACTTCTCTACGGAACAGGTGTGTAGCCTATGTATGGGTGTTTGCATACAATTACGGACCTACACATACACTTACTTAACTGTGACGTAGTTTCATAGTGCTTCACCTTAACTTCTGCACTAGGCCTAGGCCTATACAGAACACGGACATGGCGTACAGTATCGGACTTTGCATACATTACAGACCTATGAAAAATATACATTTAGGCTAATGCCTTCACAAATTCATTTTGTGCTCTTCTCAATGGAAAAATGTGGAATGAAAAATTATTCTCTGATATTGTATGGTCCAAGAATAAATGGACCCAGCCTGTAGGCTAGGCCTAGCCTTAATTTAGGCCTAAGCTTAGGCCTAGTCAAGGCAAAGGCTACAGTGTAGGCCTAGTGGCCATGATCCAATATGGCTGTAATTATAGCCTAATCAATCTTTTATCAACCAGATACAAAAAACCAAGACTAGGTAACACTAAATAGTCTAGGCCTAGGCTATTTACAAATTACAAAGAGTTCCCTGTGAGGCTGTGGTCGAGTTATCCAATGAGCCTGTCTCAGGTGCCGAATTGTTTCGGGACTCTTCATGTTCATGTCTCAGTAGTCGCGAGTCCCTCAACCCCATTTAGAAAGTTGTTCTATTGTAAGTTAGTTGGCGCGATTCATACCGTGGGCTAGCTCTAACGTTACTAGGCCTATGCTTGGTTATGCATATGGTATAACATTAGGCCTAACGTTAACGTTAGTAGGCTAGGCTATGACGTTACTAAGTTGTTCACCTTAAAGACAGACTGTCATCACCCCAAAGTATGTTTTTAGTGTATGTATATCAAAATTCTCAGTTGGTGACTGCTGTTTGATTGACATCAAAGTTTGAGAATTTGAAAGATGCAGAGTAGCTCACATTCCACACAAGGCAGAGAGAGTACTTTTATTACATTTTATAGCCTTGTGTGCTCACCAGGACATGGCCTTAAGCAATAAAACAGGTTTATTTTTGCACAAGGAAGAGCCTCATACAGTTATGGGAGGAGCTAGAAGATGCATAGTTGGGAGAATTGGAACTGTCTGGGATCATGAAAATTCCCCTTTAATTTAACTTGGAAGAAATCGCTGAAATGATACACAATTGCACTGCGTTTCCAGTTTCAGGCAGTATGTTTTGGATATCTGTTGAAATATTCTTCTCAATCCATGAATAATTCCATTTATTTTTAACTCTACGATCGGCAGACGTGGTGAAGTAATGTCCATTTGGTTGTGTCACCGTATAATATTCCGAAAGAAGAAGATCTGATCACGTACGCATACAAAACCAAAACAGGTTCCAGCTGTGATTGAACGGCTGTGTTTATATTCAAGGCATTTCATTTCATCCTCGCCCAACAAATCAATTAAGCCCCGCATTGTACTGCCTACTTAGGAATGAGACACCTTGAATCTAACAAATGCTGTGATTGAGCTCGTGACGTCATTTGCCAAATTTTTTTCTCGGTACTAATGCGGTACAAATAGTTCAAACCTTTGTTGACTTCTTTGTTTTGCAGGAAAAAAAACATGTGCCTAGCAACCAAATGTGCCGTGTGCATAGAATGGACAGCTACCTTGACAACTGCGCGTTTTGGGCCAAAATTTGCACAAAAAACCGTAAAAACACTTAGAAACCATCATTTTTTTCACACCAAAATGGATAACTTCTTCTGCCCTGAACTCAAAGGGCATGCTCGCAAACTCTGAAAGACATTGACCACAGATCAAGGGACATCTACTGTTTTAAAGATATTTTTACCACCAGCTAGCCTGACAATATCTCAATACATGTTATGTATTGAGATAAAAATCACAGTTCCAAGCCTAGCACTATATTTCCATCCAGCAGACTTCCCCCACCTTTTCACTCATACCTTACCTCAAGACAATGATCATTACAACAGCATTTATAAAACCCTGGGTTAGGTTAGGTTAGGTTACATGAGGTTTAACGTCCCAGTTTCCAACCAATTGGTTCAAGTCGAGACGACCACGGCCTTTTTTCCAGTTGTGGCTCACTGGCTCATCCCTCATAATTATAGGTAAAGTATTAGGAAGCAGGAGGCAGAGTTTCTACAAAAAACTTATATAAAAGGCACTTTCTTATTTCAATAAAACTTTGCTTACCTCATTAACATATTTTACAGGATTTTCTTTAAGATCCTGTAGATAAATTTTCATAATTTCTTCTACAGATTGTGTGTTTTCATCTCTTGTAGGCCAGCAGATCTCATCTGTGCTCAGTGCAGTGATGAAGGACTGAAAAATAAAACCTTCAAATTTGAGTATGATTTTTAATATATAGTTGGCAGACTTTGGAAAGTCTAGGGTTACTTTCACAACAAAATAAAGTATTGTTAGGGCCACCGATTTTCCGTGAAAAAAAGAGTCAATTTCCGTTACAGCAATTTCAAATTCCGTGAAAATCCGTGCAAGCAATTTGCCAAATCCGTGACTTTCTGTTTTGCATTGATTAGTGTGTTAGGCCAGTGCAGCCTAACCAGACTAAAATCCATTCACCAGCCTAACGTCTACACATATACGTAATGGACAAAAAAAAAAACCCAAAACAACTTGACTTACGATTGTTTGAGTGTGGGTCCCTTCTTCTTCTTACATAGTAAAAGATCCGTATAAAATTATATCCAAACGATATGCAGGTACTAAATCCGATAATTATTCCACAACTGAAAGTGTAACTTGTCAGTCAGAACGTTATGATCGTTCGATCATGAACGTAACAACAGAGCAAAACATGAAACTTGAGTAATGTGTGCAACAGTTTGTTATGACACACTCATGCATAGTATACCATACATACAGTACATGATACAGTATAAACAAGAATCAGCTACAGGCAACGGGATCGCGGGAAAACTTTGCAAGACTGAGCAACATTAGACCTACCGAAGGCTAGTAAATGCGCAACTTGCACCTGGTCCCACATACAGTAAGCATGGGGGGGGTGAATTTCAACAGTTTTCTATCAGACTGTAGTCTGCTAGAGCCATCCAGTGTTACTTACAGATTTTTAAACTTTTTTTTTCATTTTGCCCACTTGATAGCAGACTTCTTTAGCATTCTGAGAGATTTTTGAAGTTCCATGAAGAAATTAAAATTCCGCGATTCCGTGACAATTTCCGTGAT
Source organism: Holothuria leucospilota (assembly GCA_029531755.1). NCBI lineage: Eukaryota > Metazoa > Echinodermata > Holothuroidea > Aspidochirotida > Holothuriidae > Holothuria > Holothuria leucospilota. The sequence goes on from CM055962.1 coordinate 63,361,238, forward strand.
CACGGAAAATCGGTGGCCCTATATTGTACAGGAGTGAATTTCCAGGTGAACAAGCCAACAGTTGACACTGTCAAGCAGACCACTGGAGTACCTGTAAGTTCACTCACACACTCAGATTATCTATGATAATGCACTACTGTTCAAAATCAAAACCATGATGACAATCACTGTAATGTGAACAAATATTTAAGTAACCACACAAACACAGCTAAGATACAGTATTCCACTAGTCAAAGAGTTGATACAACAGCTTACCTTTAACAGTTCCAGTTCCCTGAGGTTACGTTCTGGAGTAGTGTGGAGAATTTCTCCCTTTCCTTTCTTCACTTTCTGTTTTAGATGACACAGAATGACAACAGTAAATGTGATGTTGAATGTACCATTGTTATCTTACAAAGCCACACCCACACTGTAAGGTCCAATGCAATCACCCCTGTTTTTAATTCATATTACACCACTTGGGCCCTAGGTCAACTCATGCATGGTTCTTTTGATTCATGTTACATTTTATTATTAAATTTTAAAAATTTATACAACATACAGTATTAAACTCCTTTGCTTTACAATATGCATTAAGTGTTTGTCCTAAACTTCCTAAAAGGTACAGTATGTCATAGTATCAATGATAAGGGAGATTTTAAGGAAGATATACAAATATGACTAGCTTTCATTTGTTTATTTTGAGGTTTGGCAGACATTCTGTCCTAGCAGTACATGACATTCATGGCATCTATCTAAACAAGAATCACATTTTATTAGAAATCTCTAATGAGAAGAATACCTGTTATTTTCAAATTCATCCCAACTTTTTGTTTTGTATTCAAGATGAAAACGTTCTATGATGTGCTAATTATGATTTTTCAAAAATCAGTGCAGCTATTACTGAAACATATCTGACCCCATACACAGCTTCCATGTGTTAATATGGGGCTTGCATCTCAGGTCACTAGATGCACTGGGTGTCGTGGAGGTCAAACAAACACCATGCAAGTAAACAGTACACATCAACTTGCATACTGTACTGTAATCTCAGTGAATCACAATGAACACTACCGTGAGTTTGTCTGGATAAGTTAGTAAATTCATGGGTTTGTTTACCCTCCATCACTTGCTTGCCTACCTACAGTTACCTAATCCACATGACCATGCCAGGCCCCAGACTCTAGTGAAGACCGGTCCTGCGATGTAAAGTACTGTGCTACCAAATATACTCCACCTCATTCATACAGGGATGTTTGTTTTTAGAAAGACTCTAGTGAAAACGAAGGTTTGCTCACCAATGTACACTGCTGTCCAGTAGGAGTCTCTAAGAGCTCTCTTACTCGAGGCCATTCCCATTCCATAGTAATGGATGACTTGGGAATACCATCGTCATCCATCTTAGTGTGTAAAGACACCACACTGAATACTACATACTTGACAAAACCCTTGCTGGTTATCTGCAAGAAATACAAAATTATAAAGACTAACAAGGTTTTACTGAAATCTTTTGAGTAATTTTAACTTCAATGGAAACAGATATATCTAGAAGAGGATTTCATAAACTACACCAGCAATGCTGTTGTGTAGCTCACACAATTTCTCTTTTCTGTTAAAAACAAAAACTCACAAAACCAAATTTTATCAGCTATTCATCTGCTTCCATAAAACCTCCTTACCTTACAAAGGCAAATGGGAAGGAAGAGAGGAGCGCAATAATTAATAGAAATCAAAACCCATATGTAAAATCATAAATGTGTTAAGGAATGTAAACCTGCAACTGACAGTTTTATGACAGATAGCTACAAATATCACTGCATATTTTCTCATATCAAGCAAGCCTGCAAAGGCTGTATATACTTTTATTAGCAGCAAGACTGAAAAAAAGTTTGTATGATCCCTATAAACTGTTCAAGTATTGCAAAGTACATTTAATCGCACCTTCAATTCTACAAGTAAACACTGCATGGGTTTGCACTGATCAAAGTAAAACAGACACTCAAAAGGCTCCTACTTCACTTGAACTCAAAACAGTTAAATTTCAATTACTTGACTTGACCAACTCAATTGAACAGGGCAGAATGGGAGATATCCCCACAATAGATTAAGCCTATTTCCTTTCATGTATTAAGCCACACTGACCACAGGGTTGATTCAGATTGTAAAAGGCCACTTGATGAACAAACACATGTGTGTTGATGGGATGAATTTCAAAAAGCCTGCATATCCATTTGCAAGATAACAACTGAACACACAACCAAGCACACTGCTATCAATACAATGGATAAACAGCTAACTGTTCAGCAGGCACAGTGAACTCAGCTCTACATTAACAGCTTTAAAACCCAACTTAACTTTTCTATAACGGAATGCAAATAAGTAGGTATTAATGCTCTGCTGACAAACAATCATATCCCAAAATTTCAGCCCAAAATCTCCTCACATCAAAAAGAAGAAGACTTTTGTTGAAAAGTTGATGCCATCTGCCCCATTTTATAACCTCACACATGTACTGTGTACATGTGTGAGCTAAAAATAACTTAAAGTATGTGTAATAATGTCATAGTGATGGGCGATATATCGAAAATTATCGTTATCGCGATAATTTCTTTTTATCGCGATACGATAACAAGAATTAAAAAATGACAACAAATTTTTGAAAAAAATGAAAAAAAAAAGAAAAAATTTGCCTTGTAATGCTTATGCTTTATTTCTTCTCATTGCAGTCTCCAAAATGTTTTTTTATTGAAGACATTCTTTTTTTTCAATGAAATGATGAACGATCGATGAAAGTTCATCATTGAATATTCTAACATGCATGAGCATGGAAGCAAACTTCAAAGAAAATTGTCTTTAAAGTTTATGAAAATTATCGTGTATATCAAATTATTGCGATAAATTTTGTTCTGTTATCACGATAGTAAAAAAGTCAATATCGCCCAACACTATAATGTCAACATCTGAAACTACAGGGGTTTAAGTTTCCCCAAACTTGTCAACATGGACACAAAAGCAAAATGGTAAGGACCAGGCAAATTAAATAGACTTTTAACTAAATTCACAAACCTTCATGATGACTTTTTATCTAGCAGGCACTAAATGGTATTTACAATATAATGTTCCTTATACATATTAAAACAGCTCAATTTTCTTTCTTCAAGAGCTTTTAAATCATTGTTTTATATTTAATTTTCTTTTTTTTTTTGTCATTTTCATTATGTTGTGGGACATGGGATGGAGGGGGGGAGGGGGCCTCCTTGGACAAACTGAATGCTGTACTTACCTTGTGTATTCCACCAGATGATAGAGAATTTTTCAGACTCTCTAATGATGGCATTGCCTCTTTGTCTGTCAGTGGTCCTGTAATAAAATGATACATAAGTTAAAGGTGATTACTACAATCTTAATAAGCCCACACAAGGGTAGCCTACGTAGCGCCTCTGTGGCTGCCGCCCCTTTTAGGCTGCCGCCCCTCAGAGCCTGCCGGCGATAGCCATAAATTCCTTTCACTGAGCCCAAAAGTTGATGAACTTAATATTCATGAGCATGAACGGCAATTGGTCTATTCCTGAGGTAGGCGGTGCTCAATGACTCAGATCTTTGCAACGCTACGTTGACCATAATTTCGTTCAAACTAAAGTACATTTCGTCCGTTAAAGCTTCTAATTTAGATGAAAGTCTTGAATCATGGGCAACCTCTTACAAACAATGACAACTGATATCAAAGAGTTCGTTTAGAAGCTGACAAATAATCTTCGGCTGAAAGATATCGAACAGTCTTTTCTCGTGGCTGAGTGGTAGGTTGTTAGTAATTAGTTGAGGAGTCGCTGTACTGTGTGTATGCACACACGGTGCCAGGGAATACCAGGATTGTGTCGAGTTGCATTGACCATTGTGACTCTACGTACTGTTGCTTCATCCAATCCCCTTAGAGCTATGTAAATGAAGTTTGCGTTGGATTTCTACGCAGATGAAAGGAATTTGTTTCCAAAGCCTGCGGACGTTTGTTTTTTCACAGCCATGAGCTGAACGAAAAAACTTTGTCTGCTCCGCGGGGTAACACAAGGGTAGATCACAAAGAGTGGTTAGTATTCATATAGCCACATGGTCAGGATCATACTTCTTCTCTCACACTGAATCCTTACAGTATAAGTTGTCATTAAACTACTAACTGCTTTGTGAGTGTTGTTTATGCATTAATTTGCTACACTGCAAACTAAATTTCATTTTATATCATTTCTCATCCAACTTGCCAATCATTACTTCAATTTGTATTTGACTAAACACTGTTATTTATCAGCTGTCAATGAAAAATGTTAATGAATTGACTGCATCTACTCTAGAAAATGATCTTATCCCTTACATATCACATTATTAACTGTGATAAAGAAATATGAGGCCCTACATTACTCTCTCAGTAACAGTATTCAGATTTAATACCTGTGCATGTATGTGCAATGTGTACCACCCACAAACAATCCAACAGGATTTTTTCCATAGGCTAGCCATGGTAACTGCATCCCCCCCTCCCCTTCCTGGTGTTTTTCTACCTTCCTACTACCACCTTGAAATTGTTGTAATAAATAGGGGGTTTGGCTCATTTCAAACAGATTAACCTCCTCCTTTTCCTGACTAGTGTTGGGCGATATATAAAAAATTATCGTTATCGGGATAATTTCTTTTTATCGCGATACGATAACAAGAATTCAAATATGACAAAAAATTCTGAAAAAAATTCTGAAAAAAAAATTGCCTTGTAATGCTTTATCTCTTCTCATTGCTGTCTCTAAAATGTTTTTTTTTTATTGAAGACATTCTTTTTTACATTGAACTGATGAATAGTCGATGAAAGTCATCACTGAATATTCTAACATGCATGAGCACGGAGGCAAACTTTAAGGGAAACTGTTTTTATGAAATTTAAAGTGGATATCGAATTATCACGATAAATTTTGTTCTGTTATGGCGATGGTAAAAAAAGTCAATATCGGCCCAACACTATCCCCAGCCCTTGAAATTTTCCCCCAAAAAGATTTTGACTTATTTTCAAGTGTGTTTACAGTTCCAGTCTCTGCCACACTGGAGATAGCACCATTTTTGCATGTAATCAACTTACATAAACAAACGCTTTGCAAAGGGGAGGTTTTTCTTTCCCCCATTACACCCCTCCTCAGAATGGTCTGCCCCAAAGAAAATCCCCCAAACCCCTGGGGTGTACTATCAGTATTTTAGTAAATATCACTACTTCAGCTTGATATCTATTACATCAAAGTCAGTACCTTTGGTATGACTAGTAGCGACAATATCCACTACAAACAGAATTTTTATCTGCAGGAAAAATACTTGACCCAAATACATTTACAGTAATCCGTATTTTAAAAATTCCTGTGTGGATTATTTCAACAAAACCCTTGTCAAATGTTGTATCCTTGGCAACTGCATTATTTCATGTAGTACATATTGGTGAAAAATGCTAGGACAGATTTAAAGAAAAGCAAAGAAAAGGTTTCTTTATGTCACTTCCTAGCTCGTCAAAAAGCCTAGCAAAGATAAAGTGTTGTAACCCCAGAAGCTCATAATAAGGATTAATTTGATGTTATTTTACCTTCACATGTTACAGAGACAATCACTAATCTATCTTTTTGGTCTGGTCTTACACTACACCCCAACAAGTAAGTCTTTTCTGTGTCTTGTCCATCACAAAGTACCCTCACTGGTAACTTCAAAGGATTATTGGTAGGAGTGTTTGCGTCTTGCTGAAGCCTCTTTGAGTTTTGTGACAGAGAGTAAAAGTTGAGCACAGTTCTGTTAAAAAACAAACCAGACTATTACATTATCAAAATAACCATATCATGCTTAATTGATATGTTGTAAAGGATGGGCAGGTGGTGCCACTATCTGACGTAACAAATGGTTGGTAAACCTTGCACATATTTTAGGAAAGGTGCAAAATTATTGTGCATGATTTCATGTGAAAGATATTTAGGCTTTTAAGGAGACCGGGTTTGATTTTTAAAAGTTTGGTTCTTATGATGAAAAATTATGATAGAATACTGTGTATGTCAAAATTCACTTTTGTACCTCTAGCCAACCGACACAACAAATCATATCTATGAGACTATGATACAAAGTCACTATTCTGTCCATTGATACTGAAACTCGAAAACTGAAGAGTAAGTGTTGAAGATAACCCTCCATTCTTCAATTCAAATAAACCTCTTAAATAAAACATACCCTACTTTGCCAACTCCTGAATCAACATTTCAACATTATCATTCACAGCAGTGTTGGCGTTAGGTCTCAGAAACTGGGGTAATGGGGAATTCCCCCTTCAAATTATTTTTTGTGGGGTGTTTGGTTCTAATAGGGGGATCTAAATGAGATGCAACTTAAGTCCCAACATAAAAAAAGCTACCAGGTAATGAAAGGCAATATGGAAACTTACTAATAGCAAGATAATTGAAGAAAGCATTGGAATTGTGGGATTGTTCTGCCCACATTGCCTTTATGGTGTATAAGTTGGGAGTTTCTAGCTACTAAATTATGAAATAATGAACAAAATATTATTGGCTTTGTGACTACTTGTCTTGCAGAGACTATGGTTACCACACATTCCAAGCTGCACTATTAAACATTATTATATAACACCTTATTTATTTCTCTACATTTGATTGGAGGATTGGTGGTCACATGCCATGGGTGATTCGGCACTATCATCACGGTCGTGTGTTATCCATCGTGCAATAGTCTAGTATAACACACAGTCGTGCAATAGTCTAGTATAACACACGGCTGTGACGTCACAATCACTGCGCGTACGTACAAACTATGCCGCAACTCAATAAATCAACGCAGCTTTGTGTATCGCACATTGCACACAGTAAGAAGTAGACACGTAGCTAGCAAACCACAAGCCATGGAGCTACCGCACGGCAAACGCCAAAACACAACTTTAACCAATGACTAGATAAAGGTACCGGTAACGTTAGATAGTTATAAGGTGTTATATAAAACAAATAATGAATGTTTTTCATTCGTGCGATAGTATGAATAATTTCATTCGTTGAAAGATTGAACGTTCTATTCAACTCGGCTTCGCCTCGTTGAATAGAACGTTCAATCTTTCAACTCATGAAATAATTCATACTATCGCACTCATAAACATTCATTATTTGTATACTACTGTACTCTTTGGTTTTGCTATTTTATGTAGGTTGGCAAAACTTGGCAAGAAGCAGTATCTGTTGCTTGTAATAGCAGACACATCACACCTGAAAGTCACTCATTGATGACAGCCTATGGAGCAGAATTTAGTTGTTAAAGTAGAAGATAATAATTTGCTTTACACTTTCCTGACCTCAGTGATTTGTGGTGCTTTGACACTGGAAAAAGATCTCATCTGAAGCTTAGGGTCAGATCTTGAGCTTGAGATCAAATCTGCAGAGAAGAAGCAGATCATATCTGGATCTGATCCTCAGATTTTGATCTCGGCAAGAAGGGAAGATCAGATCCGACACATGAGATCAACCTTTTCATGTCAATGCTACTTGATACAATAACTACTCTGGCTTTTCCGATTGTCTCAGGCACAGGAAAACTTTTGGCTACAGCAACCACATGGACATACTGAAAGGGAGATCTGGGCCTTGTTTCATAAAGGGTTAAGATCGATCTTAAGTTTCATTACGTGATATCGCCCTTACTCAAATTGCTTTCACTGAACAGTGCAAAACCCAACCTTCTGGGGGGGGGGGGGAGTCGGGATTTTACTTGATGTTTGCACTTACAGATTATAGCCTTTGGGATGCTTATCAGGTTTTATCATATTTTTTATTGATTTTTCCAAGTTTTAAGCTATAATCTGTTGGTGCGAATGTCATGTAAAATCCCGACTTTTCCCCCAGAAGGTCGGGTTTGCACTGTTCAGTGAAAGGTGATTTGAGTAAGGGTGATATCACATAATGTTGATTTTAATAGGACCTTTGCATGGCAGATCAAACTCCAGATAGGTCATAACTCTTTATGAAACGGGAAACAGAGCACGAGACAAGTCATTTTGTGCCAGGATCAATGTACATATTATGGTTTGCTGGTAATACAATTTCCTGATAAGTTCAGGAGATCAGATTCCAATCTAGCATAAAATTACCCTTAGGGACAAATCACAATATATGGTATGTCCAGCTTTGCAAGTAAGCACACTGTATTTTTTGTGACTAAATTCTGGGAACCTCTCAAAAGAAACCACAAGTTAAATTCAACATTTCCAGCAGTAGATGTGATGGGTGTAACTCACCTGGCATCTTCAATGTTTAATAACTGCATTTTCATGTCAGTCTCAGCAGTATCTACAACAAGACTACAATGTTGATCTTCTTCAGGGAGGGAATCAGTATCCTCAGGTCCATTCTATCAAATGTGAATGAAGACAAGGATTAAAATCAATACTCCTGTGGAACACTTGGCAACTTGTCACATGACAAAGTCAAAAGATGCCATACCCTATACGCTCAGGTTACAGAAGGAAAGAATACATATGGTAACATCATTCCTGTTTGCACAATAGCAAAATATACTACTGTATTACCTTCTCACACTTCTTCGAAAGATTTCATTTGCAATAGTAAACTTAGCTCTATTCAATGTTCAGGAATGTCATCTTACACAGATTGCTAGATTCAAAGTGAGAGACAAAACATACAACCCCCCCCCCCCCCCATCCCAAATAAAAACCAGAAAGCCCAAAGGCTTAGTGATTCCTTGCCGAATGGGGATGCTTTGCTGCACTGAGGTTTATCCCTCAATTTACAAGTATTACAAGTATCTAACACCCCTGTCTTGAAATATCGTGTTTTTAAAGGCATTTGGTCTTTGACCTCTGATGACCTCTAATGACCTCTGACCTCCAATGGATCTTGGATCTTGAAAATTCTTGGGAAATTTTGCTTTTTGACCTCTGGTGACCCCAGATGACGATCTTGGGAATTCTTGCTTTTTTACGTCTGGTGACCCCATGACAATCTTAGGAATTGTTAAGAAATTTTGCTTTTTGACCTCTGGTGACCCCAATAGCAATCTTTGGAATTCTTGGGAAATTTTGCTTTTTGACCTCTGTGATCCCATATGTCAATATTGGCAATTCTTGGGAAATTTTGCTTTTTGACCTCTGGTGACCTCAGATGACCTTTGACCACTAGCAAAAACAATGGGGTTTTTTCTCTCAACATGACAAATCAATATACCATGTATGAAAAGTGTCCTTCATTCCTACCATGAGATATTGTGTTTTCAAGATTTTCAATCTTTGATCTCCAGACACCTCAAATGACCTTTGACCTTCACCAAAAACAAACATGACAAATCTACATACCAAATATGAAAATTGTCAGTCATTGCTATCTTGAAATATCATGATTACAAGTGATTTACAAGGTTTTCGCAGTTCTACCTCCGGTGACCTCAGATGAACTTTGACCTCCACCACAAACAATAGGGTTCTTCTTCTCAACATGATAAATCTATATACCAAATATGAAAAGTGTCGGTCACTGCCATCTTGAGATATCCTGTTTACAAGCCGTTTATGAGGTTTTCGCAGTTTAACCTCTGGTGACCTCAGATGACGTTTGACCTCTACCAAAAATGATAGGCTTCTTCCTCTTGACATGACAAATCTGTATACCAACTATGAAAAGTGTCCTTCATTCCTATCTTGAGAAATCATGATTACAAGGTTTTCAGTCTTTTACTTCCAGTGACCTCAAATGACCTTTGACCTTTACCAAAAACGATAGTCTTCTTTCTCTCAACATGACAAATCTATACACCAAATATGAAAAGTGTCGGTCATTGCTAACTGGAGATATCGTGTTTACAAGCAAGACGTCACATACACACACACACGACATCACCATCGCATAGATTCCTTGCCTGCCTTCGGCAAGGAATCAATGATTAAATCTCTTTGGGGAGCATTTTCTCTGTTCCACACTTTTAAAGAAGTCTGAAGACAGTTAAGTTAAGGATCAGAAAGCTACTGGGGCTCATTGAGGACTTTTCATTACATTGATCATACATGAAAACCAGCAAAACTTGTCTTTTTCACTAAGTGTTGAGGAAAATAAGGCTGGGTGCACTAATACTGCTGCCTCAATCACCCCATCCTGATCCAATGGACAAGAGAGTACCCTCAGTCTTTAGCCACTTTCCCAAGACTGGGAGAGGTGGAGGACTCTTGATGTACAGTACACCCTAGCCAGGTCAGCTGTATTGAGAAAACTGAAGTGATTAACACCCAAGTTGGACAACCAGAAACATTTAATTTGCCAATTTTGGACCCCCTAAGTACCATTGGCAAAAGCTTTGCCAAAGTTGCAAATAATTTTGAGTCACCAGCAAACTTACACAATTTGATCCTGAGACCTCTCAAGTGTGAGGAGTACACTCTATCCACCATACCAACTCTCTGCCAAATTGCTACTGTCCAAGAGTAAACTGAATTTTGGATGAAAATGATCTGTAAGCATAGTATTTGATCTGCACTTTCATGTCAATTGTGGCTATTGACTAAAATACACAGCTTAGCAAACATTTAAGGAAACAGAGGCCACCACAGAGACCATCATGTACTGTACAGTAGAATGGGTTAAATAATGCAAGTTTTACTGGTTAATAGATTCTATTAATACAATATATGCGACTTTGAGTGATTCAAGGCAATGTTTTAATGTCACATTGTCAGGGCTCAAAATAAACCTGAGATACTGAAGGGCCAAAATGGCCTCGAAGGCTGTCTGTATTATTTCTGTTTGATGTCACTCAGTTTTAAAGTTTTGACCTTGATTCCCCCTTGCTTGGCCTTGGTGCCCTCCCTGTCAATTTTGTCAGATGAGAGCCATTCAGCCATTCCCTTTCCAGTTTTTATTCTAAGCCTGACTTATTTATGACTGCTACAGTACTATGCAATTTAACATACCTCAGCTGGGTTTAGTCTGCGTACAACCAGATATTCCTCTTCATTGTCTGGAAGGAGGGCCTCAACTCTCGGAAAGGATCCTGAAGGGTAAACCTCTGCTGCAATATTGAGAGGGAGATGATTCCCTATCTCATCAGAAAACATCTTTAATGCCTGAATGAAGAAAAATTAATTGATGTTCTTTGACACTGATGTATTAACCGATTATGAACAACACTGGTGTGATTCCATTATTATTTGTGTATAAATGGATCAAATATGACTAAAAATGTTTACAGAAATTCAGTTGTTCATCCTCTTTTGTTTAGACTTACACACTATGCTTAATATCATTTGAATTTTACTACTTGTATAGTAGGAACCTACCACACCAAGCACAATCTGTGATAAACAGGTGACTACTCCATACATATTTTGACAGCTGTTTGTTCTGATGTCCTACCGTATGTTCCGACACCTTATGGTTAGGGTAAGGAGATTAGGGTTGGGTTAGGTATTAATTGGGTCATGGTCAGAGACAGGGTTAAAAACAAAAGCCATTTATCTCAATATTTCTGTGAAATGAAAACAATGTGGATCCGTCACTGAAAACCATGTCTCAGTCTGCATGTATATGGACAGAACATACAGGTGTGGGACCATACAAATGTGGGAACAAAAAGGTGTAAACTGATGAGCAGTATACAATATTGTAACTGATCAGCAGTATACAGTATTGGACTTGACCGAGGGCTATCATGTAAACACAATTGCCGTATTGTGCACAGTTTTTGCTTCTTCTGCTTCAATCTGTACAATCACCTACTGGTACATAAATCAGTTATCACCAACAGGTCAGTACAGAAGGGAAGATACATATTTTTAAGTGCAACTATATGTAATGTTCTGTAGGTTTACTGTCCACCTGCCAGATTACCTGTAGATTAGAGTTAGATTAAAGAACTTCATTGCTAGCAGTTGTCACAGTCCATATCACCACCCATGTTGAGGTTGAGGTGTGAAAATTTTCAAAAAGAAATAATTTGGCTGCCTACTTTTGAGTCCTAGACTGCAGGAACTGAACTAAAATTCACATACTGTAAAAGACATGTATTTCCAACAGCACTTTATATATTTCCTGTCAAACTTGTTTGTGAGATTTGGGGGGGGGGGGAGGTTTGAAACTACACTTTCCATGAGAATGTAATATTGGTATGAAATTGTCTTGAGACCCAAACAAAATTTGTGACAATTGGCAGGTCTAAATTTCTGAACTGTGCTGTAGACATTGGGGTGTAAAAGCATTACAGTACATACAGAGTAAATGATGACAACTGAAGTTATCCAGGACCAAGCTTTCGCAACATTGTTGAGTGTGGTAGCTAATTACTCTCAATTTCTCAAACATCCCAGAGAAGGAAGTAGCTTTCTTAACTTATCATCACTTTTTGGATGGTAAGCACATTTGGTAACAATGGTAACAGGGACAGACATTAAAATTCTTTCCATTAGAAGCATCAGGCAGCACAACACATTATTCACTTAAATTATGACTGCTTGTACCATTTTTTTTTTCTGAAATTCTGTCAACAGCTGTAAAATATAGGCTAGACAAGATGTTTGTGATTACTGTATGCCATTTTTTACTGAGTTCATCTTTTCAAGATCTCTTACAAACCACGCCTAGAACCAGCACCTGCAGTCAAAGGGCTCTTTCAAAATTTTGCTGTTCCTCATCTTTGGAACGGGGTCATCCCACGAGACCGAAGGTCCACGAGACCGAAGGTCCGCGAGACCGAAAATCAAAAACAAAAAGGGTCCACGAGACCGAAAATGGAAAAAGGTTTGCAAGACCGAAAATGAGAAAGGGTCCGCGAGACCGAAAATGAGAAAGGGTCCACGAGACCGAAAATGAGAAAAGGTTCGCGAGACCGAAAGTAAGAAAAGGTCCGCGAGACCGAAAATGAGAAAAGGTCCGCGAGACCGAAAATGAGAAAGGGTCCGCGAGACCGAAAGTGAGAAAAGGTCCGCGAGACCGAAAACGAGAAAAGGTCCGCGAGACCGAAAATAAGAAAAGGTCCACGAGACCGAAAATGAGAAAGGGTCCGCGAGACCGACAGAAGTGTCAGTCCGCCGTACTGCTCCGCTCCGCTTTAAGTTAATGCTGGCACCCTGTAGTATTTACATTTTGCAAACTAGTGCGTTGCCCTTGCAACACCACCCTTCTGGCATGAACGTTCCGGTCTCGCGAGCGGATTTTTAATTTCGGTCTCGTGAACCCTATTTCATTTTCGGTCTCGCGGACCCTACTTCATTTTCGGTCTCGCGGACCCTATTTCATTTTCGGTCTCGCGGACCCTATTTTATTTTCGGTCTCGCGGACCTTATTTTATTTTCGGTCTGGCGGACCTTCGGTCTCGTGAACTTTATTTCATTTTCGGTCTCGCGGACCTTCGGTCTCGTGAACCCTATTTCATTTTCGGTCTCGCGGACCTTCGGTCTCGTGAACCCTATTTCATTTTCGGTCTCGCGGACCTTCGGTCTCGTGGACCCTGTTTCATTTTCGGTCTCGCGGACCTTCGGTCTCGTGAACCTTCGGTCTCGTGGGCTGTAACCCTTTGGAACCATACTGTGTGCCTGGTCACATCCGGCATTCTTCGACTCTCAATCAGTTCAAAACCCGTCTTTAATGTTAACTTTTTCAAGAAAGCTAAGCCTTAGGCTTTAGTAGTTACTATTGGTCACAAGTCATACTCCATCTTAAAACGTGATGTAAATAAAGAAATGTAGAATATTCTTAGTTGACAAATTTCACAACACAATCTCAATTCATACTGTCCTCTGCTTGGTCATGTGATGCTAGGAATATAGGACAGATGTCTCCTTCAAAGCTCTTACTGTACGCCATTGTTGAGCTCAAAGCGGCAAAAGAAAGATCATACTGTATGTCAGTATAAACCAATGTGGTCTTCAACAAACTGATGCAGCTTTTTCAAATTATAGGCAAAGTTGTAGTCTACCCAGCTACAGTATTTAAATTACAGTTAGCAACATCACCATTCTGCATTCTGACTGAAGCAGTGATGTGATTTATGGAAATGTAACATGTATGTTTTATTCCTGTCTAAACCCAAAATAACTAATGTAGGACAGGGTACCATTTTGCTAACATCTACACTTGCTAATATCTACACCTGTAGATGCAAAGTCTCTGCACAGTTTGAAAGTACATTTAGTCCCCTTCAAATCCCCACAATTTTCCTGGCTAAGTTACAGCATATCCCGGGTTGATTTTCTTGGCCCATGCTTTCTAATACATGCTCTGCCTAAAAGTATCATAACATTCCCCATACAGTGGGGACTAAATAAATCCCACATCCCTGTCAAAAGTATTGCAACAGCCCTGTTATCCCCTGGATATGGAGGGCAATGGTTACAACTATCAAGTATATTAGACATTAGAAAACTAATTTGATATATCTGACAATGATTTCCATTTTGGCTGGAAGTGAAACTCTTAAAATGAGTAATACTGTAAAAATGACAGTACTATAGAGTATGTGTATAAAGTCCCAGGAATCCTCACAGTTTTCTCTGCAATTCTTCACAATGTAAAGCCCAGCTAAAAAACCATCAAGCTCCCAGTCTAATACCAAGGACTAAATAAATAGCACAGTCCTGACCACAGGTGTTCAAAACATTACGTACATACACTACACACTATATATATAATAAGACAAGGTAAGTCATTTCTCATAATATGTACTGAGAAGAAGTAGGCCTAGTCGCACTTCACTGCCAGTGCTTCCACACTCTCAATTCATTTTTCCAGAAATGGAATCTAAAATTACCTGAAATTGGCCATTTCAGGAAAAAAGAATTTAGAGTATGGAAGCACTGGCAGTGAAGTGCGACTGGGCCTCCTTCTTCTCAGTACATATTGTGAGAAATGACTTACCTTGTCTTATAGTGTGTGTAGTAGGCTATGTGTACGTAATGTTTCGAATGCCTGTGGTCCTGACTGCACACACCTGGCAGAAGTGTTGCAACAGCTGTCTATCACCTTGGTATTTAGGGCCATGGCTTTTAATGACAAGGTGCATTTAGTGGTCAGACACATTTGCATTCTTTACCACCTTTACAATAATACTCAGCTTTGATGTGTCAATTCCTAAAAAATTGTACATAACCTAGGCCTATGTTACAGTATGCATCTCACAGCTATCAGCAACTACATTACAGTAGGCCTTTATATCATCATTTAAGATTTGAAACCTTCTTAACTGGTCACAATATCTCCCAATAAGACTGGATATTCAATTCAGTGGACAGACAAAACTTCAAATTTTACCCCATTGCCTAGCTAAAATTGCCCCATTTAAGGAAATTCGTATCAAACAAAGGACTGAACCCTGGATTAATGCCGAAATACTGGACCTGATTCGACTCCGCAATTACAATCTGGCTCAGTTCGAAATTGCCATATCAAACCTATGTTTGTCTCGTTTTCGACAGCTGAGAAACAAGACACAAAAACTTTTCCATAAGGCTAAAGCTGATTACTTTCATAATAAACTAAAAGATCATAGAAATTCCCCGAAGGATCTCTGGAAAGTTTTAAAACATTTAGGTGCTCCTGCAAAACAACAACAAAATACGGCTCCATCAAACATAGGTTTAGAAATAGATAATGAATTGTGTTTTGACAAATTGAAGGTCGCTCAAAGTTTTAATGAACACTTCACTAGTATTGTTTCCACCGTAGCTGATAAATTACCAGTTGGTGGGGGGATTTTTGGTATAAAGCTTCATGTTTTAAATTTTTATAAAAATTTGAAAGTCTCTGAAAATGCCTTTAACTTGGCCCCCGTTAGTGAAAATGAAGTTTTAGAAATCATTAGTAATCTGTGTTCTTCTAAAGCTACTGGTCTTGATGAGGTGCCTGCTAAGTTTCTCAAAGACAGTTCTGCTCAAGTTGCCTCCCACTTGACTCATATAATTAACCTTTCCCTTCACTCGGGTGTTATCGCAAATGACCTTGAACATGCTAGGGTAGTTCCTCTCCACAAAAAAGGTGTTAAAACTGATGTACGGTACTGTAACTATCGTCCCATTTCTATTTTAAGTGTAGTTTCCAAGATTCTGGAAAAGGTTGTCTATAACCAAAGTGAGAATTACCTAAACCAAAACTCTCTGCTGTACGATTTTCAATCAGGATTTTGTCCCGGTTTCTCCACTGACACCTCTCTCATTTACTTAAATGATCTTATTAGATCTGAAATGGATCTTGGAAACTTCACTGGTATGGTTCTTGTTGACTTACAAAAAGCTTTTGACACTGTCAATCACGATATTTTATTATATAAGCTTAAAGCATGTGGCATGTCAGACAGTGTTGTCTTATGGTTTACTTCCTACAGTACCTTAAAGACAGAGATCAGGTTGTTGATATAAAATTAATGGTCTATTATCTAGTAATTTGGCTATAAATTGTGGAGTCCATCAAGGATCCATTTTGGGTCTGCTCCTTTTTTCCATTTATGTTAATGATATGTACTCTGCTGTTTCCTGTCAAGTGATCCTTTACGCTGACAATTCTGCCCTTTTGGTCTCTGGTAATAATATTAGTACTATTGAATCTACCCTGAGTATGGAACTTGAAAAACTAAATTTGTGGTTAATCGACAAAAAAATTGTCTCTGCATTTGGGTAAAACTGAATCAATTCTTTTTGGACCTACAAAAAAGCTAAAACAACATCCCAACCTTAAGATTCAGTGTAATGGTACTGTACAAATGTGAACTCTACTTCTTGTGGTAAGTACTTGGGAGCCAGGTTAAACTCTAATTTATCAGGTGAGAGCATGAGTCATGATGTCATCAAGAAAGTTAATAACTTAATACTAGGTTAAAATTTCTTTATAGGAAAGGCAACTACCTCGATTTAAGTTCCAGAAGGTTACTGGCCAATTCACTTATTCAATGTGTTTTTGATTACGCTTGTTGTTCGTGGTTTAGTGGACTTTCGTTAAAGACCCAAAACATGCTCCAGGTTTGTCAAAATAAAGTTTTGCATTTTGTACTTGATCTGCATCCTCGCACCTGATTAAATTCTTCACATTTTTTTTAATATGAATTGGCTTCCCCTTAAGCTTAGAGTTTCTCAATTAAAGCTAAATCATACGTATGTACAGGATCCTCAATGGTTTAGCTCCCAATTACTTATCACTAGATATTCTGCCTGCATTGAATCACTCTTACAATACTAGGTCTAACGTCTCATCTGTGTTTGTACCTTGGTTTTCTACAAATTATGGCGTTAAAACTTTTAAATTTACAAGTTGCAAATTGTGGAACTCTTTACCTGCCAAAATTCAAAGGTGTAATAGTCAAGGTTAGCTTTTTTAAAACTGCAGTAAGAAGATATTTTTATACCAAACTGAGAGAGGAAGAGAGCTCCATATTTTTATACTTTTAATTTTTTGATTTTCTGTGTGTACTGTAACATAACATAACATAACAGGTTAAAGGGCAAAGGAGGGCTAAGGCCCCATAAGATGCCCTGAAGTCCATACAACCTTAACTGAAAACAAAGAACCAACCAACACCAAACGAGCCCAGCACAATTAGATTCTACCACACTTATGGAAGAACTTGTCAATGTTAACCTTAAAGCAGTGCACAGATGTGGAGTTAACTACCCACTCAGGCAGACTATTCCACTCGTTAACAACTCTATGAGAAAAGCTGAACTTCCTAATGTCGAGCCTTGCAAAATTCTTAACTAGCTTCTTACAATGGCCTCGAACCCGAGAATTACATTGAACCTTTAAATAATTGTAAGAGGACAAAGGATTCCTTTCAGAGAGAAATTTGTACACCTGAAGCATGTCCCCCCTAATCCTTCTCAACTCCAGGGTGGTAAGCCCAAGATGCTTAAGTCTAACATGATAAGGTAGGTGTCTCACCTCGGGTATAAGGCGAGTGGCTCTCCTCTGAACTTGCTCTAAATGAAGCTTGTCCTTTTCATAGAAGGGACTCCAAGCCTGGGCTGCATAGTCGAGGTGGGGTCTTACCAACTGCTTATACAGATTTAGTACAATTTCTTTACTAAAACTACTGAAATTCCTCTTGATCAATCCAAGCACCCTATTAGCCCTAGCAGCAGCAGCTGCACACTGTCTAGATGGCTTTAAATCACCTGTAATAACTACACCCAGATCCTTCTCAAAAGTCACATCACTCAGAATACTACCATTCATGTTATAATCATAGCTGAAATTTTTAGGACCAAAGTGAAGGACTTTGCACTTATCTGCATTAAAAGACATTTGCCAAGTCTGAGACCATGAAAATAACCTATCCAAGTCTTTTTGCAGTAATGAGGCATCATCCTTATCACTAACCTTCCTATAGAGCTTAGTATCATCAGCGAACTTACTAATACTAGATGTGAGAGAGCTATCAATATCATTGATGAAAATTAAGAAAAGAAGCGGGCCAAGAACAGAACCCTGTGGAACTCCACTTGTAACTTCTTTCCAAGAAGAGAAATTACCATTAACAAACAACTCTCTGAGATCTACCATTGAGCCATGAATTTATCCAGTCAGCACAACTGCCCTTGATGCCTAACCTATGCAGTTTAACCATAAGTCTACCTAATGGAACTTTATCAAAGGCTTTTGAAAAATCAAGGTAAATGACATCAACACTGTGACCACAGTCAAGAGATAAGGAAACATCCTCAAGAAAGCTTAGTAAATTAGTAACACAAGATCTACTCGGTAAAAAACCATGCTGTGACAGATTGAGTAACCCATTATCTAAAAGATATTTAAGCAAACAATCCTTGATTACAGATTCCATAACTTTGCACACAACACTGGTTAAACTGACCGGCCTATAATTGCAAGGCAAGCTCCGATCCCCCTTTTTGAAAATTGGAGTAACATTAGCAATCCGCCAGTCAGCAGGTACAAAGTTTGAATCCAGAAACTTCTGAAAAATAATGCAAAGAGGAACTGACAAAATCTCGGAGCATTCATGGAGAATGGCAGGATGGATCCCATCAGGCCCAGGGGCCTTACTAGCTTTTAAACTCTTCAACTTATTACAAACCAACTCTTCGGAGAAGACAACATCACTAACTAAAGAAGAAATATCAGAATCCCTACAAGTCCCCAAAACAGATGATTCCTTGTTAAAAACAGATACGAAATAATCATTTAACAAATTAGCCATATCCTGATGATCAGTAACTAGTGTGCCTTCATTACCTTGGAGAGGCCCAACACCCTCCTTAACCTTCTGCTTAGACCTGACATAGGCATGAAAAGATTTTGGATTTACCTTAACCTCCTTGGCCAATTGCTTTTCAAACTTAGCTTTAGTGTCAATAACCAAATTTTTAACTAAGAGTTCCTGCTTCTTGTAGACTGCAAAGTCATCAGAATTCTTACTGACCCTATATCGACGCCAGCACTTACGTTTCTTCCTGGCTGCTCTAAGTACCTCTCTAGACATCCAGATTGGCCTATTTTTAACCACTGCTTTCTTGAGTGGGATACACAACTTTGTAGTGTCAGTAACTATATTACGAAAGACACTCCATGCTTCAGCAGGACCTAAGTGAGACAAACGTGCAACCCAATTTATGGTAAGAAGCTCTTTAGCCTGAGTAAAGTTAGCCTTGCTGAAATCTAAAACAGTTTTGTCACTACCTTGAAGTTTGCTGAAACAAAGTAACTCAAAACTTATGAGGTCATGGTCACTAGATCCTATCTTACCACCACTAGCTACATTTCTAACCATGTTTTCATCAGTACTTAGTACCAAATCCAGACAATTGTCCTCGCGAGTGGGAAACAGAACATGCTGGGTAAAGAAGCCATCAGACACTGCCTCGAGGAAATCCCTCCCATGTGACCCACTAGTACATGAATGCCAATCAATATCAGGAAAGTTGAAATCCCCAAACACAACTGCCCTTTTCGAAGAAACTATCCTAAAACTTTCGAACAAACTCTGATTATTATCAGCACAAGAATTTGGTGAACGATAAATAATACCAACAACTAAAGGAGTGCAAGACTCATTGCCAAAACTAATTTCACACCACAAGCAGTTAGAAAATCCTGAAGAAAACTTGTTGGTGACATCAACACAATTTATGCTATCCTTAACATACAGTAAAACCCCTCCACCCCTACCACAGACAGTATCAGCCCTATCCTGCCTGAAAATTTTGTACCCAGGAACCTGAATTTCAGGGTTGCTGATATCACTATGGAGCCAAGTTTCAGTAACCCCAACTATGTCTGGATTGTCTATGGAAATATGAGCAAGGAACTCACTGAACTTATTGAAAAGGCTGCGAACATTGGCAAACATGACCTTCATTCCACAAACTGCCCTATTTACATGTTTCCCCTTGTTACTAACACAATCACTCTGAGCACAATAAAACTCAGAAACCCTTCCATTCTTGGCTGACCTCACCCCTGACTCTAGTTTGACACCTGCGAATCAACAGCCCTAGAAACCAGCCTACCCAGCTCATTAGCCCCTATGCTCGACAAGTGCAACCCATCTTTAGCAAAAAGATCCCTCCTATTTACAAAACCAGCCCAGGTATCAACAAAGAGAAAACCCTCAAGAGCACACTCGTTTTTCAACCACTTATTAAATCCCAAAATTTTGCCCCAAGAGACCTTCCTATCAAACCGAGGGAGAATACCACAAACAACCCCTTTTGAACGTGTCGACTTTAGCCTACAAATCAGTTCCTTATACTTTGACCTAAGTGAAATTTGATTGTCCCGACTGAGATTATTAGTGCCCACTTGCACAGCTACAACTTCCTCGTCCCCAACAATTTTGCCAACTCTGGCCGAGATGTCCTCAATTCTAGCACCCGGGAGACAAATCCTTACCCTGTAATGTGCTGTGCTTTTTATGTAGCTTCTATTGTATGTTTTTAGGGACCACAGTGGAAATAACTCTGCTTGTCAGACTTTTCTGTGTCATCCCTGCACATGTCTGCATCTTATTTTGCTGTTCCTTACTGTTTTATCTCTTTATATGTCTTTTCTTCCTGCTTTTTGTTGTTTTGTTTTGTTGTGCAAATAAATTCAAATCAAATCAAATCAGCCTACTCCTGATTTTGCAATAGAGGTCTCATACATACAGGGGTATCCAGTCAAAACGTCCCTTTACCAAAACGTCCCCACCTTTTAGCTACCAAAACCTCCCCGCTTTTTACCAAAACGTCCCCGTGTTATTACATATGTAATGGGCAATTCCACGCAAAAGTGGACATGACCACCAAATTCTAAAATTTCTCCAATATCAGTAAACTTGGTATCAGATTGAAGCTATAAGTTTGAATTTTCCAATAAAAATAATTATTCCTGAAAAAAAAGCAAAATTCACTCTTTTTCATGCATAATTAATTAGCAGAAATCAAAGTGTCAATATTTTCACAAAATATGGCATAATAAAAAGCTTTCTGACAACAACTGCAATGAGACTTTTGTTTTAATTCATACTCTGTCATGGAGTTATTTTCATATATTTACCACATATGAAATCAAATTATGATTTCAGCAATGTCTTCCACACTAACGAGCAACTAATTAAAGTTGTCTCATTATGTCACGGCGTTACCCTAAATATGACAATTTTTAATTTTGTGTAAGATACACAAATTGGAGTGGAATATTTTTTATAATGCAAATCACACCCACCCAGGCCTACAAGTTCCATGCACTAAAGTTATAATATCTCTCACTGTTAATTAATTAAACCAATTTGAAATACGTCACGGCGTTACTTTTTTGGTAACGCTGTGACAGTAACGCCGTGACCGGCATTTATTTACTGTATGGTGACTAACAGTTACAGTCACTGTGGTTGCTGGTACTTAAGTAACAGCATCCTACTGTATGATAATGATTTTTTGTCAACTTTCTGGTTCCCTTCTATGATGGTACAAGCAGGAAATGTAACACTGGACCCTTTCTTTTGTTATGGAATCTGCCTATTATGCTCAGAAGCTATGATGGTCTGCTAGATTGTTTCAGTTAGCTTGGATGTGACTAGCAACTGTGCTTCCTGTTTATATAGCATAAAGCCAATCCGTAGTACAGTCCCTGTACACTGTTGAGCATGAGAAATTTCTACATAAAGAACTTGGATGAAGAAAATCTGCAATTACAGTACGCATACCAGCAGGACAATCAATCACACACGTACAATATTACAGTACAGTATAGTATACACCACCATTACAATCCAAAATGGTCAAGCAGTCTAATGCAGAGAGGCAGCATAAATACAGAGAAAGACTAAATTAGTAGGCCTATGCAATTATTTCTTAAACTATCTAAATTAATCATATCTACATGAATTACAAACATTCTGACTATCAACATCACTATTTCCCATGAGCTTATTAACTTAGTTTTTTTTAACATGTTTCCCATATAGTAAGGCTTTGGTCACGGCGTTACAGTCACGGCGTTACCACACTTTTTTTTTATATCTTATCATATCTTCCATAATCATAATTTTTTATTTTATATTTCACCATACTTTTGGAGATAACAGTCTAAAAAATGTATTTAATGTGAAGAAACTGTAAAAAGTGCTTTAACTTCACAGGGTTTTAACAGTTTGTGAGTGGCCAGAAAATGTATGTCCTTTTCAGCGTCACGGCGTTACCACAATCATTAATATTCATATTTTCATACTTAGTCCACTTTTTGAAGAAAAATAATTTTCCAGATTAACTTTGTGATAGTAGTAGTAGAATTGTAATAAAAGTTTGTTCCCAGCATGAAAGGTCTCCCTATTATTTACACTTGAAATGTGAATTTTGCTTCCAAAGTGTCACGGCGTTACCGTGGAATTGCCCTAATACAAAAACGTCCCCGCCTATGAATGATACATATAATAAAACCTCTTTTAATTTTAATACTAGAGAGAAATTGTAATTGTAAAATAATTTATTGCAGGTAGCCTAGGCCTACTTGGGAAATCATTTTTGGTTCCAAACAGTATATCACTAAAGTTAGCGCCACGCTTACCGTACGTAGCTACCCACTCACATTCTAACTGCAATACCTACATGCAGGCTATGCACAACACGTAAAGTTTTTAAAGTATTGCGGCTGTAAGTTGTAAAGTAAATTGCCATTAGTAGGCCTATTTCATTTTCCTTTAAGAAACAGAAAATAGCCTTCTTACATTAATAAAAACATTAAGGCCTACAAACAGCCTAGGCCTAGTTGAAAAAAATTATCATGAAACTAACATTAACAACGATTCAAACCCTGGACATTTTGGTACGGGGACGTTTTGGTCAATGCCTCAATGGACGTTTTAACTGGTAAGCCATACAGGCTGCATTACTCTGCTCCAAAATGTAAAATTTCATAACAAGTTTAATACTACCTGCCATGGTATAATCATAGGGGCCTAACTAAAATTTTTAGATCCATTGTGAAGAACTTCGACTTGCTACTGTAGGTAGCTTACGCCACATTCACAGGTGTGCTCTGACAGTGCCCAGTATTTGAATACATACCGTAATTCAGGCCTTGGCCTAGGAGTACTGGTGAATACACTAGGCTATACATGAAGGCCTATTAACATTAGGCCTAACGTTATTAGGCTTACAACATAGAGCAGGGTTCCTATATCCTCCTTACATTTACCACGACTTATGGACTGAATCAATTTCGTGCATTCACTTAACTAACTGCCACAAACTTGGATCTATTTAAGTCACAAATAGTTTCAGTAACGGTTTTGTCATAATTATTCGATCTTCTATTGTCAAAAATTACGACAAAATTCTTTACCTCGCTGAGCTCGCTGTCTGAAATCGTGCAGATTATTTTGATGTTTGAAGCTCGCGCCAACTTGTCGGTATGGTGAAGACGTATGTACCTATTTCGCGAAATTGAACCCGGGGAGGGGGAAAACAGTTTTTCGAATCATTTCTGAACAGTTATATTTTACGTTATGTCCAAGTGTAGCTAACCCTTGTTATTCTGTCCAATTTGAAGTACTCTTTGCTTTCAATAAATGTGAAAAGTGTAATCAATCAGTCCATCGGCGGGATTTCGGAGGGGGGCGAGGCGGGGGCGAGGTGGGGGCGAGGTGGGGGCGAGGTGGGGGCGAGGCGGGGGGCGCAATTTTTTTTCCCACGAGGTTATGGGCAAATCTTGCCAATGGACCAATCAGCTTTTTGGAAATAGACCACACCCCTAATTCCAAAATGATAGCTTTCCGACCCATTTATTGTAAATCTGACACCGGATTATGAAAGACCAGGCCAAATAACCCCTGGCCACGTAACCCTAACCTAAAACACAACCCCAACCATGATTTTGAAACAAATTTAAAAAATTTTGAAAATCAAATTTGCCCATAACCTCGTGGGAAAAAAAATTAGGCAGGCGGGGGCGAGGCGGGGGGAACTTCCCCACATACTTTTTCCAGACCTTAAAAAATAATAAAAATAATATGTAAAAAAATGAACGAAATCAAAGGAAGCGAGACCAGAGGAATTACGAGGGAATTTTTATTATCATGTTTAATTTTGCAATGTAAATAAAAAAAACCAAATACAATAGAAACGCCAGAAAAAAAAAATATTTCTCGGCCCGCTTCGCAGTGGCGGAGCTCAAGAGTGGGGAAGGAAGGGACAATTGTTGTTGCCGAAAAAGTTTGTTTGGTACCTCAATTAATGTAGTTTTCAAAGCATGGGCGCACACCCGGAGCCAGAGTATCTCCTTTTACAGGGGCTTCACTATCTACAGAAAATCATCATCATCATCATCATCATCATGGAAAAGACGTTGTTGGCCGGAGGCCATTTCGCCCATAAAAATTAGTTAGCAATCATGTCCGCTTTATAGTCAAAATAAAACTCGCTTTGTTTCCAAACTTTGTCAAAGTTTGACTTGAATCCGTTTAAAGACAGTGCCGTAACGACGTGCGCTGGCAGCGAGTTCCAAACATCTATGCTAGCGGCTGAGTAAAGGATCTCTGTCTAACATTTTTAATACAACGTGGCTTAAGAATTTTAAATGGATGCCCTCGAGTACTGGAGTCAACCGCCCTTTGAAAAAGTGTAGCGTTTCCAGCCATATCGCCAGTCAAATATTTATACATATAGATCATATCACCGCGCAGTCTCCTGTACCTAAGACATGGCAAATCCAATCTGCGTAACCTCTCAGAATAAGAAAAATTCCCTAAGGCCAGGAACCAAAATGTATGTCACAAAAGAAGGGGTAGATTTGCCAGATGCAAATTTCTTGTATTTGCCAAAATTTCGCTAATCTTGTTTTTATGTATTCTGTTAGGATCTTAATCGTACATTAATAGGCTTGGAGATGTAAAAGTTTTGGTTACAAAAACCATTGCTTTGCCGAAAGTATGGGCGTATAGTCCCGCCCTTCAGCTGACCACATTCTTCCAGGAGTAGCAGTAGCAGGGTACACCCCCAAAACAATCCAGTCAAAGTCACAACCGGTTGGATCTTGTCAATTATAATTAAGTTGTTAGATTTGATTCAAAATTGACTAGATTGACTATGTTCGAAATGGCTAACCGATTATTGTGCAATGTCTCTTCTTAAAGAAGATTAATACATAACATCTCGACAGTGATTGAAGATGCGGCTGTGAAGATCGAAACCAATACTTACATCTATCACGGAACCAGGAAAGGGAAGTTTCCCTTCCTCAGGCGGGTTCGACCGGGAATCGGCCAGCTCTATTTACTAAGCTAACAAGCAAAATGAAGGGAAGAAGAAAGGGTAAGGTGGCTCTCTGTGGAATTTTATAGATTACCTCTGCAATGGAAAATGAAGACTGAAACATTACTAAAATGTCTTCCAAAATGTTGTTTTCGACATCCATCTTAACACTACATAAACCACCAAGGCAGATTTGCAGAACTGACCGGGAATTTAAGCAGCAACATATCTGACAAAATTGGTGCGCTTTACCTTAATATACCATTATAGTATATGTGTGCAACGTTTGTAAAAAGTTAAAAACCATTGTAAACTACTCACAACCAACATATTGAAAGCATAAATGAGTTATATACTGCATGCATAGGAGGCATATTATGGGGGGGGGGGCAAGGGGCACTTGCCCCTGCTTAAAAAATAATAAAAATAATTAAAAAAATAGTGAAAGTAAGCTAGACGAGATATTTTAAGAGAATTTTTAATAGCATATTATGATAAAATTTTGCAATGTTTAATGAAGGGAAACATTAATATCAAATACCAAACAATGCTAGGAAGATTTTTCTCTGCACGCTTCCCCCTCACCCCAGAGAAAATTGACCATACAGTTGAAAATTTTTTTTGACATCGTAAAATTTCTTTCAAAGCATGGGCGTCTCCTACTCGCCACACTATTGTGACTTAAGCTCTAAAATAAGTGTCACTGAAAGTATTATTAATGTACGTAAATAAATGCATCATGGTCCTTGCAATAAAATCCAAAACCTTACCCATGTATAGGGAATCGCAATTCTCGATATTTTTTCGGCGTGCTTCGCATGAGCCTTATATAAATTGATGTCTCATTATGCTGTACCGCCGTGCGTAGGAATAGATTTGGTGGAATTGCCTCGTTATTACTTCCTACAGGACAGCTTGAGTAAATTACTATTTCCAAAATCCTCGATACGTCTCTCGCTGTTCAATTTCCCCACCAACTAACACCATCCGCAGTAAATTGACTGATGGTTACTATCTTAAATTTGCAATCATCGTTAGAAAAATATTTCATTAGCATTTCAAATTACACCTGTGGGAAGCACGATTTTCTCAATGAATTGTCCAAAATTACCCTCAAAGTTAAGAAACATTACTCGGGAGGACCCTCAGTCCCCAGCCTTCGGCGCTCACGGTTAAAGCCTTCGCGGCCACAAGTTCCCAAAGTGCAGCCTCCAATGAAAATTACTTCCTGCATAGCACTTTAACTACCGATGATACATAGCCATGTACATGTCTATGTAAAAACTTACCCATAAAACATTTCATTGAGATTTTAAAGTATCATATACTCTATAACCTTCAAAATCGACACTACCTTATTTTTCACACAAATAAAAATGTTTAGGGGGATTGTCCCAGACCATCGACAAAAATGAAACATGAAAAAAGAAATCATTTATAGAGCAGGATATAGATACCTATATATAGCTGCTTTATGAAAAGAATAGGCACCTTGGGAAAATTGGAATTTTTTTATGTAATGAACAATACTGCATTTACAACAATTTAATGTCTCAGACGCTGTCTTAACGCTGTTTTCTTCGGCGCGCTTCGAGAGCACCCGTTCCAAACATTGCTTCGGGATTCGGGGTTATTTCCTGTCGAACATCTCGCTTGTCGTACGTAGCTTCGTACGAACTCTTCCATTATCAGTGAAACCACTAATTCCCGGTGGCCGTACGAAGCGGAGGGGGAACTTCTACCTCCCCAAGAACTTTTCAAAGCAAGCTTGTTTAGTCGCAAATTGTAAAGCGCAGAACGTTCCATTTCCGGTACCGTATTATGGGACATGCGCTTAGTGAAGGGGGAGGGCAAGAACCCTCTCCTTGAGGATACTTTTCTTAGTTTTTCTGTTAATCATATCGCTAAAAAGTCTAAAAATGCAATTTTTTCAGCCCGCTTCGCGCCCACCCACTCTTAGTTCTAAATCTCACATTTATAAAATTATTGTTCTAAAGCCACGGGAAACCCAAAATAATCCATTCTCCATTTCTTGCTTAAGCCCTCTGCATTATCAATTTCGGCCGACTGTTAGTCATACGGAGTATAATATAATTGAAAAATTGCAAAATGTGATTTTTGAGGTCTGTTAGGTGCACACCTAATGTCATTTGAAGTTGAAATTGAAGTGCATCATTTTTAATGCTTACAAATTAGTGAATACCCCAGAGCTTCCGGGGGTTTCTCCCCTGTCCCCCACCGGGGCTCTGCCCCTGGGCTCCACCAGGGGTCCTAAGGCGGTCCCCTGGGCCCCACGCCGTTAAGAGAAGCGCTTCGCGCTCCCGCGGCACCTTCGACGCTGTTTGGCGGTCCACCCGGGTTTCCCCCCACTTTCAGACATCAAATCCCGCCCCTGACTGTATACATGATGGATTGTCTACCTTAAACTGAACTAAACGCTTATTTTATGTACATTTTTCTGTAGTAAGTCTTTCCTCATTTTTGCGAGAAAACTGTGTCTAATTGGCTAAAAATAAAATGTATGTGTTAAAATTATCTGTGTGAACAAAACTGAATTTTTTTTCAAACGGAGATCACTTTTACTTAAACATATGCTTGGGTGAGTGTTATAAAGGGTTGAATAATTATATCATTATCGCTTCCTGCATGTGTGAGAGTGGGTAAGTCTTCAAAGACCCCTAGCAAAGACCATTATTCATCCTTCCTCCCACAAGGGTTGAATAGGATAGGGTTGAAGGGGATGGGGGTGAAAATAGGGTTGATGGCGAAAGGGTAAATTGATGAAGATCTTCATGAGGTGAAAAAATGACAGGCAGAAACAGTAAAAAGAGTTTTGTTCATACGAAAGCACCTCCAAGTTATTAAAGTAGCTGCTAAGTACCACGGTCACGATAAATTTAAAGACAGAGGCTAAATACAAGGAAAGGGAGAAGCACCGTCAATTCGACCCACCCACCTCTTCTCCCTCCAGGCTGCAGTTTTTCGAACGACCACTTAATTCGGAAAATATGCAAAATAAGGAGAAAGGGAAAAATCAACCTTGTCCGGTTGAGCAGTCAGACTGTCCGCTAGACAAAACTGGCGCCACTTTCTTTCACTTATGTACTGTAACAGCAAAGATAGTAGTCCACATTTGATTCACGCATGGTGTTATAACTAGAACCGCCTCGTTTACGTTCAATTTAGTGGCGTAATGAACGGGGAAGGGGCATTCCCTGGCTGCAGATGTATATAGGAACAAAACTGACAATTTTGCACTGCTTTAGTGTTGGTTTATGTTGGCAACTGAGATGCGGACGGTGTCATACGCTTATTGCTTGCCACCGGGCTGCGATAATGTTCATTATAAGGTAAAGCGATTTCATTGTACCCGGCCGTCAGTTATAACGTTAACCACTGAAAAATTTCTTTAAAGGTCAGAAGCAGTCGCCCCAAACTTATTTTAAAACAATAGCTAAATGTCACAAATTTCTTCTTATTTCGCTTCCAAGTATCTTTCATGATATTTTAGAACATAAATATTGCATATTCAAGGTAAATCGAGCAGTTGCTCCTTGTAAATTTCTGAATTGAGTGAGAAAAATACTGTCACATGATTCTCAAGAGCCATTCAGGAAATAGGATAGTCTACTATACAATTCTTTATTGGGGTGACTGCATTCTCCCTTTAAATCTAAAAATAATGCCCGTAGTAAATTCTCCTTTTGGACTACCTCCATCCCTGGGGTAGCATTTGTTTAGAAATTTTATCTATAATATGTTTGTTACACCCCATATAACCTTGGTGTTTATCCCTTTATTGGCTCTTGATGACGAACACAAACTAAGCCTGTATGCAACCAATCAAATTTTACTACAAATAAATTGTCACGGTACCATCAAATCACATACATGGCTTATAGCCTTAAAAACCAAACTCTCATTAATTTGTGGGGGTGGGCTATATTTATCAAAAAAGGGAGAAATAAACGTTGAATTTCGTGAGACTATAATCAATAATTCCTCGCCTGTAGCAGACTTAAGACCTTATTTACTGAGAGACTTGGGCAATCTAAATGAAAACCTCTACGCTGATTATTTTGGCGTTGCTTGTTACAGTAACGTCCGCTCGAGGAGCACCATGGCGTTCCCAATGGTCACCATGGCGACAACTTTGGTCTATGATCTTCCCTAGTGGAGACAGCAAATCTACAAGAAGAGTAAGTGTTTACTTTGAGAAAACGGAAACCGAAAATTACTTCTTTTGAATGTTTTTTCAACCAACAACAAACTTCAGATTCTTTTGAAGCATTCGTCTTTAAATGACCATCAAGAAGTTCATTTCATGAAGTACGAAATCCGTTTTCTTAAATCAATCCACTTAAATCGATCCACTTAAATTCATTAAGTGCGTAATCTTCTATATAAGGAACTGATGGAGTAGACGTCAATCTACAGGTTTGTTAGGAAACGTACTAAATATTTGAGCAAAACCGTTATAATTTCTTGTAATGTATTGACTACGTTCCATCAAGACAACATACGACGGTTGTCATGTCGTTTGTCTATTGTAAATCATTAAAGAGAGTTTTTCACATTAATACTGTACGATTTGAGAGCATCACTCCGTATGTTTCGTTGACTGTTTACTACACGACAGGACATGGTGACTTCCATTTATGATAAACATGGTTAACAATTACCATGGTTACCATGTTGTTGACTCTGTGTTTCATTACGTTGAATGTTATGGTTAATTATTGAAGAGAACAGAACACATGTTCCATGTTGATTAATACCGTTTCATCAAGTTAAAGAAACCATAGCGGTGGAAAATGTCGTTGACGATGCTAAATCACTGAGAAGGCCTGATTATTTGTAAGGGTTTCCATGTCGTTGACTATTGTAATCACTCCAGAGATTATGACTGTTTTCATGCCGTTTTGACTAGGTTATTGATTGGAGAGGGCATGACGGTTAGGCTACCATTTCGTTGACTCACCGACAGAGCTGGGTTACTAGTTTGTTAGATGAGGTTTTACGGCTCAGTTTCTAACCAATTGGTTTAAGTCGGGCCAGCCACGGCCTTTTTTCCAGTTGTGGCTCACTGGCTTATTTTCCCTACTCAATTGCTTATGCTGAGCACCAAGCACAATGGCAGTAGGTTCCATTTTTAAAGTCTTTGGTATGACCCGGCTAGGAGTCGAACCCCAGACCTTCCGGCTGCAAGTCTGATGCTCTAACCACTTGGCCATGCAGTCGACAGAGCTGGGAACAGGCTAAGTCGGCCCAAACCAACTCGACCCCAAGCCAAGTCGGCCCCAGACCAACTCGACCCAACCAACTCGGAACCAAGCCAACTTGTCCCCATGCCAACTCGGTCCCAAGCCAACTCGGCCCCAATATGAAAAATCTTGACAAAAGTGTTTGTGTTCCAGTCACATTTGGTTTTTCGATAGAGTGTACTTAGCCTAATCGTTATGGAAAAAGTTACTTACTTAATTTTATCTCTTCACTCATAGTTTTTGTTCGTCAAATTTGAATTTCACTAAGTTTTTTTTTAACTTCTTTCCAATTTTTCTTTGTAGAGTTGAAATTTTCCACACACATTGTCATTTTTTTTTATCCTGCGTACATAAAATTTCGTAAAGGGTGGATTCCCAATTCCCTTTGCCTTCAATTCATCTTCACGTTCTGTCACGAGTTGGTTGGGGTCGAGTTGGTTTGGGACCGACATGGCCCGAAAGCTTGCCTACGTGGCAGGCTATACGGCATATTCCTTATTCAGTCATATCCCCAACCACTCCGCGAGGTACGACAAAATATGGCCGTTAGCTAGTTAGATGGGATTTAACGTCCCAGTTTCCAACCAATTGGTTCAAGTCGAGACGACCATGGCCTTTTTTCCAGTTGCGGCTAACTGGCTTGTTTTCCCTACTCCATTGCTTATGCTGAGCACCAAACACAAAGGCAGTGGGTTCCATTTTTAAAGTCTTTGGTATGACCCGGCCAGGATTTGAACCCTAGACCTTCCGGCTGCAACTCGGATGCTCTAACGCGGGCCACTAGCAGGACTGTACGGATGTAGGTGTGTGAGCACTATCAGACGAAAATCAACGTGAGCAAGCCAGGTGCCCATCATAGACAGTGTTTCCACTCTTCCCGAAATTACCCGAAATTCGGGAAATCTGGTTGCTCTTCGGGAAATTATCGGGAAGGGGGATTATTTCGGGAAATTTCGTGAAATCTGGAAATGGCGTATAGTAGTATGGAAATGACGTATGGCTTGACAGGGTGAAATCCTGGATCAGCCACTACTATAGTAAAGTGGCGTCAAAGAAGCGTTATTGAAAATTTCAGGAAATACCAAGCCTATTTCAGGAAAATTTAGATTCCATTTCAGGAAAAATGAATTTAGAGTGTGGAAACACTGATCATAGATGAGATGGAGCTTCTGTGAGGGAAGGAAGTAAAAAGTTAAACGTAGCGATAGTCTTGTATTAAAAATAATCGTAACAGCCATAACAGGGATTGATGAAAGAAATTCGGGATGGTTGAACTTCAAGAGACCCACATATCATCAGGGCGTTAAGCGCATCACGTTAAAAGCGAATAGACTTAC
Source organism: Holothuria leucospilota (assembly GCA_029531755.1). Lineage (NCBI taxonomy): Eukaryota > Metazoa > Echinodermata > Holothuroidea > Aspidochirotida > Holothuriidae > Holothuria > Holothuria leucospilota. The sequence continues at coordinate 63,393,544 of CM055962.1, forward strand.
AACGCTATTGTACATATGGATATGTAATGCGATCGTTTACCGAAGTACCGTTTAAATTTGCAGCTAACGTAGAAAAGACAGTGCTCTGGCTCCTTTCATCTTTACGGCGGAGGATCTATAGCACGGTTTTGATCAGCTTTAAGCTTATATGTTACTTGTCAATACTCATAATCTGGCCTATTAAGGGGTTCATATGCAGTATGTTTTATATTGGGGGTAGTATCAGTACAAACTACGCCGTATGTTATAGACCTATTAATCTATACATTTACTTTTGAAGTATGACCTTATTACGATCATCCTAGTGTAATTTGTTTACTTATTTCCATTCCTTAATAAGTGCATGTGACTAGACATGATTTGAAGTAATTAAACAACCTTTCATTTGTAGGCATGGGCGTCAACAACCTGAGGCCAGGGGCGTAGCTAGGATGAAATTTTTATGGGGGCTAGGTATCAAATAGGGGGCACGGCATTGATCGCCGTCCTTAATTATTACAAATTGTATTAGGACACACACAATTTTGGGCCCGCGTCTCCCTTCCCCCACACACATGCACACACACACCTTTGTGAAGCTGTTAACACTCATGTTTGCAGGAATCAATTATAAGGGATTTTTTTTAATTTGCGTAACAAACAATCAGCGGTGAACACATTATTAACCACTTTGAGGTCTTCGGAGCCGGGGGCTTCAACACCAAATAACATTCAGTTTGAAATTTTTCTTCCAAGAAATTACCATTGGCTGTACCTGAGGAGGGCCAAAAATTACCTTAGAAACAGGCCCGTAGCTAGAAATGTACTGAAGGGGCGAGATAGATTCCAGAGAATAAATTTTAGGAATGGAGCGAGATATACAAAAATGCATCAAGACAATCACAGTGTTTAATTCCCTGCGGTTACAGGCTTGCTTAAAATATGCCACATCTGCAGGAGCTAAAGGATGTCACTACCCCCACCCCACCCCACTTCTTCTTAGAAGCCTACTGAAGACCCTGAATTTGGATTTCCATTTACAGACTGGTTTATCATTAAAACTCTTCGGTCACATTGCTTTGACTTCTGCTTTTGTAGGATTTACAGGATTTTCGGGAATATGCCGGCAGAGATGACGCTTATCCGCAGCAGTGACGCTTATTTCGAAAAAGTCCGAAACCAACAAAGAAAGCTGCCATTTTTCGACCGAAGAGGAACTCTCCGATCCTTTTCGTTCTGATTGCGGGGTTGACTGACTTACAATAATCTGCTTCTTTCGTGATACATTTTTTATGCGGGTTTACTTTATATCTTGTACTCAAAACGTATTTAATCAGTGAAATTACATACTATGCATGTATCATATAAAAAATTAAACAAGTTTCTGAGACTAAATAAAATTTATTTATTTCTATAAAAAAGTGTAGATTTCTTAGTAAAATATGAGTAGCCATTCGTGTGGTAATATACTAGTAAAGAGGAGTAGCATAGACGTTCTGCCCCCAGGGCGTACAGCTCTTGAGTCATGCTCTCCCCGTGGAGAGAATCATTTTATCTTGTACTATACCGAAAATGCCGTCCCGAAGTGTCGCTCGGACGGCCGGCCCCTCCATCAGCTACTTAAGGCAGAAACCCTGACAACCACCAATTATGTTTCTCATATTTTACATTTACATGCATGTTTAAGGCAAGTCCGGCATTTTTATGAATCTACCTGCCTATCACTGGAAGTGAACATTCACGCATATTCTAATGAAAAACTACAAACTGCAGACTCAGATTATCGTAGTTTACATATAAAACTAACATAGACTAATTAATTATTAAAGGATGCTGCAGAACAATAAGGGACTCTACAAATTCATGGGAAGTCTTTATTGAACTCATAACATAATAAAATAACTTGGAATATCTTTTTAATTGGCTTATTTTAAGCCAAGGGTATTCGCCGGCAAGAAAGGGCAAGGGTAGGCTCTGTTCGTCCGAATACCTATACGCCATTACACTATTTTTTTTTCTCAGAGCAATGCACACATGAACCCATGACAGTGAGGAATCGGGAAAGGACCCTTTTACGTTTCAAACTCAAAATGAATGTATTTGTTATTAGCGAGATAAAGAAAAGTTTCTTATTCAATTTGTAGTTTTTCAACACGAATTTGCTCACAGGCGCACCAGGCGGGCTATGGGCTGCATGCACCCCCTCATACGGGCAGAATATACACTATATATTTTCGTCCAAACTATGTGCAATTTTCGGCAAACAGTTTCGTGCAAAACTTCTTTAACCGCTCAGTACTCCCTCCCTGAACTGAATGTAGTCCGTAAGCTGATGAGTTTGATCAGGGAGCTGCCATTGACAATGGCAGCTCCCTGGTTTGATGTATGCGTTTGTTCACAGACGGACTGCAAGTATTCCAAGCATGTTTCTTCACGACAGATTACTATGGGAAGTCTGTCAACACCTTTTAAGACCACCACTGCAATCACATCAGCGAATTATTTACATTATGTTCAATCACATGATATATTTTACTACAGTAACTAGCAAAAAGTTTTCTTTGACAGGCAACAAAAGTATCAACATAAACCCTCCCTTTTTTCATTTGTCTCTTTCCGTTAAAATGAAAGATAAAAAAGAATGAAATGGGAAAGAATCTTATGTCGGTCTCAACGCAATTTCTCATTGCATGACTTAGAAAAAACTTCGATATGAAGAACTCCAAGACTTTATTCGTCATGTTGGAAACCCTAGAATAACACGATTACATTGGATAGTGAACACTGATCAATATCGACGTAAAAATGAATTATTCTCTTTGTAACATTTGTAAAGGTTCTCACTAACCAGCTAACTTTGCTTTTGCTTACAAAGATAAGATAGTGACTTTCATTGAGCTTTATTAATTTTTATGGTGAACCTTATTTCAAAACCTTTTGTGACATCAAGTGTATAGAGTCGCAGCCTTAAACTTATATTTAACGTGCAATCCTTTGACAGCCTTCATTCGATCGTATATACCTCTGTATGCTTAAGTGCGTTAAAAAGTGTTTTATTGACAAAAAGAATGTAATTTACATTATCACATGGCTTGGTAACAATGTTCTTACGTAATGGATTTATATTTGTTTTATCGTAATGTTTTAGTTATATGTATATATATATGGTACGGTAGTTACCCATCATTTATAAAGGAATGGGGGATGTGTTTAATAGGCTGCACACATCTCTGAGCCCTCTGCCGGCGTGAATTCCATGGTCGCATCGGAAGGTCCCTGTTAGGGTCCAGCGGCCGTACTTCGATGAAAGTCGAGTGGAAAAAAGCCGGAAAGCTTTGGGCTATGGGGTCGGTCGGTGACACGTCACTTCCGCACAACAACAATGTGTTGGAGTGAAAAAAATTTACACTGCAGCAGTGTAGCGGGTAAAGTGTTTTAACATTTTCATATTGTAGTATGTTCTTTTGTTTTCACTCCAAAGTTTCTAGGGTAACCGCCCGGAAGACCGACCGACCCCATTAACAAGCCATGGAGAGTTAAAATGAAGTTTAAAATTATCCTCAAATGGCATTGCCCGCTACGAAGGCAACAATAACCTAGAATTGTAATAGTTATCGAAGGCAAATTTCAGGCACTAAAAGCGTATGCAGTGTTTGCAGTATTTACAAAGGGAGTTAAGGATGAAGATTAAAGGCAAGGGGCAGCAAGGCTTATAAATAGCAGCTTTAGATCAAAACTAACTCTAAGAATTTTAAATCAAGATTGTATGTAGAGTGAGGGCCGAAAAAAAAGAAACGACTTTTCGCCTATAGCATGCAACGGCCAGATTTACATATGATTCAACAATTCAAGACAAGGGTATCATTACAGTAATTTTTACAAGAACTTACCATGATTTCCAATTCAGTAAAACCCCTCTTCAACAGCTGCTTGTACAATTGACGGGGCCTCTATACGGGCACGTAGCCTTATTAATATTTTTCGGGGTAACAACTTTTTGGGAGGGGGCACTGGAATCAGAAATGCGTGACTTAGCATGCAAAATGTCCTTAAGGCGAGAGTGTCGGCGGGGGTACAGGGCCCCACGTGGGGAAAAAATGAAGAATGATATCGTTTACACATAGTTTGAGGCCATTTGTTGCGGGGAGGGGGAGACAAGGGCGATGATTGAGGCAACGGTCCCCCCTCCCCCGGCTACTTGCCTGCTTCTAAATTGACACAAGTTTACACGAGCATATCCTCAAAACGTGTTATTTTGTTGCAATGATCATAAACGGACGGACAACGAGGGTGCAGAGACATATTACCCTGCTCTAACTGTCTAATAAGAACAAAGTGACAACAAAATGAAAACATCGAACGAGATTGCATTATTACGGTATTTTGAGCCATTCTATTATTACCCTGACTGAAATAAAAAATAATCAAAAAAAAAAAAACGAAAGTTTGTTTAGGAATATTGCAGTTATCTGAAACGTATAGTTTACAACATGGATTATATTAACACTTTGCACTCGATCTGGGAATCTAAAACTCCATGTTAAATAAAACAATTCAAACAAAGCTAAGATAACGTAGGATTTACGGAGTAGTATTAAAATAGCATGGCAGGACTGTGTAATATAAACGAAACACTTTATTATCAACCATTCGAAGTTTATAGATTGCCAAAGGATTTCTGATTGCATTGTAGATACCCTTTTAAAATTTTGTAACCTTAAAAGAAAGTTTATACTAATCTCCACACTTGCTAAAGAGTATTATAAACATACGATATGTTGGATTCCCTAGTACTTGCAACACTAAACTCTAATGAAGACACACTGGTAGACAGACCCGTAGCCAAGGGGGTGGGGGAAGGGGCGGGTCCCCCTAGAAATATACTTGACCCTCACAAAATTAAAAATTACCATTGTCGTGATGCATTTTAACATATCTCGCCTCTATAGCAAAAATTGTCGCCCGTGGAAGCTATTTCGCCCCTTTCTTACCGTTGTCTGGCTACGAGCGTGTTGGTGGGATCATAGAAATATTTACAATAGGTATACTTGAAATAGAAATAGACCAACTTGTCGTCTTGGCAAACCGAATTTGATGGCAAGTCGTGCCCAGTGAGGATTAAAGACGGAGCACGTGGAGAAAAGTCCACGTACCTCGATCGGGATTCGAACCTACGCACTTGTGAAATATAACATATTGATGCACAATTGCGTAAGCAACTTTGCCACCCAATAACTCCCCAGACCCAGTGTGACTATACAGTGCTTACCAAGGCAAATCCGAACTTCCATAGGCTTCATGATTTGTATGGTCTACGTATGACCACAGCAAGCTTTTCTTAAAGCGGGAATTAACGGACAAGGGAATATATGTCGAAGAGGTTAGACTATACCCCCTCTCTCATACATAGTTTCACCAGTAAAGAGTTAGGATTATGGCGGTGACGGGTTCGGAAGTGCCCAACATGGACTACCGTCTTTGTCTCATAGGATGATACTTTGAAAACTCACTCTTATTGCATCTTTGCTACCCCCATGAAAGTATGCGATGAGGACACATCTGGATTACATAAGATTTCGAGATCCATTCAACACATTTAAACAAAAAAATCGCTTGCTTTCAGACAGAAGTTGCCTACTTGAGGAGAGAGAAAGGGCCGGTCCTCTTCTCCCACATATAGTTCTAGGAACAGCCAGGGTTGGGAAGTAACGAGTTACAAGTAACGCCGTTACTGTAACGAGTTACTTTTGTGTAACGAAGTCACGTAACAAGTTACATTTGAAATTATGTAACGGAGCAAGTAACTAGTTACAATTCAGTGCAAAAGTAACTGTAACGGTGTTACATTTTGGTACCGTTACTTCCTCGTTACAAATAGCCACAGTGGACACAAAGTTCATTTATTTTGACGATCGCTGGACTTTTGACGTGAGGAAAAAGGCTGAATTTGAGTTTCAGTCACTTGGGAAAACAATGTTACAATGTTGTGATTAGATCGTAGTTTAGTATGTGTATACAGTTTCAAAATTCTGCACTTGCAGGTTTATACTTTAGGTTCTGACGACTAATGCTCCATTTCCCTGCCAAGGAAACCTCCTGTATTTCCTATACAGTGTGGTAAAGTAAGTTACGAAATATCACTTCATTTTGTCACCGCAGTCACACCCATCCTCTTCCTCATTATCTACCAAGCTCTGTCCTGAGATAAGATCGTAACATCCATATTTTGAAACTATCGACTCCTGCAGTTTTCAATACAACCAAAGCTCGATTCCAGAAAATTGCATCTAAAAATGTTTTATTTTAAAATTACCCATGGAGGAGGACCATGCAGGCCCCGTCCGAGTGTTTTTGTAACTTGCAGTATAGAATTGAGGGCCAACGCAAATATAAAATCGTCTGCTACAAAGCACTCCGCTCCCTCACAATGTCGTAACTAGTGGGGGAGGCGACCGCCCCCTCCACTCCAGGCTCAGACCAAGACCCTAAGCTTTCTGAAAAGATGCTGACGTTATACATCATCCGATCCGGGGCATTAGGGGTCCATTCGATCAACTCAATAGAAAAGGGGCCAGCCTTTCTTAAATAAAGAAATTGTTCAGTTCCACTACTGAATTCTGAAATGTCTCAAAAATTCCTTTTTCCGCATGGGCGTCACCAAGGAGGGGGGGTCGGGGTGTGCAAACGACCCCCCTTTGAGCTTTTGTTACAGAAACGATTGAAGGATGTACCAAAAACCGAAATAGGTTTCTTCTGCCATTGCAAAGTATAAATTTCTTTTAATGTGTTGAATGGTTAATTTCGCTGCAATTGCAATTACAGATCGAGTCCCCCAAATTACTATTTTTTCTAGGTCTTGAAGGAGAAAGGTTGAAAGTAAGAAACAAAGTAAATTATTAAAAATTACATTTTGCACAAACTTACTGTCCTGTTCTGTAGAGCCTGATAACTAAGCAATTATGAGACACTATTTATTGCAGATTTGAACGATTTTCTTGAATTTCTTTGCATTGCAGAGTTCAGTTTGCTTCAAACTTTGCTGTGATTTGTTATTTGAGGTTAACTATTTTTAACTCCTTAATCTTGAATATTTCATTATATTCCACGAGCTTCCGAGGGTTTTTGTCCAGGGGATCCTTTGCCTCTGGATCCTACCAGTTGGTTCCCTTGACCGAGCCCATCGATCCCATGATAGGCCTCCAACTTTATAAGAAAAACGTTCTGGTGCCATTGTCATTTTAAGACTTAAAAGCTTTCTCTTTGATCTCCATCCATCATGGGTTCACGTTTTGCTTTTATATGAAATCATACTTTGGGCATTATCAAACTAGCAATATTGACGATAATTTCACCACATTATAGGCATTTGAAATGTCTAACTCCTCAGAGCTCCCGGGGCTTCGCCCATCGACCCCACCAGGGGCCCTTATAAGCGGACCCCTGGACCCAACGCCGTAGTGCTCGCGCTACGCCCGAACTTTGCTGCTAACGCTGCAATAAGTTCCTCCTTCACACAAAATACGACCCCCCTTTAAAAATGTCTGGTGACGCCCTTGATTCCGGAGTGGTCTGTGCGCACTCACCACTGGTACATAAGAACTCCATACACATCACATGAAAAGGACTATAGGAAACCGGTGTAAGCTTGTGCACTAGTACTAATGTCTTCAGGGGCCCATCATTAACCAACTGAAGTGGAACGGACCTAACTCTAGGCGCACACATCGCAGATAAATGTTCTCTAATTAGCGTTCTACAGATACGACAGCTTATGAGAAATTCTTGTTCCAAAGCCTAATGCAACCCCAATCATCATTCATTCTACCCACCCACAACCCCATGCATGCATCGAAATGTGGGGTCTCTATCTCGAGTACTATATCACAAAAAATAGTCATCCTGTGACTTTTGTGGTCGTTTTGTGCACATTAATGTGATTTGAAGGTAGTCAAATGCTTCATTCTAATGTTCACACTTATGAAATTGTTCCAGGGCCTCCTGGGGTTTCGCTCTCTAGGTCCCATCGGCCAATGCCCCTGGACCCTACTTGGAGTCCAACGGCGGTTCCCTGAATCCCACCCCTCAGGAGAGTGGTGCATTTTCCGCAATTGTTCGGTCATTTCACTTTTTCACTTCACCTTAGAAGAGGGTGGGCCCCTTGGGGTCGTCTTCGCCCTCTCTCACCCACAAGGCTAGTCATGCCACTGCGATTGATACGTAGATGTTGAATATTCAAGTTGAGGTAACTAGTTACTTTTGAGTTGTAACTAGTTACTTGTCAGTCAAAAGTAACTGTAACTAGTAACTGTAACGAGTTACAATTTTAGAGAAATAACTGTAACTATAACGAGTTACTTTCAAAGTGTAACGGGAACAACCCTGGGAACAGCATGCCTGGGTTCAAGTATCAGTACAAGGACAAAGCAGGGGGGTGTTCCTACCAACCCCCTGGATAAAGTAAAGTGAAGTCTTCGAACGAACCTGGGACTCAAAATTCGATCCTTTCCGTTCTATGATTAAAGATTGCTGCAGTGCAAGATCCTGTTAGTGAAGGATATGACATTTTAGGCTGTAAATCACTAGAATTGCTGCAGCTTTGAGGCATTTTGGGATATAGGGTTATATTGAAATAGTGACTTGAAATGACCAAAGAGTAAAGGTAAATCCTCCTTTCTTTCCCTTTGATCGAGCGTCCTTCCTCTGTGAAACTGTAATTTAAAGCTTAGATCGATTCTTTCAAAATCGATAAATTCAGATACTTTTACTCTTTGTTTTGAAACAGAATGAAATAACTTCTGTTGCTAAATAGAATGTAATTAAACACAAACAGCAGTCCCTAGGGAGTATTTAGAGGAGAGTGTGATATGTATGATTTTTGTTGCTGGAAAGATGTTTTGGTGCTGAAACAATCGGCTAAGAGAAATCATCCTCAAACATGACAGATGAAAACACCCTGAGGATGATTTGAAATATGTCAGTTTTCCGATATTAATGCTTTGCAATACTGTGCTTGTTTGCGAGCCTTCCAAACTTTAAAAATATTTGGTACAGGACAACTTTCCTAGTTGACATTACTCAAAGAACTGTAACTTCCGAATGCTACAGACTCTGACTCAAATTCGGACTGGAGTTCCGATTCCGGATAGTGCTAAAGTTCCGAGTTTTACTGGACTAGGAATTGGCTCGAGATGGGATGTCCGGGGATCGAAATTGGCCTGGAATGGACCGCAACTGGACTCGTACTCGAACCTGATTGCAGCCGACTCAACAAAATTGAAAATTATTATACATGAATATTGTACTTCATTGTTATTGGCAGCACAGTGCTATATGGTGACAAAACGTTACCTGAATTACTGGGTAGGTCAGCCTATTATGATATGTTGGTTTACTGATATCTGCTGCCTCTGGAGGGTCTCATGAAGGTTTTATTCCCCACCCCTTCCCCCAGTTGATTTTAAAGATGCTTGCTACTGTTCGTTCGAGAAATACCGTACTTTTTGTTTAGTCTGAACGACCGAGGACGAAAAATAAGGCGAAGACGGAACAACTCATATTGTTTGACTTCGTCGTCAGGAGAGACACCTTACTGTACATGAGACCAAGTGACTGACCATCCACTCAGCCTTCAGACCTTTACATTATTCGTCAGTCATGCGATACTGGATAGGTCGCCGCCGTGTTTAAAGAGCAAAACCACTGACCAACATGTACAGAAGGGGTCATGTATAGCTCGAGCCTTTTCTAGGGGTTGCCCGTCAAAATTTAAAAAATATAATTCCTAATACAGTACTAGAAAAGTAGTCTGAATTTATATTTGTCCCATTATTTCTTCAACATTAACATGTTATTATGCCATTTTAAGGCTGCACAAGGGCAGTTAAGGGTGAAAAATATCCTAACGCTTCACCATTTAAGCTCTGATTTGCAAAATCTTCTTTGATAGGATCAGCGGCGCCGCCAGGATTGGTGATGGGGCACCACAGAAGATGATGCTGTAAACCCATCCCAGGTAAACCCAGAAAGTCGGTGTAAATTATGCATATGCGTGCGTATGAGTTTTTTGTCACCTTGTGCATGTGGCGCCCTAAGGGAGGAGTCTATGGAGATGGGGTTCCCCCTCCCCAATGAGAAACAGTTTTTCATTCAAGATGGCTTAGACGCAAAATGGTGCTATATTTGGCAATTTTCGAACAGATCATATCTTGAAAAGCCCTCACAATTGAGTGAATTCGGTTGGGCATAAGAGTACGGTGTGTTTTTAAGTGGTGGAGTGACAACTCCCCTTGAGAAATTTTTGTTTTCATGTAAGCTGGCTTAGCCTGCAAAAAGAAACTATCTTTGGCAATCTTTTAAGCTAATTACATTTTAGCTAATTTAAAAGTCTCATCACGTAGTGATATTTTGGCTATGGCATGGTATTCGTTATTCAAAAATGTTTAACGACAAATACTTCCTGCAGTCTTCCACATCATGCTACAAATGTTAGTACCTATATTATAGGCTGCTCATGACATTAGATTGTTCTAAGATCCTTTGTTGATGCGAGATCCCTATACAAGTTGGAGATGTACCTCTATTTGCCAGAAAAGTGTTTGGTCAGAATGTTTTTTGCCCAAAATAATGGTCATGAGATGCGGAGGGCGAACCGTGACGAATGCGGACAAAGCGCGCCGAAATATTCAAATCATTTACATAACAAAAGTTAAATGCATGCAGACTCTGCACCGACACAACATTCAATTTCCTAAAAATGTATCTGCCAATTAGAAAGCAAGTCTCCTGCCTGGTAATTTCAAATTTCATAAAGCATGTCTTCCCTTGAATCCCCCCCCCCTGGTTTGCATTTTGCAATGTTGTGCTCCTCCATATAATGACTCCTATGCCCTGGAAATTGGCCTATATAATTGTAAATCCCTAATCGATGAATAATACGAATACGTTTGAGACGGTATTAATAATAAAACAGTGATGCAGTGAGGCGAGAAGCACGCAGAGCGCGCAAAAGTATAGTTTGCGAATTATCGGCCAGATTTAAATTTGAGTACGAATTGTGACAGAAAATGATTAAAATAGATCAGCAATCAGTCAGAAACACACCGCACCCTACCCCTTACAGAAATCTATAGCTTAAACGTCCTTTAGGCTCATTTTTTGTAAAAAAAGTCCGTTTTGTCAAAATCAATTGGGGGAACACGCCTACCTATGCCCCCCATCCGTGGCGGCGCCAGTGGGTAGAGCTATAGAGACATCTTTTTTTCCAAGCCACTCCGAGCAGCCCGTTTGCCTAGGGCAGAAATAAAGTGTTTGGCTAGGTTTTGAGAAATTAATAGTTTGGATAAAATAAAAGCGCACCCTCCCAGTATCTTTATTATTGGGAGGATGAATCTACCAAAATAAATACTGAGTGCATGCATATGTAGGTGGTTAATTGCGGTGTAGGGGACAAATTTACGTAAAATTTTCTCTATATACCATGGCGGCGTTCCGCTATGATGATGACACGAATTTTAGAAATTAAGAAATTAAGATTAGAAATCTGTACGTCTGTGTAGCTTGTCCTGCAGTGCAGTGGCGTAGCTAGGTTTTTTTGTCAGGGGGGCAAGAGCACCAAGATTTCCCCCAATTAGTTATCTGCTTCCTAATAATCAGTGTTCTCCGCAGGTCCCAATTTTGTCCGGGTGCTTCCTCTGACCTGGCTGATGTGACTGATCGCCTTCCTGGGGGAGGGGTCTAAGGGGAGGGGGTATCCCCCTCCCCTTTTGGAAAATTTTTGCTTATATAAGGTGGGCTGGATGCAAAATGGTGCCACATTTGGTGCTAAATGTAAACTGAATTCATCACCAACAATTCCTATTTTTTTAGGAAGCTTTTTTTTATCTTGCTTGTACCTTCAGGTCTTGGTGTATTTTTCTTGAGTCCTACTGGTAGATCAGAATCACAATGGGTGAAGTACAGTAATTAAGTGAACCCTAGTACACCTTTCCCTTCATCAGTTCACCACATTCACCACAATCAGTCCAAATTTTACGAGGACCCGCCCTTGTAGCAGAGTATAGCACTTGACCACTGACCCATTCTAACAAACTGCATATACCACAATGCTGCTGCTTTAATTATCAAGAAACATTGGAAGTATACAGTAAAAGGACAGAGTCCCTTGTCAGAGGTCCAGAGATCCCATGCTGTATAAAACAGATAGTAAAACATAACTAGTACAACTATAAGCATGGTGTCATCATTCCATCTCTGAAAACCTTAATGAGGACTGGTTGTGCCAGTGTGGCATATACTTTTAAATAAGTAAAGTGTACTGGTTGAGAAATTTAAAATTTTACCAGATCATGCGCAAATTTCACCATATATTCACTTTCAAAATTCCCCCCAAGATTTTTCCAGAGGGGGCAACTCGCCCCCTGTCTCCCCCTGGCAACGCCACTGCTGCAGTGGCTGGATAAACGCCCTCTTCATGGGTACATAAGCCGATATGACCACAAGACAGGCTCGTAGGACTGAAAAAGAACTGAGAACCCCCGACAGTCAAACCTCATATATGAATAGAAACAAAAAATCTAACGGTGATTATCAGGCTATCCCTTTGACGCTTTTAACTTCTATCGATCTTTTTCCAACAATCTTTTTATCCCGAGGTCACCCCGTGTTCGATTTTTGCAAAGATACTTCAAGAGTTTTGTTCTCCCGTGGGTCGATCCGGGGTTCGCATGGGGCCAAAATAGAGAGCGTGTTGAAAAGGACCCATGAATCCAACTGTTAGAAAAGCATTGTGTCAAAGGACTTTTTTAATGAGAGGAATAAGCGGGGGTCGAAACCGTATTGATCCACGTCGCTAAGAGCCAAACAAGCGATTGCACGTAAATGCTTGGAAGAACCATTCGTAGTTTAATCACAACCACGCAAAGGTCTTAATTACGATTATTCAACTTAGGTGCATCCTTTTATTTCTTGCTTCATTCTGGATCTAAATGTTTGGAGATTACGCTAACTTTAATATCTGGAGCCAATACTGCTTCTGGAAGGATGTTGAGACTGTTGTTCGTGCTTCGTGGTTTCTTATGTGGTTTCAACAAGGTTAATCAAAAGGCTTGACCAATATAATTACAACACTTCAGGTACAGTGTTCTCAAAGAAAACAGTCGAAGTGCGTCAGTATTACTTTTAAGGATATATTTACAGTCTTAAAAGAAAAAAAAATCGTCATCAGCTTTTCTTCAAGATATGGTTTTACATTTGTCAAATGCATGTTCGTTTGAATTGAGTATTTCATTGACCAAGTGGATCCAATGAGTTCTTCCATCGACTGTATTCGCACGATCATGAATATTCTTTAAGCTATATATTGCGGCGAACTTGATATACATAAAGTTAACATTAGCATGTCCACATCAAAAAGACCTCACGATGACGTTATAAACTGATACGCCATAACATACATTGCTTATAGTTAATATCTTTGCGTTAGCTACTTTATCTCGAAAATATTTTTGATACAAAGATGGATGGACGAGCCGCTACCACTTCTACGGAAGGGGGTGACGGAGAGTTTCAGAAAAAGAGAAAGCTTCGAGATGCAGGGGCGGTCTTAGCGAGAAAACGCCTCGCCAATATCGCTAAACATTCGGCATACATGAGAAAATGGACGGGTATCATAAACAATGCTGAAAAAAATAAATTGCAAAACTGTGAGAAACAGATGTTGAAAAATCAGAGAATCACCGATGTAAAGATAACCAGATATAAAGAGCAATTGAAGCAGGAGTTGTACGAGATGAGAGCCGAGAAGCGCGCGCTACACATACATTCAGTCTTGGAGGAGAAAGATGAGGCGGAACAGAGGAAAAAAATAGAGAGGTATGCCGCAAGGGGCCGGTACCTCTATGCCATTAGAAACGAAACTAAAGCACAAAAGGAAGGCATGGAGTCGTATAGTGAAAGAAATGAGACGGTGCGAAAGTTGTTAGCACCCGCTCGGAAGGAGAGCATGACCGCCATGACGAACTGCGAGCTGATGGGATCCGCGGATCCGGCAAATTATTTTAAAGTGGGAAGACGCTTGAGTAAGATTGATCTTAGTAATTGTGTATATTATTCAAGTGATGAGGATGACGAAGACGACACCGAACTGGTTGGAGCGATCAAGATGAGCAGCTTATTAACTCAACAGAATATGGAGGCTGAACTCAGCGATAATAGGCCAATTACATCGGGGTCAAGTACTCCTTCCATTAACCTGAATAAACTTCGGCAAGAACTTGGTAGCGATCTACGAAAACAACTCGATGCGATATTTATCGACGACCCTGAATATCAAATGCTTCCGCTCACAAGAGCCAACACTGCGTCAGCGGACTCGAAAGTGGCTGCCCAGTTAGTAGAAGAGGGACTGATGCCTCCAGTGTCGTTGGAAGGAAACGAAAATGATGGTATTAGTAAAGTTGTTGACGAAACTTCGTACACACAGTCGCAAGAAATGGAGCGAAAGCCAAAGTTAAAGTTGCCTCCACTAAAGGCCGACAAGAGTGTCCTTCCTTCCCTGGTAGCAAGACCAACAGTTGCGCAACCAGGATTGAGTACTGTTGTAGAAAATTAATGTGAGAGATAATACTCGTTGATGCCATAAATGGGGTAAATCACCGACTTGCTGTCCCTTCCCTTGAGTTCAACATCAGGCATGAAAAAAAAAATATTGCATAAAGCTCTTACATGAAAACATACGCAGTATTTATGTTATCATCAGACAGTGCGTGAAGGATTCAGCCTTGAGCTCTTTGAAGGGAGGGGTTGGCAAGTGGGGATTGGCAAGTGGGGAAGGGGCTCTTCCTAAAAAGGGGGAGATGTTAGGATAGTAAATGTTGTTATGTTTTCATAACAGCGGTTGGTCGGCCACCAGTTATGACAATGCAAATGATATCATGTGGTAAATAACTTTTCTGGCGACACAAATACCATAATACATAGGCGTAGGAAGGTGTTCTTCACTGGGGTAGGGAGGGGCTGAACGTTGTTTTGAACAGCCGTCGTGGGGGAAGGAAAATTTTGGAATATTCGACAATCCTTTGATGCAATTTGGTGCGATATATTGTGCAAATTTTCAGGAAACTTGCTGGACATTTCTGACATTTTCATAGAGGGAACAAATAAGGCATTTCCATCCTTGAATAGTGGGTAGGGCTTTATTAAGACCCCCGGTTCCTACGCCTATGCTGTAAGTACGCCATACAGATAACTACTTTAACTATATATTTTGCACATACTAGTTCAAAAATATGATTGTAGATTAGAACAGAATGGCACATAATTTTATAATTTTCCAAGAGGATAGATAAATAAATGGACTTAAGATACATTTAACTTGGAAAAGATTGTACATCTAGAATCTTTTGTGCTAGAGAATTTAACTTATCAACTGATAAAAATCCTCACACTGCATTCCTTTATTATATTTGACGATTTCAGCCCCCACTTTTGTAAACTAAACCACCATAAATACAAAGGTATCAGCTTATCTTGGCCTTGTAAGAAAACGTGGCCCTTTAAGAAAACTACGTCGAAGTAGCCGTAACCACACAGTCCTAAAATGGCAAGGTAAGCTTTTTACGATATAATAGGATCTAAGAAGGACTCTACTTTTGAATTTAGATGAACAGAGAGAATAACAATTCCTTTGCCCACTTTTCTTAACAAAATATGCTTGTGAACCCTGGTTAATTCTTAGTAAAGTGGATATTAAGCGCAGGTCACACTAGAGCGATTTCGGATAGGATTACGGTCCTGTCTTTGTGAGTTTTAGTTAAAATCTTCTCCAATCTTGGTCGGAAAGAGCCAAAAATTTGCCAACCTTTGTAAATATATGATTAACGTCACAGAACTACGAAAATAAAATGTAAACTAATTATTTCGTGACGTCACATCGGCAGACAGCGTTTATCGGACACGCGTGCAAAAATCGGATTGATTTTCGAACAAATACCGCTCTGTTGAGAGGCACCGTATAAGTTATTTAATGGTAGCAGAAGACTTCATCATGAGACAAACTAGGATCAGTTATCGATATAGTGTGACAATCCTTAGAACTAAGTCTGAATAAAAAACTATTGGTCCGATTTAGAAAAATTCGGATCGGATTTCGGATTGAAAATCGCTGGTGTGACCTGCCCTTTACTTGGATGTGGTTCAGATGTCCTTGATTACTGGTCTTTATTGGAAATGTTAATATTAAATCTAGAAACTAAAACGTTTTATAACCTCAATATAACAGAACAGGCATATGCTACTTGGATAATACAAAAATCGTGCAATATTTCTCACCCTGAATTTCAAAGATATTTTTAGTAATTGTTATGAGTTGTTTAATTTTAACTTTTATGCTACCCACTACTGTTTCTGTGTCTCTTCTTCAGATGCAAAATGTTGGAAATCATTACTTTCAGGCTTCCATCATTTCAGGATTTAAAAAGTAAGGTTTTTCCCTGGAAACTTTATATGCAATCAAAGATTTCCTTTATACAATTGTTAAGTTGAAAAAAAAGTTGAAAAATGATTTTACTCTTTTCAATGGAACATTACATGTAAAAATGATCAATGAAAGATTTAAAATAACAAGGAAGGAATAAATGACTTCTATGGAGACACCTGATACCATATTGTGATGTCATAGAATCGTTGCTAAGCTACCAACTGAGGTTATTGCAATTAAGTGAAGCAGTCAATAGATAATGGCTTGTGTATGAAATGTTTGGTAAATGCATTTATGCTGTTTTTTGTGATTTTGGAGCCAATTCGTGCAGTTAAGTAGATGGATCGCAACTTGATGACCTACACATATTGTGCAAGAAGGGGAGAGGGTATGGAGTGGAGGTGGAGGGGGGGGGGGCTATATGACACTTGGAAGAAGACAGTAATGTGATACCAGCATAAAACTTTCACCGATCAGTTTTGTCCCTCCCTCCCCTATTTTGGTCTGTCAATAGGTTTTGGAACCTTGGTGTAATCTTGAAAATTGTTCACGGGAAACAGGTTTATTTATTACACAAGAAATCTGA
This sequence comes from Holothuria leucospilota, assembly GCA_029531755.1. Classification (NCBI taxonomy): domain Eukaryota; kingdom Metazoa; phylum Echinodermata; class Holothuroidea; order Aspidochirotida; family Holothuriidae; genus Holothuria; species Holothuria leucospilota. The sequence goes on from CM055962.1 coordinate 63,410,583, forward strand.
AATCTGCAGAAACAATTTTTTCTTTGGTTCTTCCTGTACCAGCAGGCAAATGTATTTAAGTCGGCAAGGTTGGTTGTGTTATTTGTAAAATGATCATTGGCAAATTACATGTATACAGTATCAATACTTGCCTATTAGTCTGGGGTTCGTCAGCAACATATTTCAATTGTCTTATTAATTAAATCATAGTCAAAGGTATTCTGAAGTGAACATACGTCAGAAAATTGAACTATTATGCAGAAAGTTTGAAAATATGTCAACTTCACACTAGCACTGAAACATAGTTCATAAAAATGAATGCATTCTAACCAAATTGCACAACCTGGGTTCAGTACTGTACTCAGCATCATGTGAGTCACACTTTCTTAAACTCAAAATTAATCCAAGTTATCCAGACTTGATGCTAGCAATCATCGTGGATACCCATTACTAATTGTGATAACCAGAAATAGCTCCGACTAATTACCCTCATTTGCTAAGCAGTGGTTAATCCATCACAGCATAAATATGAATGATTCGCAATGGATAAGCTTCTACCTTTTTCTCATTACAGTATCTCCAGGGCCTTTTTGAGAATTTTTTAGTGGAGGGCCATTTAATGAAAGGGACCATCTAAGCGGAGGGCCACCACTGGTTGGCACATTGTCTACGAAGAAAATTTTCAGAAAAATGCCTGTCCAGAGTGCCAGAAATGGCACTTCCCATGGCTTAGAAGTAAATTAGGTTGTTAATTTTTATTATCATTGTCATCATTGCATGTTTTTAATACATGACAAAAAGGGAGGGGTAAGGGGGAAAATGAGCTGAGTGGGTGGTCTGTGTATGGGGCTGGGGGAGTCCCCCAGTATGTATGTTAAAAAAGGCCCTGAGCATCTCATGCAAAACAGTTTAAATCCTAAGGGTAACGAATTAGGTTCTGATGTCATAAATACCAGACTAAGGACTAAGGACATGAAAGGATGGATATCATACCTTACTTCACCTCCTCCCCCAAAGGACTACCACGCTTCTTCCTCTACCTCTTTATGTCCACCCATGTCTCTCTCCTCCATGGACCTAAAACCAATCGTTCCATGTTTGGCAGAAAGTGCGATGAACTTAGTGTTCATAATTTTTCACGGCTACATTACCCCTCATAATAGGTCCATTAAAGTACCCCTTCAAACAGGGTTTGCGTTTTACGCCGAAACAGGCGTTTTTTACGCCGATGGAAATTTTACTTACGACCAAAAATACAGTTCAGTCGTAAATATAAATTTTGACTTGCCCAGCTTTACGACAGGAAATTGAACTCAGTACCACTCACTGGTCTGCTGAATTATAATATTGTTCACACTTACACATTCCACTAGTTTACCGTAACGATAAAAAACTCTAAAACTGGTAGCATACATTGCATTGAGGGCAGGATCTACTGCGCTGCTGTACATGGGTTATTCTAGTACTGGTACTATAGTAGACTAACGTTAGACTGACGAGTGCTCACAACAAATTCTTCGTAAAACGTGTGCGCAGTCTGTAATACTTGGGCAGTTGGGCTGCCCTGGACACATGTGATACAACATACAATGTATGCATACTGTATGTACACTTGGAAATCCATTTGTCATTGTGTGTGTGAACTAATATTGCTAACGTTAGGTAAAGCTACACCTGTTGCCAGATCATACACAGAATGTATTGGATATTTTCGGTTAAATTTCTCTTTGAGGGAAGTGAAAATAATTTTTATTATCCAAGGATCGTTTCTCATTATAAAAAACAGATTGGTATTAAATTATTTCATTCACACTTGAATTTATCGATAAGTTGCGCTAACGTTATTGTAGGCTATAGCCTACAGGCTAGGCTAGGCCTAACGCTGCCGTTTACGGCTTATCGCGGTAGGCATTGTATATTAAATCATTCACGCCAGAAATTTTAAAAATTACGACGCGAAATTTTGAATGGTCGTAAAAAAGAAAATACCATCACGAAAAATTACGACGACTTTTTCAGAGAAACGCAAACCCTGCCTTCAAACACACCAAGACTTGCCATTTATGGTAAACAATTGCTTGCAGAGCACATACACTCACCTAAACTGACATTCAGGTGAGCTATAAAACACTCATCTTCGATACAAAACACACCTGCCTTGGTATCTATCAATGCTTTACCACACACATAATGCGGGACAAAACGGGTTGCCTAACCCTCATTGAGTTAGTTTGATGAGGTTTAACGTCCCAGTTTCCAACCAACTGGTTCAAGTCGAGACGACCACGGCCTTTTTTCCAGTTGTGGCTCACTGGCTTGTTTTCCTACTCCATTGCTTATGCTAAGCACCAAGCACGAAGGCAATAGGTTCCATTTTTACAGTCTTTGGTATGACCCGGCCAGGATTTGAGGTGAGCGGTTTTGTACTTGCCTTTGCTTTTCAAAACAAAAGGTCTTCAAATTGGCATTTGAAGTGATGACATTTGAAGCAATGAAACGTACCAACCACGGGTTCGGGGTTTGATCCCGAAGGGGTCAAGGTAAGGTGGTTTTTTCATCCAAGAGCAAATCTATGGTTTCCCACATGAACTGGTCTTTCTACAAAAAAAGGTCTATATTGTTGAGTTGGTTAGCCACCCGACTTAAAGTTGTCATTTATAAGCCATAGGCTTCTCCTACATTCATGGTGGCTTGGTGTCATAAAACAACCACCCTTCAAGGCCTGTACTGTTTTAATAGCCTAAATCCATCCATCCTTCACATGAAAACAAAACAGTGTTTGCTTATGTTTGCTTAAAGTGGAATTTTCTTCTTTTTTTGTTAATGCTTTCTCCTGATTTCTTTCAATTCTATGTAAAAGGTCACTTTATGAGATTTTTTGTATTTTTACATCTTCTTCTCTTTTCCATCGTTGTTTGCCATTTTTCTGTATCATGGAGTACCCGTTAGTATATTGTAAACCTCTTGCAACTACCAGGTTTGTGTACAAGATGATACTCGATCCTGAAGGGAAACCCATCTCTTGAACATCTTTGAGCAGTAAACATGTCATGATCTGTCTTGACAGTTCTGAGACAGACATTCAGTAGTCAAACTTAAATATCAATTAGAATGCAGTACTGAAATCTCTTTCATCTTGTCACTGGCTTCTGTTTCTTCTCTGTGTTTATGAGTCTTTTTCATGTCTTTCTCCCAGGCTTGTCGATGTAGCATAAACAGCTTCATTGCTGCCTGGGCATCTTCCACCTGTACAAGGAATTGTTTAATATAACTCACTGGTATACTTCTACTAAAGTACTCTTTGAATGCATGACAGCACATATGCAACATGAAAAAAGTGAAACTTAAATTCACACCAACCAGTTCATTGTTTCCAAGACTACAGGGGAGAGATACTGATTTCAATCCTTGAGGGTAGAAACAGAAGAAAAAGTTTCTTGTGGATAGTAACAAATAAAAAAAGCTGTTCCACTGTCTCCATACATACATACCTAATTTAAGAGTAGGGGTATACCTTAAGAGGCACAGTAATGGGCAGGTAGACCCCATGTTTTTAGGGGGGAGGGGGGATTTGAGGTCTTATAAACTGATTGCAGGCTGAGGAAGCCTCTACCAAGAAAGGAAATACAAACACCTTGTTAAGATAGAAGTTAATGACCACACGTTCTTGTAACAAATGCTGCCTTGCATCACACTTAACATCATACATTTCTATTGCATGCTGCATGTATCAATCAATTTTGGAAAGAAATCTGTTTCCACAGGAGAGAACATTACTATGTATCATAATTTAATGCATCACCACACACAGAAATACCTTTTGGTATTTTAGATATACTTAAGCTATGTTCAAAGTGTACCTAAAATATTTAAGAGGTTGGAAAATGTATCTCGCCATCCAACTCCCATTTTTGTAGCTTTCTGTTGCTGAGATATAAAAAGTTGAAATTTATTCAGTTAATTTGAAAAACTGATCTCACAGTAATTTGTGATGTCCTTCTTGTACAACTCACATTACCTACCTTTCTTTCCTTTTGAAATTGAAATATTTAAATGACCTTGAAAATTGACAGTTTTCTTGCATTGTATGTTGTATGGAGAGGGCTTGTATTGTCAAGTCCCCCTATAATAGTAAGACGGTGATCACAATTTGGCACTAGGTGCAGTGGCTTCCGAAACAAGAAAAGCAAAGACGTTAATTTGAGTAGTACAAGAATAACATCACAAATTATTGCACAATCTACCATTTTAAATTGAGAAAACAAGGTTCAAAATTTTATATCTCAACCCATGAATGTCCTGTGAAGATGGGAGTTGGACCACTTGGATTCATTTGTCAAGCTTTGTAAGATATATTTTTATTTTTCAAATTTTAGACTTTAGATACACTTTAAGTAGAATAACACTATCCTTGTGTAATTACTTACAGAATCATGAGATGACCTCTGAACAGTAACATCTAAGATCATCCTACTCAGTTTTTTCAGGCTTGGTCTTTTGGTCTGTGAACATAAAAGAAATAATCTTATAGTGCACCTATTCTTGAATCTTTGGAACTCTAATTGATCTCCCAATGTAGCACAGTGACTCATTTTCATACATACAATGACAATTATTATTTTCATACAAAAGAAACAATGAAATAACAATGACAGCTTTATATATGTTCTTGGTTCTCAATTATTTCCCACCAAGACTTGCTTTCAGGAAGTAAAACCCAAGGCAACCTAAAAAATGTGCACTGTCTGAATCAAGAGAAACACCATAATCACCATTCTCATGATAATTCATGGGTAAGGTGCCATTTTCCAAGCATGAAGACTTATAACAAGTCTATTATGATGTCATACACTCAATGCTTTGCAACAGCTCTATATTCTTATCAATGTTTGGCAATGCTTTGGTACGCATCTACAATTTAAAACATAATGTTCAGAAATGTACTTGCTAAGAGCAGCCTGACTGAAATTGAATACTGACAAGCACATGCTATTCCTTTGTGTTGAAAAAAGAAGACTCTGGTCTAAATCTTGAAATGAGCTGTTTGAAGGCGTCTTTGATAGTCCTATCAATTGTTTAATTTTTTCTCCTTTTTCCAGCAGGGGTATACCATGGTAGTGCTTATAAACTCAATGCATATCACTAAAAGGTATACGCACCCCACCCCCCATCCCCCAGTAGCCTTCTGGACTTACAAGGGTCAAAGGAGTCTATTACACAATACTGAACATGAGCTGACTGAATAGAGTTACCATGAGTTGATGTGTTTTGAAAATGGCTGCTTACTTTGTAAATCTTATGAGCTATGATATTTTTACAACTAAAGAAGATATTTAGAAGGCGTTTCTTACATCATGTATACAACTCTGCTCTCTTCTTTCTTATGTAATACTGAAATTTGAAATTTTCTTCCTTAAGAGCAGTAGCAAATGTCAAATTGTAGACAAATATTTGGTTAACAGGTAAACTTCCAGCTGACCTGAGTAGGGCTCATGAGCCATAGTTTGAGACCCAGTGCTTTAATTACGCCAAACAAAACTGCAGTTCACATAGAGTGAATGGATAATTCATTGAAACTCATGTTACATTACATCTCATTATTTCAAGCAAGTTTAACATACACCAACACCATTCACTAATATGAATGAGAAGCTTTTTAGTTTTCTTTCTAAAAAGCTCAAATGCCCTCCAAAAAATCTCCATCTCAAATTCCTAAAACAAACCACCCTGTCCAAGGCTTCTTATGTCCATGTTTGAAGGAAAGAAGCAATTGCCCCAAACTTACTTTGACACATGAACTAAATGCTACAAATCTCCTCTCATTTCTACTGCAAGCATCCTTCGTAATGTTTCAGAACACAAATGTGACATTCTCAAGGTGCACAAAGGAGTTATTTCGAAAAAAATTTCAAAATTCAGTTAAAAAATTGTTCCTGAATGATATAAAAGAGCCATTCATGAATCAGAATACCTGGGTATAATAAGTCGATTCGGTGTGAGTGCATTTTCTCCTTTAAAGAAAATATTGCATATGCATGAATCAGAACCTTTTCGTACCTCAAAAACCCTGATTTAAAGGCACAGCATGATAGGCAATTCAAGAAAAGGTACCTGGTAACTTTATTTTTAAAGAATACTGTGAACACATATAGACGTTCACTGCTTTCATGTAGCTCACGAATAGTTTGTGCAACTTTCAAATATTCAAATGATGCAACATTCATAACTCTAGTAATATTCATAAAATTTAGGACTGTGAACGTTTAGCAAAATTACTAAACGTTTAATCGCAAAATTTTGCGATCGTTTAGCGATTAATCGCAAGCACCTATGATCAACATAGAGACTTTAAACAAGCCCTTGAACATGATGAATATGTATAATGCGTTACTGACGTCCGGGGGACATAGTTTCCATGAACCACAAAAACGGATCCTCATAGAACTAGAAGCTCAACTTTGGTGCTGTATTTTTACGTGTGTGTCATTTGTATAATTATGTATTCAACATTTTCAAAAAGAGTTAAAGTGAACATCTAATTTTCTGTAATGACTGCAGATTGTATATTATTTCGTACGGAAAAACGAGTTTTGCGATTAATTGCTGGTAGCTTTGTACTAAACGTTTATTACACATGCGATCGTTTAGCGATTAATCGCTAAACGGTCACAGCCCTAATAAAATTTGAGGAAAAGTGACTATTTCTGTGCAATACTGATGTAATGAAAACACAATATTTCCTTCTAAGCAAAATCCACTCCCTGATGTCTACAAAAAACCATGTGACCATCAAGAGATACCACATTAACAATGTTAAACTGCATCATATAAATTTACTACAGTTTTGTTCATCCGGTACATTTACACAGACTATTAGGAGAGATGAATAAAGGCAGGCTATTACAAGCTTGAAAACCTAACAACTACTTATTAATCTTTAACAGCTAATTAAGTTTTGATAAAGACTGAATTCATTTCATCATTTGCCACACACTACAAACCATTCAACCTCATTTGTATTTGTCACCCCTTAGCATGAAATATGCTTAAAATATTGAACTTTACCTTACAAAGCTCTTGGAATGGTTTGTACGTAGATGTATCTCTTATCATTGACCTTTTATGAGATAAGAATAAAACCTGGAAGAAACAAGATATTCTATTGATCAATACTCTAGAAGAAAATGTGAAATTTGACTTTTTAAATCATTATACATGATAGAGGTAAAGTTGTTCCATCGCACTGTGCATGCAGTAAATACTGTACTTGCATTCCTGAGAAAAAAAAAACTGTTTTCAGAACACAATGTAATGGCTTTGTACTAGCAGAAAGAACCACTTTAGGCAAAATTACAGTATGAGCAGTGGCAGTTATTGAGGTTGGGGTGATATGGAGGCAAAGTACAGTATACCCTTCCCTTCCCCCCCACACCCCCACCCCGAACCAATAAAAAATCACCTGAAGATCATGCCACTGTGACTTCAGGTTTTGATTCTCTCAACATTAAAACACACATTCTCTATGAAGTGGGAGTAAAACTATTTTTAAAGTACAATGAAGTAATACTCGACTATTTAGAGAAACAAGCTTCTTTCTCCATCCCTGTCTGTATGGAGGCCAGATACCCCAGTACTGATATCATTAGCAATGCAATAGACCTATGCTTTGATAAGGATTTAATAGTGCATGAAACATGGTGCGATACTGTATGACAAACTTGGTGAGACATAATCTAAACATTTGCAGATATAAAAACTATTCTTGATGAAAAATATGCATATTGCATGCAACCGTGGAAGCTACAGTATTAGGTTGCATCTAAGAGGTATGCTTTAGTAAGATCAGCATCAAACGGTCTTGGGTAATTTCTGAGGCCAGAGGGTATGAGGGAGAGGACAGGGAAGACACTTCCCAATAAGGCCAGGGCCACACCAAAACAGCCTCAAGGTGTACCTGGGTCTAAAGACCTCCAGCACTGACATCCTAGTGGACAAAATGGACAACAAATTGACATTCATTGTCAATGAATACTAAGAACTTAAAGGGGATATGCCACCCCCCCCCCTCCCCCAAACCAGGGAGTTTGTATCAACTCTCTGCCCAAACATATTTAGGAACAACCCTAGAGTTCTAAATATGGTTGAGAACTGCACTATGATTGACATTCATTTAAACAATACAGTTTCCCTCTGGTTGGTAAACAATGATTTGTACAGTCAGTTGTGTTCCCAATTATGTTCACATGCACTGTGTTTGACAATATTGCCTTGAGTTATTTAAACTCAGTGCAGGCTACTGTGGCTCTGTCTTAGAGATGTACTAGACAGAAGGTTTGGTTTAAATAGGAGGGGCTAGAAGTTAACTTAGTAGGGAGAGTTGTTTAATACTGTCTGGGGTGAGATTAGAGAACCTTTCAGCTTCACAATGTGAGTGCTAAATTTAACCTACTCCTCTTGACTACTCAAATCTTTGCAGGCCTACCAAAGAATGATTTCTATTATACTTACCTTTAAGTCGTTTTGGACAGCATGTCCAACCAAGATCCTACCCTTAATAATATCATAGACTTCCTTCTGAGCAGTGGCAAAATCCTCCGCTGAAAAAGTAATGATTTTCATTGAATAAACTAATTTGAATGACACTATGAGATATTAGTAAAAAGCAAAGTTTAAAATTATTTATCCATTGTTACATTAAACCTTCACCAGATGCATCCATTTCAAGTCATATAATCTCTGGCCTTGATTAATTCACTGGAGCCCCAGCCCCCTCTCCAACAAGCAAAAAATAGCTGCATCAGCCTGCATGTACTTTTTTGTTGAGAAGCACACACTTAAAAAGAAATACACTTCTTGAAAAAGGGTAAATGAAGACAGTTTAGTACTTGCCCTTTTTAAGTCCTAACTAGATGTCAATAATTCCTGTACCATTTACATACAACATAAACATTTTCTATAACTGTAAAATGTACATCACCATCTTTGCATCATAAGCTTTAATACCATGTTCCTTTCTAAATAATAAATACATCAAATTTTCCTGTCATAAATCTGAACATATTACTCTTACCATTCTTCAGTTTTTCTGGTGTAATGCCACTGACAGAAGTACGATAATCTGTGATGGATTCACTAGGAGCAACAAACTTGTCATAGATGCAGGAACCGTGTTGGTTAACCAGAGAGACTCGGGCCAACATGTGATCTTCACCATTAGGACCAATACCAACCATTTCGCAGTCAATTCCAATGTATTTTGTTAAACTGTGGAATAGATATTGCTGAATTACAATACAGTAGTAGAATTTTTAAATGCCTTACAATTCCCAGATACAAAAAATGGCCCGCAAAATCACTGAAAATCTTGCAAGAAAAGAACATCTAACTCAAAATAACATTCACTTCCAAATAAAAGCTGGCAATCAATTTTTTTCAGCCTTTTTGATGAAATGGTTGTCAACATATGCCCTTACAGAAAATTCAGTGTGTTCTTTTACACTTAGGCCAGCCTGTCATCAATATTTGTTGAGATGTGCATCAACACCCATGGCCTCCCCAAGCTGTGTGAAGTGCTATCCACAAGAATAATGCTCTTGTCAGTGCCTGTACTCTACTACAGATGGGGGTAAGAGCCCTCTTTGCTTATGAGTCCAGTTAACTGACCACTAACTTAATTCTAATAGGTTCTAATATTTTAACCACTCATGATCCCAAATGACCATTGACCTCCACCACAAGCAATAGGGATCATCTACTTCATATTGAACATCCACATGTCAAGTATAAATTAACCCAATGCTTACTGTACCTACCTTGAGATACTATACCATGTTTACAAGCACGTTTTAAGAGTTTTACTTTCTGACCTCTGTTGACACCAAACGACCTTTGACCAGCACAAAAAATACTAGGGATCATCTACTGAATATGAGCCATCCACATGCCATGTATGAGATCCCTCAACGTTACCCTTCTTGAGATATCCTGTTTACAAGATCTTGACCATTTAAGGTCTTGTAATCCTTAATGACCTGTAGGGATCATCTATTGAATATGGGCCATCCACATGCCAAGTATGAGATCCCTCACAGTAACCCTTCTTGAGATACCATGTTTTAAAGGTTTTGACCTTTTGTCCTGTCATGAGCCTTAATGACCTCTCAATCTTTACCAAAAATAATAGGGATCATCTACTGAATATGGGCCATCCCCATATGAGATCTCTAACAGTTACCCTTCTTGAGGCATTATTTACAAGATTTTGACCTTTTGACCTCTTGTGACCCTAAATGACCTTTGACCTCCACCAAAAATGACAGGCCCCATCTACTGAATATGAGTTATCAACATGCTAAGTATGATATCCCTCACAGTTATCCTTCTTAAGGTATGGCTCTGTTCCCTCTGTAAAAATGTCAAACTTCCAGTAATTTTCCTTTAAATTTACACAATATGTCACACCAAAGTGCTCAAGGATCACATATTCAAAAACTTCCCCTCCCCCAGAACAGCCATCTGAAACAACAATCAGACCCCTAGCTGAGAATAGCTTCCTATACCCATGCAAGGTTTTCAATGTGAGTCTGTGACCTTAATTTGATTTTTTTCTCATATTTTTTCTACATGAATCATGTATCAACAAATCTCACATGATGGTGTTATTACTTTCTCACCAAGTTTACAAACATAAACTGGCTGCAAGAATGGTTATAAACATGGCAAACAGTCAGAAGAATAAAGTCACAATTTTTTGCATTTCAAGATGAGAATAATCCACCATATGCCAGCCACATGTCAAGGAATGAGATACTGAGTACACTGTTGGTATTGGGTGGGCCATGTTGGTATAAGGTGGGCAGGGGGGGGGGGTGCTACTACCTACTTCCCTGTCCACATATTGAATTATTCATACTTCAAAATATTTCAGTTAATGATTTTGTAACAATACATATGACACACCTACACCCCTGCAAATATACATGGATGTACACATTAGAAATCTCAGTATACACATTAGAAATCTCAGTATACAGCTGTAATGTGCAGTAACTGTTCACGACACCCTATATAGTATCTTATAACCACAACTGAGCTTTGTAAGAAGTAACTTCGCTAAGTCAAAAAGCCGTAAATTGATAATAGACCTGAAGCACATAATGTCATAGAGTCATAAAAACTTAAGAATGGGAACTCAGATAAATCTATTAAAGTTTATGCACACCTACCAGACTCCTTAATTTCCTGAGGAGTGTAATTTGTAGCACACCTGGGAAATCTAAAACTCAAGGCCTGAATACAGCATGTCCCCCACTGTGATGGTTACCTATATCAAGTAGTTGATGATGCATAAGGCCTATTCTATCCTACAATCTGTAGACTCACCTGGTAGAGGGAGTTCCCCCTTTTATAAGATCAGGATTTCCCTCTTTCCTTGTCTCACTCTTTGATGTCATTTCATCATCCTCCAAGAGTTCAGGATCAACATCGTCAAACCAGATTTCTTGATGCCTATCCAAAGGAGAAGCAAAAAGCAAAACTGACACTGAGGTTTTTGCAGAGATTTCAAGTTTAACAAACATGCAGCCAGAGCTTAAGCTGATATATGTGTTGCCCTAATGAGCAAAACTTAAGTTTCTCATTGTACTGTAACAGTTTTAGTGTTCCAGAGCAATGTATCATACAAACAAAGTTGCATTAAAGCACTGAAATTGGTAAATCGAAGGTCTGATTTTAGAAGTTTGCACCACATAGTTCAAATTAGAATGTTTCTCATTATAATGCATAATGGTAGCCTACTACTTCACTATATATACAATTTGCACATTGTATCTGAGCCAAACATTGTACATTCTTCAAGGCTAGAATTCAATGCTTCAATTTAGCTGGCTGTACAGGTCCAAATGCCAATTACAGTAGCTATTAAATCATACTTGGCAGTGAGATTCCCAAGGGACAAGTTCACTGGGCCTGTTTATCTTAGGATGGGCAATAGAGATTGAGAAAGTCAAGTCAGTATGTTTAACTTCCCAGTCTCACTGGCCATGCTTGCTAGAAGAAAGTGCAATCCAGCCCCTGCACACTTGTGGATTGTGTGGCAAATATAATACAGTAGAAATAGGCAACACTTAACAGTGCTCCTCAAATCAGCCCAAACAGGTAACTTTCTTCTATGCAGCACTTTGAATTTCAAAACACAAACTTAAAATTTACATCATAATTTAACTTTTCTGCTATTTCTTGCAATGGTTTTCCCCTCTCTTACAATAAACACCATTTCAAGGGTTCTCAAGTGTTTTGCACCACAAGCCAATTTTACTTGAGTTTTTACTGTCAACTAATTGTTGTATAGCCAGAACTTAAAGCAGCAGTGTGATTTCTTATTTATATTTTGGGGGGCTGGAATCTTTGGTACACCATATTAGTCTACTTGTGGGCCACAAATGTCATCACAATAGTACCATGATTTAAACACTGAATACTTTTGTAAGAAACACTGATCATTAATATCTACATTTGGGATTCCTAGGGTAAGGGGTGCACTCACTTCACTGTGTGTGTTTCAGATCTCTGGTCTATACCCACTTACCTGGTACCTTCACTATTGTTTGTACCAAATATGTAATAGTAATAATAGTAATAATAGTGTACTTGTGGGCCACAAATGTCATCACAATAGTACTATGGTTTAAACATTTAATACTTGAAACACTTCATTTAATACCACATTGCCCCCTGTGGGCTGGGGGTTGTAGAATATGCCCACAGTATTCCCCACCTGTCGTAAGAGGCGACTAAAGGGGAGGACTTGAAATGAATTTTTTATCTAGTTGACACTATATAACACATTCGTGTTGGTGTGTCATTAAATATTATCTAACTAACTAACAAATTTAATACCACATTTGGGATTCCTCGAACACTGAATTTGTATGTCCTTCAAATATCCTGTTTTACACAACCAAGCTATCCATTTTTAACCTGGCAAGTTTTGAATCTCATCCACACACACACACACACAAATGAAACAGCTCTTACGTAAATTGCATTTCTTAAGCATCCCTTGAGTCTCATCTTACCCCTTCAAACCTTCTTCCATTTGACCCAACTTAACTTTCTTGCCTTCTTCCCTGAGATTCTTGTTTGGTTGATAATTTATTTTCTGCCAAAACAAAATCAACAGTACAAACAACTGAAATACAAACAGCATACGAAATTTACACAGTAACTGGAAAACATTTGATACATTTTTCCAACACCAAATTTACTCTCAAAAAGATTGTTTCACTTTCCATTCATCTGAACTTCTAACACCAGGTAGTTCTCTCTGAAAAAGGAAAAACTCATACAAAAAAGGAGTCTTAAGTCCTGATGTTGAGCTAATCTAATAAAATGCTCTAAAGTTACATGTCAACATACAACACCACAACAAATGACAGCCCATAAAAACATAAATTTCAAGTGACTCAAGTTTAATAGACTTAATCACCGCATCTCTCCCACAACCCCCTCCAACCCAACCCTCCACCTCCAACACTCCACAGCAACCCTACTACTGTACCCCACCCACACCACACCCCACCCCCTCTATACACAACCACTCTCCAATCTCTTACATTCTAAGCCATAGGCCTACTCTCTGTAAAAGATGAAAGTTGGACAAATATGTAATGAAAAAGTAAAAGAATACCTTCATCAAGGCCTTCCAGTTTTTATCAACTTCAACATCTTTGTTTGTGTCATGTGTCTTGTCACCTGACCTGGATGTATCACCTTTTATCTGCATTTTTGCACTCCAGGGTTCTTTTTTGCATTTCTCAGACTTATTCACATTTTCTTCTGGCCCCTTACTTGGCATTTTCAAAACAGCACTTTTTTCTATATTACTGGAAGTGTATTCATCTACCAAAGATGTTTCTCCAGCTGTAACTACAAGATGTGATATACTGCCTTCCAAATCATTTTTTCTCTTGTGACGCTTTCTCTTAAATCTTTTCGTCCTCCGTCTTTGTTCAACACTAGTTCTTTCTTGCTCCTTATCTTTTCCAAATGTCCCTTGTCCATTTAATTGTAACTTTTTCTTCTTCTTTTCCAATTTCTCTTGTTTTGCTGCCTCTCGTTTCAGTTTTCTTTTCCTAGCTTGCTTACTCGCTATCACCTCTGATATAGAGTCTGTTCCTATAGCACCAGTTCCCACCCCTGTGATACTCTTCTTTACCTCTCGTTCTTTCTCTCTGCCCTTTGTTATTACTTCTTCTTCAGCATTGCTTTTATCTTTATTATTACCTAGTTGCTTTTTTCTCTTTCTACCTTTCTTACTGCCATGCTTCATATACCACCAAAAGTTTGAGTTTCTCTGATTTGCATTTGACTTGCTGGGGCCGCTCATGTTCTTCTGGTTTAAACCTTCCACTGAGTTTGAAAAGTCCTCTGAGAAACTATGCAGTATCAATGAGAAATCTGCCACGAATATCCAGAAGAATAAATGAAGTGCAGCAAGGCAGATTAACAATTCAGATCTTCTGTATCTGTGGGGAAATAATAACAAGAGAACAGATACTGCATCACATACTACTCAAACAAAACACAGAAGTCTGTAAAAAAAGTATTCTGAATAGAGAAAAAAAGAGTAAAAAAACTAACACTCACAAATTTAAGGACACAGGTGCATATTACTAGCAAAGTCCTACTGTAAAGTACAAAAGACTCTTCTTTCCAAGCAACAACATAAAAATGTACCAACCCTGTACTAACTAGTGTGTACAAAGAAATGTGCCAGGGCCATAACTACTTAATCAAACCAAAAGGGTTGAGTCAGGAGGCGGGGTTTCCATGCACCCTACAGTATGAACATATTTTTCAATTTCTAACTTACATGTTTGTCATCTATGAAGTGTCTGGTTTAAAGAATTTTGATGTTCCCAAAATGGGTGTCTCAAAGTATGGTGGGCTTCATTTGGCCCACAGAGCCTTGGATTTCTGATGAATAAAGGTAAATTGGCAAAACCTTTGCAGTAGACTTCATACAAAGAAAAATAACGACCATACTTAATAAAAGTGGCTGATTTTGGCTTTTGGAATTATTTAGATGACCGTTTCAAAGACTGAAGGAATATGAATGCCATAAAGTAGGCAAAATGTGATAAACGTATGAAATCTTCATTCAGTTTGTAACAAAAATGTCATTTCACATCATAACAATGGTTGGTGGGATTGATGGAACCACCTGGTTACCCCGTCATTTGATGAAACAAAAACTTTCTGATGCCTCGTCTCCTTAATGAGGTTTTATGATCATAAGCGTATGAGGCGTGGGGGGGTGGGAGCAGGGGGGCATATGACCTCCCAATTTGGGTGAAAATAGTGGATCCATTTGGGCAAATGAGACAGTCAAGAAAATAAATTATGCCCTTTTGCAACCAACACAGTGGTATAAAAATTCGGGCAACTTGGTCCAAAGTTCTAAATTCAGGCAAGAATTATCCCCGACCCCCTGAAAAACTGACCCCTGTATGCCTATGATTATGATGTTGAAATTAACTGATGCTTAATGCATGTGCTTGGTTCTTACACTCAGGACTGTAGTGCCTGACTTTGTCAGATATTAAGAGTTAGGGGAAAGTAAAATGACATTTCACAATCAGGAACCTCAAAATAATAAACTACCTCTCAAATTATTGGTTGAACTGAAAAAGTTTTTCAGATGAAGTGCAGATAATGAAGATCAAATGAGTTATGAGGTCAAAAGGGGTAAAAAGTAACAAACTACTGTATGACCCCTGACTCAGATCTAGGCTATGTCTATTTTTAATGTAATTTTGAGCAGTACTTAACAAGAAAATTTGTCCCAAAATGATTGAATGTTTTATTTCTGTGCATTTCTTTATGCAATGTAAGGTCCCTATAAAATGTTTGAAGAATATTTTTGAGGAGCCGTGTCAAATGAGAAGTTGACTAATGTCAGACTTGTAGAGAAACTTCCATTAAAGGACCAAACACTGCAATCAGTCCATAGGTGACAATGAATGTACATAATTTATCAACTTTATCCATTTGAACCTACAGTATACCATATTAATGGAACACAACATTTTACAGCACTACAGTATAGTTGAGTAAGTTTACTTTGAAAGGGAAAATACAGTACACACTGGATATGCATTTTCCAGATCAAAACTGTCAGAAATGGGGACTGACATTAGGAAACCCATCATAAAATTGCTCACAAATGCTAGACGTTCCCTGAAACCACCTCCAAGGAAAATGTAACCATTCACCACTTAAATACTATTGCCTAGCATTTAGCAATGATATTTGCACCGAAAAGGATTATTTCTTACAGATTTACTCCAGATTGTCAGGTAAGACTATTTCAACTTCAGAATAAGCAAGATAGCACTAGAGATGAAGTGTTGCCAACATTAGGGATGCACTCCATCCAAAATTTAAGAAGCACATAACTAACTGATATATATTTCTTGAATTCTTGCCAGACTAAGTTTTTGACTACTGTAAATCAAGGAGTAACAATTAGTATTCATGGTATTATGGTGGGGCTGGGGGGCCACTGTTGGTGAACTTACTGTGATTTGGGGTAATCTGAAAGTAGGGTTGAAATCACTCAAAACAACCTTTTTTAGTTCTTTGCACGACACAAATCCATTAAACTATTCTAGAAGGAATAAGAGTTACTAAAGACATACCTTTCTGTATTGTTCTTTCTACTGAAAAGAATGTAACTCACGTGCCTATATGTTCAAGAAAATTCAAAATTTATACAGTAGAACTGTAACTAATATTTGGAGCAACTGTAAAAGTATGTCCATGGTATTGAGTTTGTAGGAAATTTTTTTTAAGCATCCTTCTTAATATTTGCGTCCGTAATAGCTAACATACTCAAAAGATTTGTAGGATGACAGCACTGGAATTTCTTGTATTCCTATTTGCTACAGTATGTTACCGTACAGTAGTTCCCAATATGTTTTGTACAGTATGGGAAACTGGTGAACATTCAAACTGACCCCTACCTGCAGTACCACCACACTCTGACATTAACAAAAAAAAAAGAAGTTGGCTTGAAATGAAAAGGAATATGGACGTTGAACTTTTCATTCATATTTGCTGGACCTACGGATGTTAGGCTAACAGATTTTGAGTCATTCCATTTCCCATCTGTGTACAGTGTTAACACGGGGCTTCCATTAGGTTTTCTTCCCCAGGGGTCCTCAAACCCATGCATACTTGTATGTGGGGGTTCCGGCCTAATAATGGGGGTCCCTAGCCAGGTCCTCCAGTAAAATTCTGTCAATTCAGTGGCACTATCATTGCTGATGACTTGTGTTTCTTTCATACATCGACAGAACGGGGCTGTACCTACATATTTTGCTGCTGGAGTAGAACACTGTAAAAGGGAACAGAGCACAGCCAATTTATTAATCCCACCCACTGCAGTCATTTTTTGAGGGTTCAGAAAAGTTGTGATTACTTTCACTGTTGCTGTCGTCCCAATGCAAACATTCACCGTAATCCATGATAGTCAGCCCCAGGAGTATTGGGAAAATTGTGACCACGTACTCCCCACGGATGCCTTATGTTTTCCAAGTTTCAAGATTTTGGCAAACCTCTGTGAAAAGGTAAGATGACCATCACCAGAATAGGATTTGAAGAAGTCTTTCATGAATGATGTTTTATTTTCTTATTGGTTTAAGTGTCATAAACAGTGTTCCTATTGTGTAGAAGCAAATACCTAGATGAGCAGTTATCGTAACATGGCTTGTCAGGGCCATTCGGATGTTTTTCAATATGCGAGAAATAAATTAACAATAAATGGATAGAGTAAAACTATAGATATTCATCCAGTGATAATTAATATATTAATAATAATACAATTTATTTTTTGTAAAGGGTTTGGACTTCAGGGCATCATATGGGGCCTTAGCCCTCCTTTGCCCTTAAACTTTTATGTTATATTACAGGGCAGTAGCCTGGGAGAAATCTCTAGGGGGGCAGATGATGACACTGTGAGGATCACCAAGTGCCGTGCCTGCAGATAGTTGACACCCTGGAGGATCCTTCCTTTTTTTACCTGTGCATGCATGCCATCCTGGGGGTGGGTGCTGAGGGGAGGGGTACATGTAATTCCTGGCTCACAGTACAGTACTGTACGTACAAAATTGTGCTGCCATTTGCAAAGCCTTGAACTGATTCTACTTTTACAAAATGTCCTTTTTAGTGATTTCTTCCTACTTTGGCTGGACGTAAGTCAAGAGGTGCTCTCTAAAAGGAAATGACACTATATGAAACTCTATATTCTTTGAGAAATTTTTGTCTTTGTGAGGTGGCTTGGATGTAAAACCATCTTTGGTAAAGCTCCTTAAAATGTAGAACTGACTATATGTTTAGGAACCCTCATTAATTAGTGATCTTTTTCTATTTTGGAAGGCTCAGCGGTGTAAGGATGATATCTCAGGGGAGGGATGACACCTCTACCCTCTGAGAAATTTTCTTGTTCCAAGCATTCCTCGATCTAAAATGGTGTTATCTTTGGGAAAGCTTTGGACTCAAAATATGATCTGAAATGTTAATTATGTGTTCACTGAATTTTTTGGCTGTGACATGGCATCCGTGCAAGGCCGGTACGCAGGTACGTGGTGCGGGCTTTCCCCTAGCACTGTTGGTACCCCACTGGGGGAACAACCATTGGTTGGCGCCTAGCCATACCTGTAGTGCAGGCCTGCAAGAAAATGTTTGGTCAAAATGTCGTCCAGATGAGAGGGGGAGGAATGACACAGTTTAGACCTTAAAAGTTGCATCTTTGCTTTTAGATTTAATGCTTTTAAAAAACAAGCTCAGATTTCAAGAAGAAAAGTTAGATTTGATTTAATGGGAAAAAGCATTCACCCGAAATTGGAATGAGTGTACACCGGGTATCCTATTTTATGGATGACTTTTGAGGACCATGTTACAACATATTTCTCACTGAGTTAATACTCACGTATAGAGTAACTCCTTGGATACAGTAACTTGAATATGTGCACAATACTTATGTCATAACATATCTAGAAAGAAAACTGAAATGAAATAACTGGACACTTGTGAGATTTAGCTGTTGTCTAAAATAAGTTTGCAGTGACTGCTTATAATGCCCTTTAGATTGAAAGTTTCTTTACCAGCTCATTTGAGTTCAGCTAATTATAGGTAATCATAGGCTATTTTATCTTTAGCCAGCATACATGCTGGTATACTCAAGCGATGCATCTTTTATGGTAGGAGAAAGAGGGTTTATTCCTCAGGGGGAGAAACCTGCCTAAGAATGAATCCACGGCGGGGGTCCGGGGTCCTCCCCAGGAAAATTTGGTAAATTGGACCCTTATGTGCAATTTCCCAGGTTTTGTGCCAGTCTATATTCCGTGCACTTCAATCTGAAGACCTTCGTCGTGGAGTTGGCCTTTTTTTTATGTTTTCTATTGTTTTTCTAGGGGTAGAGTAACTTCGGCGTGGGCCAGACATGGAATGCTCTTTGGGTTTTGTGGGCCTTAAAATGATAATATGAAGACTAAAATTTTCAGCATATTTGAATTTTTTCCTCAATTAGGCAATTTTCATTTTCATTTTGGAAATCTCAGGGGGGCAGTTGCCCCCCCCCCCTTGCAGGCTATGGCCCTGTACTATGTTATGTTGTGTTAAATACCTGTTCCAAGCTTTGGTCAGACCACATTTGGAATATGCTGCTAGTGTATGGAACCCCCCAATTGATACTGATTTATAAGAAAATGTTCTGAGGTGTGCAACAAGACTTATTCCATCTTTGAATGGCTTATCCCATTAAAAAATGCTGCAAAATTTAAACCTACCAACACACTGATATAGAAGGCAATGAGGATATATGACTGAAGTTTTAAAAATCTTTCTGGCATTTATGACAGCAAGATTACTGTACATACTTCTACTGTAACATGCTGAGTTTTAGTGCTCTAGATAGAAGTGACAGGCCTACTGTACCTAACAAGGCCATTCTGTTCAACTTGTGAAACATCACTGTCACTCAGATTTTACAAAATTTGCTTTTTAAAAATAGGATTGTTGATTCATGGAATAGTCTTCCTGCATCTGTCATCAAATCTAGCCTAGCCCAAACTCAGTTGCTACTTTTGAAAGAAGATTCAACAAATTTTGGAATAATCTGGATGTTAAATTTGCTCAAGATACTAGGCCTACCCCCTGTAGGTTAACTATCCTTTCCACTGTTGATTTTTAGAAGGTTTGCTGCACTTAGCTTTTTACATTGCTTTTGTTGTTGATGCTGATATAAAGGTAAGAAGCCTTGTAAAGCCAGCGTCCACAATTTATTATATCATATAGGCCTACCGTCTAACAAGTTTTACACTAGTATCAGTAGTAACTTAGGCCTACGGTGGGGCCTATTGACCCAGCTGCCGGGTCCCAATCCAGCTTTCTTATTTATCCGGCTCGGAAATCAACCAATTAGAGCATCCCGCGGCCAAATCACGGAAAGATTGGCAAACAGTCCAACAGTGCTAGTAGCACAGTAGAGTATACCTGCATGCATAAGAGTGTGTGTGCTAGCATAGTATAGTAGTGTATATGCATGCATATGTATGCATGTGGCACTGGCTAGCATAATAATACTACTCAGCAATTTAGAGTATAACCTGCATGCACTAACCACTGGCTTTACTTTAGCCTTTACTTTCAACATGAACACTTAAAAAGATGGATGTTGGAGTCGAATTTAAGTTGTTTTAGGCCTATAGTCTTAACAAGGCGATAGAAGATTACTCAAAAAAAGAATACTTTCATCTTTGTTATCGGTGATTGCAGATTAGTTGAAAATTTGTGCTGCAGTTTGCAGTGGTACCAATAACATATGTAGCCTACTATTCGTCCCCGGCAGCCGGGTCAATAGCCACTAGAACCTAGGCCTACCTCCAGTTAGTCCTTGAACAGGACCGTGTACTGCGTTAACGGTAGAACCTATTCCGTACCACGGTCCTTGTCCTGCCTACACAAAATTTCCGGTGGTTAGCCCGTCTGCCAGCAGACCGGCATTCCTCACAGCTTCAAATATTCACCTATGATTACCATACTTTCCATGAACGTTCTTTGTCATTGCATCTATGCTTCTTGACCAGTTTTTCTTGGAATAGCATACCTGCCAACTCTACTGATTTGGGCTGTAGAATACCGCTTTTAAGAGATTTGAACCGGCTACCGATTTTTCACTCTGATCTACCGATTTTTGGCAAACCTGCCATAAAATTTATAGAAAGTATGATTTAAGTTACACTGTGCTATTGAAGTGTGCGTGTTGTGCGTAATTCACCCTACAACAGCTCGGAAAATGTTGACAAAAATAAGTTCAGAGATATGGATTGATCGAAACCCGCACACGTAGGTACGTACGTATCAGTGCTGTAGTGAGACCAGAAATTGTCGGTCTCGTCTCGGACCCTCCGGTCTCGACTACAGCACTGGTACGTATGTATTGTGTTCTGCAGTAGTTATGTTAAGTACGGCACACGCGCGTATGGATAGTCCGACTGTACTGTATTCGATTATATCTTTTGCAATCAGAGCGTGCGGAGGCTCGCGGCCTGACAAGAACATACTTGCCAAATCTGTTGATTTGGGCGGTAGAATACCACTTTTTAGAGATATGAACCTGCTACCGATTTTTGGCAAACCTGCCATAGAATTTATTAAAAGTATAATACACTTTGCTGTTTAAGCGTGTGTGTTGTGCGTAATTCACCCGAAAACAGCTAAGAAAATGTTGATAAAAATACCATTCATCCATCAACCTTGAGCTGGGGAATATGCATCAATCGAAACCCGCGCGCGTACGTAAGTACGTTCTTGTGTACTATGTTTTGCAGTATGTTAAGTACAGCACAAGCGTGCATGGATAGTCCGACTGGATAGTCCGAAGTATTTGTGTATTTGATTTCTAATGGTTATTCCTACAAAGTAGTTCATAAAACACATAATAATATGTCTCCTTATGCATACAAAATACCGTATAAAGCAGAGATGTATTCAAGTCACTCTCAGCAAGTCAAGTCAACTGGAGCTATTTTAGGGATTCGAGTCAAGTCATTGACCAGAGTCGCCGTGATATTTCGACAGGGCAAATTTGCCAAGAATTGTTCAAGTTAGGTAGTGTTGGCCGGATGTGACTCGAGTCGCAACTTGAATGCAAGTCTGGTATAAAGTATGCACCAAATGACATATTTTCACATAAAAAAACAAGAGCTTCACACCGTGGGAGGGGGCATCCCCTTCCCACACCCTCCCCTGATCGCTAGCAAGCACACTCTGGCTCGGTCGCTTTGCTACTTTCCAATGTTGGCAAGTATGGAATAGAGGGGAGCAAGAAGGTGAAATTTGATGGTACAGTAAAAACTGACCTTAACACTAAGTGAGTTACAAGATTTTAGAGTGCCCGTGCAGTCACGTGACTGACTTTCCTGTAAAAAGTTGTAACCAGGATAGTATGCAAAAGGATACAGTATGTCGTTCTACCCACATTTTTCGACTTTGGAGAAAATATTTGTATATTAGAAATGGACCTTCACCTCAAATTGGTAGAAATCCTGCACTTAATTTCAGGAAATTGGACACCAAACGTGGAAGCGCTGCCACGAGCCATTCTGACAATATGGCTGCCGTTCTTTGACGAACGACGAAGCCAGTTCTGTGAGTTTTGGCCTTAGAACGCACCTGTGAGCTGTGTGAATGCACATTTTTCTACAATATAATGATAACAAACTTAACTGCATTGTTTTAAAATCGGAGAAATGACAATTAGTGTAGAAACGGTCAGTTTCTGATAAATTTTCCTCCGAAACCTTAACTGCGGGGTTTTTTGTGTAGGCAGGACAAGGACTCTAGTGCGGAGTAAAACAAAGTGTACGTAGCATAGAGTCCTGTTCAAGGACTAACCTACACTTATGTGTACCAATAGCGTGAAACACATTTATTGATGGTGGAAGCTATTTACCCGACAGTCGGGAAAATAACACGACTTTCCTTCCTTATTTTCCCGACGATTGGCCAAAGTGATGGCGCTATCCTAAATTTGTAGCTCTAAAAATACTTGCATAGAATGTCGGGAAAATAAGGTTAACTTTATTTTCCCGACAGTCGGGAAAATTATTGGACATCCTCATTTTCCCGACTGTGGACGAAAGTGACGGGGCTATTCTAAGTCTGTAGCCTCAGAAAATATTTGAATTGTATGTCGGGAAACTAATGGTCCTTATTTGTCCTACCGGCGAGCCTAGGGAGCAGTGGCATGCGCAAGTTTTTTTTTTTTTTTGAAAATGAGAAGTTCGCCAGAAGAAAAATGGTGCCACCAAATAACAGTTTGAAGCCTATTCCGAGTCGACTTCAGCATTTTGTTAAATTTGCAACATGCAGACAACTATTGAGCGCAAAACTCGATCCTTCAGATTGCATTTCTTGTTTCCTTCCTTTCAGTATTTGCCTTATTTGTTTGCTGTTTCTACTATTCTACAAACAACAACACAGGAAACGTTTCTTCTGATAGTTTTTAAAATAATCCGATGGGATTCAATGGGAATTGTCTGGAATTTTCTCCTGAGTACTGTACTCTGATAAGTCATCGAAGCTATGGAAGTCCACTGAGTGTGCTGATCTGTAAGTAGTAACCACACATACTGTACGTACGTACACACCACAGAATTATATATTGTTCTGTGGTAGGCCTACACACGCACACCGCACCGCGCCAACTAACATTTCTTACGTCACAAGTCTGTTGGGGTGATATGATTGGTCGATTGCTGTCGGGAAAATAAGAAAACTAAACTTCCAATTTGCTCGACTGTCGGGCAAATAGCCACAACGTTTATTGATTGTATTTTTCAGAACGTATCAAATTGTACATCGAGTATCACCCATATTCAGCACAAAGACAAAGTCTTTCATACAGCATTAAAAGAATCTCGCAAATTTTGTTCTGATATTGGTAAACACAGTTTTACAGGTTTCACGCTATTGGTACACATAGTGTAGGCCTACCGCCCTACTGTTTCGCCGAACTAGTACCTAAGATTAGATGTAGGCTACGGGAAAGGACACATGTGCCATCGTTTTGAAACACAGTTACGGCGAACCTAATGTTACGATTCTTCCGTTACATTCTAATTGATTACAGTGTAAACAAAATCTCGATATAAAAAATTGACTTTCATAGGTCAATATTAGCCTACCTTTCTTTAAAAATAACAGCGATCGCGGTGTTAATGAATAATGATGTAGGCTAGTTATATTTGCAAATTTATGCAATGTGCAGAGTGCTGGTGCTGGTCCGAAGTTAGCTGCAAGTACAATCACGATTCAGTACAGCGTTCACAGCCTGACATTAAATGGAACATTTCATAGACCCTTTTGCAAATAGCAACTACAAAGGATTATGGGATAGACTTTAAGTACGCATTTTTTTTTTTTTTTTTGTCCACAGTAAAATGCCATTGACGAAAACGTCACACACCAAAACTCGATCCCACAATCCTTTGTAATTGCTATTTGGAAAAGGGTCTATGCCAAAAGCTTACTTTCGTAGCAGCAGGTGTGGAATATGTATACGCCTCTTTTTCACGCACACACTCTGGTATTACGGGGGCAGCTAATACAGGTGCAGGAGCAATACACATCCGCCGGGCGGGCAAGTCCTAAGCAGGATGTTCGTTTTGCTCTGTTGAATTTCATACTTCAAATGAAAGGCCATTGTTTTTTGTTGAGAACAAATATGCCTAAATTTCCAAAGCGTCTCTTCTTTCCATAGACTTAGGAAGCTGGGGAGAGGAGGGGCTGGGACTTGGGGACTAAATTAAGCCCCCTCCCTAGTCAAAACTGCGTTAGGATGAAATTTGCTTCCGGCCCCCATGCAATTCAGGGACGAAAGCCCCTTATTAATACTTTTGTCTTTGTTATCGGTGATTGCAGATTAGATGAAAATTTGTGCTGCAGTTTGCAGACGGACCAATTACGTATATGTACAGTACTATTCGTCCCCGGCAGTCGGGTCAATGTGGGTGGGTCTTGAAGTTAGAAAATTCCGCGACTGCAGCCCTCTATACCCGTGACAACGTGGTCAGTTTAACCACGATACACTGCAAGTCAATTGCCCAGATGACACTGCAATTTGAATTTAAGCAGACATGTGAAAAATTCTTATTTGAAGGAAACACTTACGGGCCCGTAGCCAGACAAGGTGATGAAGGGGCGAGATAGCTTGAGAAATAATTTTAGGGGTAAGACATGTTAAATTATGCATTGAGGCAATAGTGGTTTTTAATTTTCTAAGGAAGGGAATTTTGTCCGGGCCTCCGCCCCAATGCCCCTCCCCTTTTACTCCTTTGGCTACGGGTTTGCTTACATGTGATGATTCTCCCTTCTAAAGATAGGCCAAAATTTACAACTATAAGGCAGCCCTAGCTCTGCAGTTAAAATTTTCGTCAGGACAGCACAGCCCCATTGTAGGTCTATCAGATAAAATCCTTTTATACTGGACTCATGGTGAGATATTATTGTACTAAGGAAGGCTGTAAAAATAGCAGACTTGTATTCAAGGGATCGAAACTCGAGTCACATCCCGCCAACCGACACTAACTGACTTGAAAAATTCTGGGCAATTTGCCAATTTCCCCTATTGAAATAACACAGAGATTCGAGTCAAGGACTTGACTCGAGTCCCTAAAAATAGCTCCAGTTGACCTGACTTGCTGAGAAAAGAGTGACTTGGATAGTGGATACATCTCTGAAAAATAGTTTACCTATTTAAAAAATTGACCTACCTTAAAGTTGTAGTGCCTCCAAGTGATTGCACTTGTATTATTATCGCTACTCTTAATCGGAAGAAGTAAGCACGTGCCTCCCGAAATGGAGAATAAATCGTAATGATGCCTCTTCGGTGCCTCCCCCCCCCCCCCATGGACAGTGATGACAGATGCAGTTGAAATGCTGGCGGATGTCAATATAATGCAGACGAATATTTTACTTTACGTTCATTGGTAGGATACACATTTTATGCTACCGATTATCTATTAACTTGTAGCATTAAGTCAATTTATACAGTGTTGAGAATATAGAATTGCATCATACCTGCAGATATTTCAACTTCGTTTTTTCTTAAATTAGTGCAAATTTAATATCTGCAATTACACTTGTTTAAGTCTGCGTTACATTTCATTTAAAACATTCAATTTTGATTTAAGGAAGACCCTTTGCCTAATTGCCTGACACTCTTACCCTGTCTTCCCCTCTGTGTGTTTTTTGTTGACCTGAAATATGAAACAAAAGAACGTGGTTGTATCAAGCATTCTTGTCCTTATTCAAATTTCGTACTATAGGTCAAAATCCTGAAACTTGAACATATCAATAAGATTGAATTTCAGAGTATTCAAGAGTATCGAATTGACGAATTCTGGTATTTTAGGAAAGAATATACATAGCTAGGTAAAAAGTGCCTGTTTGACCAGTTGACAGAGATAGCCTGTAGGTCACTTTAATATTTTCACTCTAAGAATTTGTCCACATTCATTTCATACCAGAATTTGACAAGACCATTAGGCGCCTAATAAGAGCCTAAGAGACAATGGAGCGATATCAACAATTTGCTTTTATAGTGTTTCTTAATTTTTTCATTTCGTCAAGAGTCCTGAATGGGGCAATGCAAGAGGTGAGACTATGGTATAGCATGAATATTTTGCTTTAACCCTTTTATACCTTTCACGAGTTTTGCAATAAGTAAATCCAGTCGATATTTCAAATAACGGATGGCGTGCCTTACATATTACTCTCATTCCATTCAACCATTACGTGGCACGTTGTTCAAGGCTTCTGATATATATATATATATATATATATATATATATATATATATATATATATATATATATATATATATATATATATATATATATATATATATATATATATATATGTATATATATATATATATATATTTATATATATATATATATATATATATATATATATATATATATATATATATATATATATATATATATATATATATATATATATATATATTACATATTTATACAATTCTATTTTCACCATGAGATTTCATTTTCTCGTGACCAGTGCTGTCTTTATTTGAGATATACTTCCAACAAGTTCGATTTCTTTTTAAATTTGTGATAAGCCACCCTGAACCCATTATAATTAAATCGGGATGAGATTTCCAAAATAAGAGAAATACGGTAACTGTGTATAATGGTCCTGTGCTTCTGGGTATAAGAATGTACCCATAAGCTCGTAATGACACCGTGGTCAAATTTCCATTACGATGCACCCAAACATATCATCATGATACTGTCCTTGGATCAAGACCTCGAGTTGGGTGATCATCAAGAGAACGAGATCGTCTATTTAATGATCCTAAATATTGTAAGGGAATGGCCACGTTATCAAGATGATGTGTTTATTCTAAAATGCCGCACATATTACTGTACAGAAGACAGCGCACCATTCCTAATATGGCTTACGTATGTATTGAAATGCCTGCGAGAGTTCTTGATCGGCGAGTTATTAATATTGATCACTTTTTGGCCGCTCCATGTAAATACAATTGTGATCTAAATAACGAAAAACCGCAAAAGTATCTTCTTACGGTATTTACTCCTGAATGAGGGGCCATTTGCGCGAGAAACTCCCACAATTTCTATCATGACTCACTTTTGTTTAAAAAAAAACAGGATTTCGGGGACCGTTTGATCACGCTCTCGTTATTTTGATCACCGGGGTGCCGCTCCATGTGCAGCGATTGTAATCTTAACAAAAAGAACCGCTGAACGTTGTTGTAGTTTCTTATTATTAATGTATGACCAATCATAATCCCATTCTAACATCCTTCCTCCTTTGTTCCACGTACAATAAAATTTTATAATACAGCTTTCAGTAGGAAATAACCCCTTATTATTATTTTTGATACAATCAATGGTATTTTATGTAAATTCTTAGATTTTTTGTTCTCATTGTAATCATTTATTCATTCATTTTCATGGACGTCCCCAGGCATGGTCAAGGGGGGCACTTGCCCCCCCCCCCCCCGGAAAATCAAAAATTTGAAAAAACGAGTAAAAATTAAAGAAAAAACCAAACAAAACGTGTTTTTCCTGTTTCTATTCGGTAAATAGGCTTAAGAAATGCCATTTCCAGCGATCTGGAAGGCATTTCGGGCCGAAATTTTCTTGCGCTTCGCGCCAACTCATGGTCACGCGGAGGTTTTGCCCACCCCTAGAAATTTTTGCCCCCCCTGGATTTTTTTCTGCGGACGCCCATGTTCATTTTGTATATACGCCCTGTGATATTGTTTCTATATTTACTCTTTTTTACTTTTACTTGTTGAATTGAGCTCTTTGCAGGCAATTTAAGTTCCCTAATTGTTTTGGTCAGATAAAGTTCAGTTCTACTCTATTCAACTCTACCCTATTCTATGCTATTAACAGACGTGGTGACTTTAGAAGGTGAATTAATTTTTTGAAATTCCTTCCCTTCCCCTCCCTCCCTTCACTTTCCTTTCTTCCCCTCCCTTCACTCTCTTCCTCTCCCCTCCCTTCCTTCCAACCCCTCTCTCAAGCTTGCACATACCAGGTTTAGGAGCACAACTGGACAGGACAATTTAATTAATCTCTGCTGGTTACCAACAGTGGTGCCGACATGGAAAAGGGGCTATGGGGCAAAACCGTCAATCGATTTCCAAATTTTTTTAAAAAAAATTTGTTAAAATAAGTAGAAAAGGCGTTAAAGGTGTAGATTTCTGTAGGGCAGGTGTGCTTTTGACTGACAGATGAAGCCATTTGAATCATTTTCAAATCCTTTCCAACTTTCAATTTCACGCCCTCTGTAGGCTTGAAGTCTCACCGGATGTTGTGTATTATCAAGACCCGTCATGATCGTATCTGCCTTATTCGTCGGTAGGATTTTTGAAATTACGCCGATTGTTACTGTGCATAGGAGGAGCACAACATAGCAAGAATGCGAATTAAGGAAATGAATGTGAGACATATTTTATAAAAATTATTTTTTTACGAATTACCAGGCAGAAGCACCAGCCCTTTAATTTGCAGTTACATTCTGTTAGGGAATTGAAAAGTGTTGTTACAACGTGTATGCAACTTTTGTCACGGAAACAATTTTTAATGCAAAATACGCGCTTCCCGTGCATTCGTAACGGCGGGTTCACACATCATATGTCATACTATTAGGGCAATAATTAATCTGACCAAAACACTTTTCAGAAAAATAGAGGTAGCTTACATCTCAAACCTGTGTAGGGACCTCGGCATCAAAAAAAGATCTTAGAGCAATCTGATATCATGAATAGCATACACTGTAGCATGATTTCAAAGACTGGCATTATTTGTCGTTGTATATTTTTGTAAAACAGATACCACGCCACAGCCAAAATGTAACTACATTGTAAGAATTTCTCAGCATATAATAAGTTCAAAGATTTGCCAAAAACGATTATCAACCAAAGATAAGCAGAACTTTCTACATTACGAGAATTTTCCATCATACGATGAGTTCAAAAATTTCTCAAAAATTGCACCGTTTCCCATCTAAGCGGCATCTGAAATGAACAAGAAAATTCAAAGGGGAGTGGAAACCTCCTCACCTATAAGACCCTCCAGTAAGGTACAGAAGTAACAAAATGATTCGCCCGGGGGAAAACTATCGCAAGTACAGCATGTGTACAATTTACAACTTTGTGGGTAGTCACGGACTTCTTATATGTATGGACAGAGCATACTGCACTGAACGTCCTATGCGTAAATTGTCGCCACCGTACGTACACGAGCTGGCTTACCAATATGGCTGCCTGCTATAGCCTTGTGTGTAAAAGTTTGGAATTGGCTCAAGTGGCTCAGTATAGACAGATTGTGTGAGAAACTTGTAATATTTTCGAAAGACTGCAAGTTCATATCAAATTCAACAAATAGAATGAAGGACTGATATTTTTCTTCCATTCGTATTTATACATATTTTGTCTGAAATGTTTCAGATTCATCGTCAAATTGAGCAAATGGTGGCAACCCGGCGGCCATCTTGGTAAGCCTAAATTTGTTCGAACGGTGGCGACCG
Organism: Holothuria leucospilota; assembly: GCA_029531755.1. Classification (NCBI taxonomy): domain Eukaryota; kingdom Metazoa; phylum Echinodermata; class Holothuroidea; order Aspidochirotida; family Holothuriidae; genus Holothuria; species Holothuria leucospilota. The sequence continues at coordinate 63,440,718 of CM055962.1, forward strand.
TATTGGGTACGTTATCCTCTGTCCATGTATATGGGAAGTTCGTGGGGGTAGTATATGGGTGGGATTAGAGGGCGCACTTTCTATTCTATGACGTCATATGCAAAAGGTCTATATTTTATTTTTTTAATTCAGCAGTTTCCTCGACAGAAGAGACACTCAGATCCTCTTCAAGAAGACACTCCACCAGTGGCAGGTAAGATGAATATTTAAACACGGAGCAATATGAATACTACAAGCTTATAAGTCACCAACATTGCCAAGGATTCTTTTGTGGTGGATCTTGGGACTTAATTCAGCTAATCTTTGGAGGCTGATATGCGTTGTAACCCCATGGTATCATTTCCCCCTATTCAAATAAAGGCCATTTTACTAAAAATTTATTTTCTGGAGATAACAATTTGTAACCAAAGTTACTGTAAAGCATATCAAACGCAGGGACGTCACCCAGTTTTCACGTCGAAGGGAACATGTTTATGAGGCAATGATGCAATGGTATATGCCTCTTTCCTCCCTCTAAATAGTAATGTCCATAACGTAGGTGAAGAAAATATACCGTATCAGACATTATATCATAATGAGACACTTTTGGAACTACCCATCACTCACAGTTATTTTATGACGTCACCACTGCAGTTCGTGAAACATGAATGTCATAATTACATTGAAACATTTAGATCCATTTTAAGGGTTTCCACGGTCTAGAGGTTATATATTCTCAAACTATGTTGACTTTCTTTCGTTGCTCCAAGTAAGCAAGTTATAAAATTTAAGCGTTTTTCTTTCCTGTTTTTGCAATTTACAACTCTACGCCTGGCAAGGAATCCCCAGCCAAAACTCTATACTGACAACATACTACCTCGGCCAGTGTCTCCTTTGTCCGCCTGGACCTCCAGGAGCAGTGGGTCCACCAGGAGTTCAAGGACCCCCTGGGAGAGACGGAAGAGACGCCGTTCTTTTCGCTGGTTCTGTGGGTGAGAGCAATATTATTATATCTTCCGAAGTCCCCTCGGCTCCTTCGCGAAGAACCGAAGGGCGAAACTAAATGTTTCTCCCAAAGTAGTTTTGTTCTCCCAGTACGTCCCCGAAGGGACAATAAAACTTATCATGACCATACTATTACTAACAGTTTACGACCATATTACTTGTTACTGCACTTTAAAAACACTTGGGTCACGAGGGAACTAAACCAACATTTTGGGTCAAATTTTAGCCCAATTTGGGTCAAAGGAAGTCTTATTTGGGTCATTATTTGGCCCAATATTTTAGGTCGGATCCCTCCTGACCCACTTTTGGGTCAAATTGACCCAAACGTTTTCACAGTGTGAGAGAATAAATAACACAACTCAAAGTTTGGGAGGCCTAGCTACTAGACCTGGTTAAAAAGGGAATACAACCCCTGTGTAAAACTCCTTTTGCGTCGCTAATGAGTTAGGTGTATCTCGATAATGGTTAAAAGGATGAGCTATGTTTAACGGAAATATTTTAGAGGACTTGTTGTAATTTTTGAGTAACAATTCGCTCGGCTACATTCAGAGAGTTCTAGCGTAACTACAGAGAGGGAAGGTAGGCAGATTGATGGCCCTATTGGTTTTCTTCCCAGACCAACTGAACCCTTTAGCTTCCGAAAATTTCTAAAAACTTCAACTAATTCATATGATAAAAGTACAGATGAGGGCCCTTTTCTTCTGCTTAAGATTTTACTGAACGAGCCCAAACATAGTGCAACAGGGGCCACCTTTACTAAGCCGAATTGAAAACGAGACAAGGTTTCTTTACTTTTCATCCAGAAATTGTTAATTAGCAGTATTACCAAAAGGATCTCATTCTAGGTCTATTCAAGTGGGGGGGGGGGGGATCTACATTTTGTACATCGTCCTACCAGAACCCATTCAAGCCTCCTAACAAGCACTCTGTCCCTCTATTTCTTGCTGGGAATGAGGCCCTGGGGCAATGGCTTAGACCATTTTCGATCTTTTTTGCCATCTTCTCTCCTACAAGTTTAGTTTCTTTACAAAATTTATGGCATCGATCAGTATTCATTAGGGTCAACAACTTCTCAAAAGTAGGGAAGGGGGCAAACCCTTGACGAAAATAATTCAAGTGCAAATCTCGAAGCCCAAGAAACAAAAGATCCGGAGCCCATTTAAGGACCCGGCAAAAAATATGTATTTTAGAAGATCTGAGGTGTAATCTGAGGCATTTTCCCTCCATTATAATTCATAAAATGGCTATTTCCACCATTTTCAAGCTTGATGTTATGAAATTAGCTGTTTTGTAAGCTATGGAATGAAACATGTTCCTGCTATTTTTATTTGGGTTCTGGAAAAAGTGGAGGTGGAACAAATGATATGATATCCCCCACTTACAGACAGGTAGTCATCACCCCAGAGTACATTTTTAGTGTGAGGGTATCAAAATTCTCAGTTGGTTACTGCTCTTTGATTGACAACAAAGTTTGAAAATTCAAATAATGCAGAGTAACTCACATTCCACACAATGCAGAGAGAGTGTTTGGATTACACATTATAGCTTTGTATGCTCACCAGGACATGGCCTGAAGTGATAAAATAGGTTTGTGTCTGCACAAAGAGGAGCTTTATACAGTTATGGGAGGAGCTACAAGTTGCCTAGTTGGGAGAATTGGAACTGTCTGGAATGATGAGAATTGGCCTTTAAACATGTCCCCGCCCGACCTGTTGACGCCCATGTCAGTATTACCTGACTTGAGGTGGAGAGGAAATCCTATCGAGGTCACCATCGGCAGAGCATGGATAGGCAAAACAACGTTGAAAACCACTGTGTTAAAATGTTTTCCACCAAGAAAGCACACAAAATTGGATTGACGTCTTCAAGAATGATAAAGAACTGGCAAAAACTTTTCTGAATAATTTGTCTACACAGACCACGGCGGGGAAACACAACCTCCCGCACCGATCACCCCTGACGGCAATGTATCATTCGGGGCAGTATACACGAGGTGGGGGCGTATCACTTGTCCGGACGAGGCAGAGTTGATTTATCAAGGTACTTATGACTATGGGGTTCTTTCTCTCTTTTAGTCTGTTTTACAACGTTAACCCACACTACCAAAGTTATTTTTCCTTTTGATACAAATGGATGGAAATTGATTCTTTTTAAAAGTTTATCTTTGTATATGAACCTTACGTCTATTCGTAGAGTAAGTAAATGTTATCAAGTTTTAAAATTTACTCAAACAGAGTGATAGGGGGCGTAGCCAGGAATTTTTCAAGGGGGCGAAGCCCATAGACAGACTCTCAGCGCTCCGCACCACCATGGGTTGGCGCGAAGCGCAAGAAAATTTTGGCCGAAAATGTCTCCCAGATCGCTGCAAATGGCACTTCCCACGCCTATTTACCTCATATAAATAGGAAAAACACTAGCAATATTGTAAAAAAAAAAATTAAAAATACCAAAAATATGCCCAAGGGGGACGGGGCGGCTGCCCCCTTCGCGCACCTTCCTTGGCTACGCGCCTGTATGAGTTTAACTTAGTTCACAAAAAACTGGTAAGTCTGTAGTTCTATATTCTTGAAAGTTTTCAACTAGCAGCGACTTTCTTAAGGTGAAAAAAATTATTACTTTCAGAATATATCTTTTAAAACTCAACTACTTGATTTAGCAACGTCCTCTTGTAAACGAACAGACAAGGGACGAAGATGACTTGGCTTTAAGTGCTTTTTTAACGTTCGTTTTATACTTTTAAATTGTTCGTTTTATACTTTTAAATTGTTCTATGTTGCATTTTACTTTGTAAAGCGTTTTGAGATACTCTTTTATGTAAAGCGTCATATAAATATATATTTATTATTAATTTCTATTATAAGTGATGTCGACAAAGAAATGAGTGCCGTTGACGTCCGTCTACAAAACAATTACCTTGCAACGTTACTCAGACATTTACTATCCTACTGTTTCTGAAGAAAGGTCTCTTTCTGATTTCGTCTCAGATCCCTGGTTTATTAGTCCTTTAATGTAAACTATTCATTTAACGATATTATTTTGTTTCGCAAGGTATAATGGCCGGCTCACATTACTCACATCCTGGTGGCGCCGCAGACTATCTCTGTTTATCCAAAGAGCCCATTTTTGATAACCCACAGGCCGGTTACCAATATCAGACGTACGTTTATGGCACAGAATATGAAACAGGCAGCTCAGTATTGTTACAAAATCTGCAAGACTTGGAAGTTCCGTGTGCTGTTTGTCTAGCACCCTCTAAAACAATTGCCTTGATGGTACCTGGGAGGAACCAGTGCCCTCAAAGTCAAACGAGAAGTGAGTAGTGAACTGAAAAATTGTTCATCAAAGGCGCATCCAGCCTTGCTCACGGTGGGGATGGGGGGCAGTTTGAAAAAGGGGTCGCCAGCAAGTGGTAGTTTTACTTAATTTCTTAGGACGCAGAAAGGGCGCATTTTTCTTGTATTTGGGGCGCCAGATTGGTCAAGGGGGCAACTGCCCCATGGCCAGTTGCCCCCTGGATCCACCCTTGTTCGTTATCTGTGTTTCAGATTTATGTAATGTCACCTGGAGCCCTAGCTGGGCTCAATGACGAGACCGTGGTGAGTTCAGAGGTTTAAGATACCAAAGCTTTATGAACTGTTCAAACTTGTATCACTGAAGTATATAATTCGTAAGCACTCCGCGATTAATTTCCAAATTGCCCATGTTTAGAAATAATTGTGCTTTAATGTTAATTCGCCCTTTTTCATACTTCAGTTTGTTTATGTTTTGACACATATGCCTTGGCCTCTCATCTTAAACCTTACGTCACCACATCACTGAAACACCTGCAACTTGTTTAGATATTTACCTGATTCATTTTCAGAGGCTACACACTGATAATTTTGGTGGTCAACTCTGACGTCACTACTCAAAATTGAAATGACAAAAAAAAGCACGGTCTGACCAGGCTCCCTGGTCTGACGTTACAGTGATCGCTGACAGTATAAGTATCTGTGGCATGCTTTGCAGGTTAAGTCCGTATTGAAGTGTGACGTAGAAACTCGGATTGCTTTCTTACCAATTTTGAGTTGTGAGGTTTCAGTCCATCAGCCTAATGATCGGAAGCCGAGAATATCGCGGTGGTGTGAAATCTGACATGCCAGTTTTCCCGCCCCTTTCTTCGGTAAACATGGGAAGGAGAAACCAAGATATGATTTCTCCTTACCATTATCCACCGATAATGTGGAGTGGAGAAAACCAAAGTTAGTGAGGGGGTACTTCAAGAAAGGACTATTACACAGTGTCTATTTTCGAACACCTTGTCCATAAATGGACTATGTCCATCGATCCTCTTTTCGATTTAAGTAACATAGCTAGCTCGCTCGACGACGATTTCTCCCTACCACGGTGGGATCATCCCACGTTGGTTATAATATAACCAAAGTTATATAGCGCCAATCCGTGTCATTTGCGGGCGCGTCCATTTATGGACAGGGTGTTCGAAAATAGACACTGTGTAATGAATTGTAATATAACATAGATTTCGAATTGACACTACATTTTAAAGCTAAATTGCGCCCAAATATGGCACCATTTGCCATAAATACACCTTCTAATTTTCTTTTTTTTTCAAAGAGGAGGGGAAGACCCCTCTCCTAAGCCCCTCCCCCAGATCGGCGATTCGCAAGTGGTGAAAAGTCCCCCCCCCCCACACACACACACTTTTGTAGATGGATTCACGCCACTGAGGTCAGTGCTAGGAAACTAGGTTTCAGTTCAGGTTTGAGTGAGATTATCAGGGTTACGTGTGTCGGAACATACAAACGTCGGAACAAAAGATGGAACTAGTAACCGACACAGTCCTAAATGAGTCTCTAATGAGCTTCCTGGCTCGTGTGTAAGAAAAACGTACATAAGATAAGTAATTCTGTCTTGTGGATGCTTTAGAAAGTTTTCGCCAAAAAAAAAATGAGTGCATCATAAAGGGAAATAACTTCTTCTCTTACAAGGATGGAAGTTGGAGTATCAGGGCTACATCATGTCACAACATAGCTCACAGCCCAGAACTCAACACGTATGTGTCGACCACGAGGCAGAGGGCATCAGTCGAACTCACGGGAACCATGACGGGGCGCTTTTATATCACGTAGAGTCTACGTGCGCAACTGGAGGTGGTATTCCTTGTCCGCCTTATGCTGAAGGTTTCGAATTGACGTGCGCTGTCTGTTCCCTTTAAGGTTGTCTTCTTCACCTCACACCACGGTGTAATGTTAACCTATAATTACGTGTCTCTTTGTTTATTGTAAGGATTAATACGTCTACTGATCAATAATGGCAACATTATTAAAGTTATGTTTTCTCTATTCCTTATTAGATTTTAATCATACTTTTATTTTTTGTGGATTTGTGGAAGAGATACTAAGCAAATAAGGGTTGACAAATGGAGATACGGTTGTAACCAGCTGAGGATGATAGCACTGTATTACAAAAACACAGAAAGTCGTTAAAAAGTTCCCACACTTTCTTCATTATTCAGTCCATTGTTTTCAAATAACATATGAGTTGTAGTTCATCGCCATGATAGACTAGCAAAAACCATCGTGGAATCAAAGACCCATTATCAAAAAGCGTCAACAGTCTTATTAAGTGGACCTAAAGTCTAAAATGACAAGAATACATATTTTAGGCGTTGGAAAGTGAATTCCATTCATCCAACTCCCGTTTTCACAGCTTACTCCGTTGCTGAGATATAAAATGTTGAAATATATTCAGTTAATTTGAAAAAGTCGATTGCGCAATAATTTATGATGCCCTTCTTGTACAACTGACATTACCTGCTTTTGTTTTCTTTTAAAATTAAGATGTTTATAAGACCTTGAAACATTTACTGTTCCCTTGCATAGCATGTTGTAGGGAGAGTTATGATTCCTTGACAAAACTGTTACGATCGTGGAGTGAGGCCCTTAGCATGCATTCAGAGACTGTGGCTGGCTTATGATCCCTGGGAAATTTTGGATAGATTCATAAGCGTAATCCGAGGTATCTTCCCATAATTTCAACTTCTTTTGTTATTGATTCAGTCATGGTAAGCTATGTAACCAAGTAGATGCTTACTATTTTATTGTGGTTCTGGAAAAATGGAGGACAAAAGATATCATATCCCATCATTTCGAAATTGGGGAGATTTTAGGAATAACATACCAAAACGAGCATTGAATGGGCCAGTGTCAACTTTAATGGGATCCAGTGTTTCCATCTTCGGCTCTTTATCAATCCTGATGTGTTAGGCCCAATCCTGCCAAGTTTATGCTTAACAGTTTAAAGTAAGGTTATAAATCATCGACAGACTTACTTTGAAAGGGCTATCTCGTACCAGAAAATAAAATTCTCCCAACTAAGTTTCCTTCTAGCCCCTGGGTTTTCAACCTGGGGGATGCGTCCCCCAGGTTTATTTCTCTGTAAACGTCAGTATGTTCCGTAAATAAGATATACATTTTTATTGTATTTTTAATACAATAGAATGATCACCAAACTGCACCATTTCAAGTGTTTTTATACAAAATTTTACACATATCGGGAGGGGGAAATCCCACTCTCGAATCTCCCCCCCCCCCGTTCGGCACTCATGATTGCCGCCCCTATGCTTAATAATAATAATGGTGGGCGTGATACATTCATAAATGCCAGTTTTGACGACAGCCAAAAACTGAGGTTGAAAACCCCTGTTCTAGCCCCTGCTCCGGGTAGAAAAACACTTGTTACTTGTAGTAACTTGCACCTTATTTGAATTACGTAAGGCTGTGTTCTGTTGAGCACGCTAGCCTACTGTCGGTGGTTTTAATGCTAGTGTGATGTGAGCTACACTATATATCCCGCTGCACTCACCGGCTTGCAAAAGTCTTATTAACCAGTCAGAGTGGGGATATTGTTGATGTCAATCAAAGTGCAGACCCTACATACAGCAATGGTGAATGCCATAACACCGAATTACTAAGTATGCTTGTTGGATGTAACCACCCCTTTAAAATTTTGATTACTGCAAAAGTTGGTTACGAAAACAAGTATTCTTTCAATGATTTGGATAATCGTACTATAGCATGTGATTAAAGTATCATCCGTCTCAGTATGACGTAACATCCTTCTTCATTTCCCCGTCATATAGAGAGGACAATATTTCTGTCGTTAGTTTTCTCCTAATCACTTTGTCTCTCTTGGTTCAAATCCCACGGTCCCATCAACAACAACAGAAGAGTTCAAGAATTCAAGCTGTAAGGATTTCCTTTGTGTGTGATTTTAACATGACCTTTCACTGGTATAACCCCTTAGAAAGTTGAAATCCAAACAAAGATATCGATTTGCACCTTTTTGGAATAAAGGCAATTACCCTTAAATCGCACTACTTTCTTTCCCGTGAAACATCCTTTTGAAAATATTGTTGGAGAGAAGCCTCGCATAAACTCCCAAAACAATCCCAGTAATACACGTTGTCAACTTTCGAACCTTCTAAAGATTTGCAATCATAGTGGACTCTTCGTTTTTGAGATAGATGTTTCTTGATAATGTGAAAAGTGTAGAACCTTTTTTGGTCCGGACTATCGTAAGTGTTCAATTATTTTGCAGCAATGAAGTGTCACGTCATATTTCTGTGTGTTCAGCTCATGTCTACAGTTTCTGGGATGGTTACTGGAGATTCACCTCAGGTAAGTTTTATTATGTAATTAGAAACAGCAAGGGGAATTGGCTCATTCATAGGAAAGGATGACAGCCTGCATGGTAGGTCGGTTGAGAGTGGATTACACCTAGGGACGTCGCTAGGAGGATGGGGGTACCGAATTTCTACTACCTAATGGTGCATTCCTGTTTGGTTGGAAGTAAAACATAGACAGAAAAAACAATTTTGGGGTCAGTAAAACACATTGTAACTGTCAGCATCATAAAACCTGGCGCGCTTCGCGCGTAATTGTGTTTCTCTTGTGACAAATTGGTGCAAATTGCGTCAAAAATGTACATCGCCAAAGAAAAGAGTGTTTGGGCCATAACTAATTTACCAGTTAATGGTCTAAATATTCATAAGTGAAATCATAATACCGGTAATCGTTTGCTTAAATTTTAACTCTTGTATGGGCAGAATGTTATTAGTTGGAGTGAAAAATCAGAGTATGCACTGAGTATGTGGGAGTTTCAGATCTCCTGATATGCGGTACCACTTAGGTTATAGTGCAATTGAAAAATCAACGACATAAACAGTTTGTAATCTTTAGTCTATTTAGAAATCAAGGGTATATCATCAGTTGCAGTGGTGATTTGAAAGTCATGAACCTTCGTTTGCACCAGGGCCCTTTCCACCCTACAGGCGCCCCTCTCATAGCAGAACCGTGGTCATAAGTCTGTGTCACTGGCGTAGCCAGAGGGGGCCCACGGAGGCCATGTCCCCCAATCGAATTCTGAAAAAAAATTAGCATTAAAAAGAGTGGTCGGCTCTCCAGAACTCAGTGACTTGACTAAAGTGATGATATGTCGGGATATACAAGGTATCTACAATGTATCCTAGAACCGTCAAGTTACCATGTTATGGTAACTAAAATAGGAAATCAGGAAACCAGGGATGGGTCTGGTTTAAATGGTACAGAGTGACCTGGTAGTAAGCCGTAGCTGGTATACTATTGCTAGACGCGTTTCGACCGTGGAAGATAAGTACCAGGTCTCATCAGTAGCGGTAGGGTAAAGTCGGCGACAGAATGACAACGAGCGGTTGTCACATAGAAATCTGGTGAACCAATCGTGAAATCTAAACAATTCTTGCATTTTGCGATAAGCTGGTGCATAGCTAGTAATAGAGAAAAACAAATCGATTGCATCATAACAACAAGACCCCCTCCTCAAAGCAGTACTTCACATGATGGAATGATTTAAGGGTGTTACGATTCAATGCTTCTTTTCGGGTACTGTATGTCGAGTTCGTGCCAGTAACGGTTAGAAATATCAAGGGCGAATGAATATTTACGTAGCACAAAACTGCGTCTATGAATGGTTTACAAAGGATAAAACTGCAGTGAAAAAGCAAGAATGTAACTGGATGAAAAATTATTTTTCCAAAATAAAGTAGAGCTAATTCTTTGTAGGTATCGAAAGCTTTCTGAACTTACAGAAGGATATGTTTCAGTTGTAGGAAGTTTCTCGAGTGCAGATAATCCTTGATAGGTTGGTTTTCTCCCTGGTAAAGTATAAAAAAATCTTTTTGGGTTTTTATGTTAGCTTTGATAATACACATTTCTCATCGGTATGAGCAGAGAGGCGAAAAATACTCATGAAATTTCTTCAGATAAACAAAGCACACCTCCGATACGACTGATGTTCCGATGAAAATAGAAAACTCAGTGTATTTGTAGTAGGAAGAAATTTGGTAAAATTGCTGTGCGCTTTAAATGAAATTGTTACAAATTCATAGTACGACCAGTATTCCGATGGGTTGGAAGCGCCGTGGGCGTTAGAATCTACAATTTTGTGTTGTAAAAAGGTAAAAACTTAAGCAATAGCACAATCGCTATAGCTTACTACTACGTATAGTCAACCTGATAGTCCTGAAAATTTACCGTCCTATACACCATGAGATTGACTCTTTCTTTATCAAATTATTTTATCCCCATATATCACTACTTTGGTGACGTCACTGAGTTCTGGAGAGAGGACCATTTCCTCTTATTATGCCAGTGCTCAACCTCTGGCTTTATTAACATTCTGAACTATTGGCCATGTTCAGTTGTAACGCTAATGACTTTTGGTAATTTGTTTGACATTTTCGTATGACTGAGTTACACCAACATCCCCGGAAAAATCTGCATAGGCTAGTGTCTACCCCACGAGAAAGGACTGACTACATAACTACACCAATGTACTGACAACCTTTGATTTGCTTAGCATAATTTTTCTTATGACAGTTCAGGGCTGGATCCCGGGTTCGTACGCCTCTCTATTCTTTGCAGAGCAATTTTTTGTTATGGAACGAAAAATGACTTCAAATGATGCTAAATGTTGCACCAGATTGCACCTGAGGGTACTTAAATATTCACAAATTTCTAAATTTGACCCCTCTCCCAGGCCATCGATCAGGTTCTGCGGTTGGCCACCCCCAGTCAAAAATCCTGGCTACGCCAATGGTCTGTGTTCAGAGTGAATCCTGCAATCTAGGGTAGTAAGGATGAAAGTTTTTCTCCACAAAGCTTTTGTGGTCTACAGAGCAATTTCAGGTAATTTAGAGCGTTCAGTTTGGGAACCCTAATTTGCTCCCATACTCTCATATACTAGTCTGAGCGATCCACTCATAACAGACACATTCGGCTATGCAGAACGTTTGGATACCAATTTCATCACCTCATTATCGAGGTAGACCTCTGTGGGGTTCCCAGTAAACTCTAGGATTTGGCCCAGTGTGATGCCCTTTTGGAACAGACCACCTCCCTATTCCCCTATTACAATTTCGTGGATCTTCCACTGATATGTATTGTTTAGAAAGAGGAAAAGTAACTGTGCGAATGGAGGGCCATGGGTACAAATTTATCAGCGAAGCCATGAATACACATCTGCAAATGTCTTTCTGTGCAAAGTGGGTGACGTTGAAGGTGGGATGTCTAACTTATCAAATATTGACACTGAAAGTTTGGTTAAAGGGCATGCAACAGAGAGCAGCAGTTGGAAATTCCTGTCTTCGAAACCTGTCCAGTAGGAGTTTCAGTACCTACGACCCCTGACAGCAGACCCTATCTACGCCCATGGGTATAACCATTGGGATGGGGGTGATGGGGAGGGTTCATACCTCCTGCATGCCTGAAATTATTGGAATGCATATTTATTACATGTTCTGGCCAATTCATCAGGCTGACTAAAAATTGCGGAAGGCAGATCAGTCTAGAAGACCATTTCGTTCCGATATTCCTCAGAATATTCAAACTACCATGCAGAATTTTTCATTGTTGTTTCTTCCCGTGGCTTGAATTTCTAGTGCCCCATTGATAAATTTTGCCTTCGACTACTTACATTCAATGTTCTAGCGCCCTCACTTAGTTGATCAATTTTCCTCTGAATGAGTACAGATTCTAAAAATTTTGCGAGCGTCGCAAGCAACGCAACTCTGCTAGCGTTACTCTTCAGAAACACATTGAAGTTATCACTAAGTCTGATGCATCATGCATGTGTACCATTCCAAATATACTATAACAGAAAAGACGTTAGCCTATTGGTTAAAAGTTGCCTTTGAATCCACCAATCTCCTTTCCCCTCTTCGGGTACCAACCTCCATATAGCTCTCTTTCCTCGTCACCATCCTTTCCGCTCCTGCAGTTTTGGATATAAAGGTGCTCCAGGCAAAGTTCGTGCACTCAAGTGTCCTCTCTCCCACCTGAACAACCCCACTGGTATATTTGCTACCCAATTGGATCCTATAAAGGTCTGAACATGTTCCCGTGGGGCTAATGGAGTCGACTACAATGGACTCCATCAAAATCCCAAAATCCCTTTGCCTTCGGTGCGGGAAACATGCTAACTGAATATAGGTTCTCTGTAGGTTATTTATAAGCATATTGTTGGTTATTTTAGGGACAATGCGGGATGCCCACGTGGGCTCACTTGGGCTAACTTCAAATGGGCCACGTTGACCAATAAAAAACCCACTTGACGTATGCGTATGTGTGGGAATCATCTTGGCAGGGTTGTTCCCGTTACACTTTGAAAGTAACTCGTTATAGTTACAGTTAATTCTATAAAATTGTAACTCGTTACAGTTACTAGTTACAATGTTGAAAAAGTAACTAGTTACAGTTACTTTTAACTGAAAAGTAACTAGCTACATTTCAAAAGTAACTAGTTACTTTAAGGTGAACATACGGTACCTCGGTACCTGAAATGGAAGGGGGTGTAATTAGATATTAAGAATGGGCACATGAGAGGACCGAACCTCATTTGTGCCGGTTATCCTAAGGTATTCCCCAAAGAAAGTCAATGGTGCCAGTTGATCTTCACCGGGGATTCAGGAAGAGGCTCCTAACGCTCATCATGAAGCATCGAATCATGATACTGTGTCGGAGCTTACGCAAACTATTTGTTAGACGAATATGGTTGTAACCAAAACTTTTCCAGTTACGACAGTACTTCTTTGTGGTTGGAAATCTTTATACTCCCATCACAATTTAGAAAGGTTAGCGGCTATTAGCCTAAAGGGGGAAAGCATTGTTTTAGCAGTAATTAAAGTCTTCACCCCTCAAGGGCATAAATATGGTAATACGATGCTCTCTATATATTTGTTAAAGGTAAATTTTTAAAACCTCACTGCTAAGGTTGGGCTAAGTGATATTTCGGCATAAATTTCAAGTTTCACATTGTGTCGATATAAAACAATGCATAGAAATGGTGAGACTATGTAGTTTACACATGCAGACCATGTACCCATAATTCCCTTTCTTTTTACAGTAAATAGGTGAAGCGTTATGTCGGACACTTTTCTCCTCTTTCAGTTAGCTTTGTTAGGATACTTTTAACGCCATATGACCATCTCAATATTCGCCTGTTTTTATATGAACCTTACTATATTCTATGCAGCGTAAGGAGTTACGGACATTGAAAAGAATATGATATAGCCTAAATTCATACGTTTGATTCATCAAATAAGGATACCAACCATGTTAAATTAGATACATAAATGGATGCACGGTGTTTGCTGACAATTGGCACCGTATAATTTACTGGGCTTCTATGCACGAGTCCTGATTCGACTAGCTTACTGCGGGTCTCGAGAGCGTTTTTCTAGATTAGGAAATTGCCCGGGGTTCCGGAATCGAAATTTTTCCGGAGTGTGATGTAACTGGACATGCACTCGGAGCTAATTCCAGCCGTGTTTTCAAATATGAAAGTTACATTAAAGGTGTTTAAACTCCCATTGTAATTTGTGCACAATGTACAGATGTAAAGTATTGTCACAAATGATCAACTAAATTACTGAGGGGCCAGGCTATGGAAGTGAGTACAAACGATGACCTTGTTAATGGTGGACATGTATAATAGAATTAAAACATCTGTAAGTTTGATATGCTACACACTTGCAAAAAGACTGGTCTCGGAATTGGTGTCATTGGTATCAGAACTTGCCGGAACTTGAGGGGTACGTACCATGCTCGGAAAGATTAGGGAATCTAGAATGGCAGCTAGCTCCGACTCAGATTGGGTGGACTCGGGTCCACTAGCAGCCCTAACGTCTCAAAAGCCAATTATTAAACTTTCAAAGTAAGCCTGGTATTTGAATGCCTATGGGCCAGCCTGTTTCTCACGGTGCACTATCTCCAATGTGTCCTCTAAATGACACTATGAGTAAACTAAGGCCCAGCTGACTTCATTTAGTATATATAATAGGCTATAACAAGTCAGCTGGGCCTTTGTTTGCCAGAGGACCGTTCCGTATTTTTCAACTAATCGCACAAAGATTCGGTCTCACGGATAATAAGCATTGATCTGTCTAATAAGTAAATTGACACACAAATCAAATTTTAAACTTAGTTTAGTGGGCAATCAAGTGACCCTTTAAGCCTGCAGTATGTGCATCTAATATCAACTGCTGATTCTAAACGTGAATAAAATTTGATGTCGGTGAGGGCGACGTCGATAATAGAGATGGATTATAAATATATCGAAAATAATTTTACTACCAAAGTGTCATCAATTTGAAAATTTTCTGTTACTACTTCGAGTACTCGCAATTTGTGGTCATTTTGACTATTTGTAACGGGAAAGTAACGGGACCCAAATGTAACGCCGTTACAGTTACTTTTACACAGAATTGTAACTAGTTACTTGCTCCGTTACTAAAATGCAAATGTAACTCGTTACAGGGTTCCGTTACACAAAATGTAACTCGTTACAGTAACGGCGTTACTTGTAACTCGTTACTTCCCAACCCTGCATCTTGGTAAGGCCTAAAGGTGTTTTGTGTGCTATGTACCACACGTATTTATGGTTAGGCTCTACAGTGGCTATAGCAACATACGGACACATTGTGGGCCACCCCAAATGGGAATTACATGTGGTTCATTTGTCTCAGATAATGTGCCAGTGGATATGATACAAGTTCAAGTTTATTTCTACTTTCCATACAAAACAATTGTTACATTGACAATAGTTTACATATATTTAAATATAACAGGACATGTACACAATAACAAAAGATTCGCATAATACAACATGGAAGTAGCGGAACCAGAAATAAGTTAAAACTTTTTAGGTCTGGTTCCTTAACGGGCTTTATCTGGCCCATATCTGCACCAATTCTGGTTGGAAAGGGGGAGGTGGCGTCGTTTAAAAAATTACTCTCCTAGAAAATATTTGAGAATAAAATTACTATTGCTTCAATTCATCTGAACATAAATCACACCAACTAGGTCACGACCTGAAAGGAAACCGATCTACGAGTCACGACCCAAATCGAAACTTAACTGGCATAGTGAAAAAAAATACAGGCAAAATGCACAAATTTCTTTCTAGAAAATGTTAAGAGGACGGTAACGGAATGTCAAAACCAGGGCCGGACGTGAGCATGGGCCAACTAGGCACGTGCCCAAGGGCCCCCACACTAAAAGGCCCACGGACTGGGTTATCATATATTTTAGGTCACTGGGATACACCGTCCAGCTGAAATTTAAACATCCTCACACGTGAGCCCCGAAATGTTGTGCATTGTTGGGATGGTGTGAAGAGAGACGAATTTGAAGAGGGTGGGAATTGTTCTCAGATTGCTCATAAATTAGTTATTTAGTTTCATCGAGGAAGTTGGGGGAAAAGAGCACTAAAATTTTCGGGCACTTTATATACCTGGCAGAAGATTAAACGAATGAAACCGAAAGAAAAACAGACGAACATTATTGTAGAGCTCGAAGTATAGATATTTTCACACGAATGAATGAATTTGGCCGAATTCCCGTTTTCACTCCAGCCAGGTATAACTGATTAGGTAGTGGGAATTTCATGCGCTCTGCCCGGGTAAGACACCCTGTCAAGTCACCCTACCCCCTCCTTCCGGGAAAAGAATGAACTTGGTGTGGCCGAACAGCCTGAGAATCAAGAATATTGTGTTCACAAAACACATGCAATTCCAACCGTGAGGTTCAATTGGTCGAGAATGACTGTCGCTACTGGACATCGTTGAAAATGGCGAAAACATCAGCTTACAAAAAAATGTGGGGCATGCCATATGTGAACATGCATAATCACATGTGGCAGGGCATAGGGAAATACATAACTGGAAAAGTGAGGTAATGAGTGGTGACACATGTGGGATTGGAACCAATTTGACACACAATATTCTACTTTACCCCACTTTGCCACATGTTTGCCCTTGTAAAAATGTATTTTGGTTCTCCACTCTTTGTCACATGCGGCAAACTGCGGTAATGCAGGTAAAAGCATGGCACCTTAAAAAGTGGGTCAAATTTTTATTAAAATCACACATTGCCCTACAAAAAATCACATAAAACTCACTATTTTTCACACCCAACTGTAGTTTTACACAGTATGACACGGTTTGTCCAGTGTGGTGTTGGAACTTTCACCACACAATTTTTTTGTAAGGGTTGGCTATATTCAGAATGCCTTGGTCTGGGTTTTCAGACGCGTTGTTTGTATAATGAAGAAAAATCTAATATTTGTATTCTTTATGAATTATTCTAATCGTAAAATTGTAGTCCTAATCGGTATAAACTTCCCCGACCTGCCGACGAAGCTCAAATGTCATTTATAAACAAACAATAAGACAGAAATTTTCGCACGCTCCTCGCCCAGTTAACTGCTCGGGTTAATAGTGCTAGGTGCGCAACCATGGGGACACATGGTACCTTTATTGGTCTACCAAGAAAAAAATATGAAAAAAAAAATCAGTAACATACAAGCCTGTGATGTCGTTCCATACTCAGGCAAATAGTGCATCGGAAGTACCAGTTCTGGTGATCTAGGAGGTGTTTCCATCCAAAATTTTCTTAAGCGCTTCGCGCCAACCATTGGTTGCGCGCCGCTTATGTACTGCTCTCCATTACTTACCAAGTCACAAAGGTGTCCCTCTTTACCCAAACCCTAGATCCACGCCTGAATTCTTATGCCAATTGGTCTGAGAGTTTACCCCACCCTGTTCCTTTTTTGACAAATCTTAGTCCTTCCGCCATCATACTTTGTTTTACATCACTTTACTCAACATGACATATGAGCAGGTTTGAATATTCGGTAATTTTTTCTGACATAAAATCGTCCCAAACGCCTTATGGCTAGGTCCAGCATAGTTTCAGTTATTTTTGTTACTTTCATTACGGTTCTGTAATACAAGGTGATTAATTCCAACAGCTAAAATGCACCAAATTTGACCTTGTTAGTTTTTTTTCTAAAAAACTGTACCCTCAAGCCACCAACCTTTATCAGTAGCTCTTGACAACCTAAAGTCCCTCCCCTCCTCAGGCAAATCCTAGATTCGCCACTACGATTATCATCTGGCTTTTAGCCTAAAATTGTTGAACATTTATGGTCTGTAGGCTATATAAGCGCCCACCCGCTGAAGAGGTATGTTTACGCGTATAGCCCAATCTTTCATACCAGTTCTTTTTTCAAAGAGCCAAATGACTGTCCGAGGGGCCCCACATAGGTTCGTGCCCAGGGACTCCACATTTATTAATCCGGTTCTCGTAAAAACACGTGATAACAACACCAACCTCCTGCATATTGGCCTCCACTAGACCTACACTCTGATAATAAACGAGGAAAACATTGCTCAGTCTAATAATGCATGACTTCTTTTGTCAAATGATATCTCGTCTTTAATTAATGCGTATGGGCATTTATTTTGTCTGATTAATTCGCAATTAGAGTATAGGTGCCGGCGGCCGTGATATCAGACAACACGCCCCTCAACAAAATTCTGACTGATAAGCTTTTTACGTGCTGGGAAATAGACACAGACTTGAAAGAAAACCTATATGAAACCAGAGCGGACGAAAAACTTGATGGGGACATACTTACGGTTTGCATGGGCGTCCGGAGGGGGGCAAGGGGGGCACTTGCCCCCCCCCGAAAATCAAAAACTTGAAAAAACGAAGAAAGAAAAAAAAGAAAAAAACTAAGAAAAAAAACATCAACATTTCTTAACAGTTCACTTAGTGTGAATTTCTACTCTCAAAACAGGAATTGAATAAAAAATCAACACTCAGGCCCAAGTACTCCACCCCCCCCCCCACCGACTGAGCATATTTTTTGGTATTTTTTATATGTATGATCTTGCTAGTGTTTCCCCTTTTTATATGCGGTAAATAGGTCTTGGAGGTGCCATTTCCAGCGATCTGGGAGGCATTTCGGGCCAAAATTTTCTTGCGCTCCGCGCTAACCCATGGTGGCCAGGAGTGCTGAGAGCCTGTCTATGCGCCCCCCCCCCTTGACAAATTCCTGGCTACGCCCTGTCAACACTGTGTGAAATAGCATCTAAACTCTTTTCTGGGAGTAAAATAGTTCCCATGAAAAAAGTTTTGTCCCCCTCAAAAGTTTTACCCCCCCCCCCGATTTTTTTTCTGCGGACGCCCGTGACAGTTTGCTTACTGAGTTACTACCGTTGTATATCAACTCAAGGGTGATGTTCATTACAAGGATGAGAATGAAATATATACAGTATTTACATATTTACAAACTTCTTGTATCGGCCTATACAAAGATTTACATTCATGATGGATTCCGTAGCACCGTGACTCTTTGAATGACTCACGGCATGGACGCGCCCTCGGATTGGTTACTGAAGGCTATCAAGATCACAGGTCTTGCATGCAGGGTCAAAACTCCCCCAAAATATCAATACAGATCTTGCCTCCCTAGGCTTCTGATTTCAAGTCACCACCAGCTTGCGATCAAGATACTCGCAAGTGTATGGGTTTTAACAGTGACTACTATTATGGGATAGGGCCTTAGGGGGATTCCTAATTGAATGAGGGTTATGATGTTCTGTAAAACAGCCATTTGATGGATACGAAGTTTGAATGGATCTGGGTACGGGTGTGTGTTATGTTTATCCCGACGGTCTGGATAATGTGCGCGCATGTGAAGACGAATTGTCGAACTCGCTTATTGGTATGACGGGGTACACTCGTTTAAAGAGGAGGGCTGCATTTGTATAATGTTTTGATTTGGACTTGATGGTTAAGAACTCGATGATCATGGTTCACGAGTTACAGTTCTATTCGCACTGTAACCCTCTAAAATCTTAATCAGAGACAATTGAGTCTCTCGAACATTCTTTTCGATTTCTTGTTTTGTTATGTCTCCTGTCCACATCCGTTCACGTATTTGCAGCTTCTATATTATTCTCGTTTCTATCACTTCGACATCGAAACGTAGGTGGTTCTACTGTTCCAATAGATTTGGTTGATAATACACTAGTTGCCCGTGCCACCCAAACACCACAGCTCGACTACACATTTAACCTTTGTTTCTACACCTCTTCTATGTTAGGACACTATGTACGTTCAAGCTTAACAGAATTTCATTTTCATTGCACAGAGGTATTGAGATAAATATAGGTGTTTAGTTTGGCCCCATCACTGACAATGGCCTTACCTAATTCTAACCCCTCCTTACCCTAGCCCCTTGGGTGAAGGGACATAGAATTCCCCTTTTTCCGAAGACCTCTCGACTCTCTGGGGAAGAGCCAAGGGGAGAAACCAAACGGGACGTCACTACAGTGCCGAACACAGAGCATTCACGGCTTATTAAAGGTTGTTATAACCTGATTAGTTTAAAAGAGGGACCTGTAATTTTTGAGTGATTCACAAAAATGATTTTTAACAACCTTGAATCATCTGTGCTGAAATCTAATCTACAACAATACCTCCTGTTATAGCAGGGTGCCAGGAACCTTTTCCCAGGGCTGTATCCGAGTCTACCTAACCTGATTCCGGGCCAATTCCGATTCCAATGGCCACCATTCCGGATCGACTCCGCGTCCAGTCCGATTCCAGGTCCTCAAATTTCGGGCCAATTCCGAGTCCGGCCGTTTGACAATGTAGCATCTCATAAAAATGGTTTTTGTACAATTTTAAGATTACATTTAATTAAAACGACCATTTTTAGGAGTCAATTTCATTCCCTGGCTCACCGTGTAATTCAGTTGACTGTATTTGGTCATTGTGTTGTGTGTTAACTGTGGACCTAGTAACAACATATCCTTACGTAACATATATGATAAATTTATTTTTGTGGAATCGGCTGGAATCGGTTCAAAGTCCGAGTCCGAGTCCAGCTGCAGCCCATTCCGGACCAATTCCGATTCCGAGACCTCCTATTCCGGGCCAGTTCTGAGTCCGACGAAAGACGGACTCGAGTCCGGAATCGAGTCCTAGTACGGACTCGGAAGTTACAGCACTGCCTTTTCCCTACTGATCTAGGGCCATCTTTATGTAGACAAAAATAATTGGCAGGCCGACCAATTTTCTCATGTCATTCAGTTCCCGGCGGTTAAGTGTGTGCTCCCTTACTTGTAGTAATAGGTCGCAATTACGTAAGTAAAATATTCGGCAAAGCAAAAGCAGTTGGTTACATGGTAGATTGAAAATAAGTTTTACAACTTCAAGAAATGGCATTTTAAGTGTCTCGGAGCAGGATCAAATGGTCTCGGTGGGTCATACATGGCCCATGGGTCCGAAGTTTCTCACCCCTGTATTAAAGGATATCCTTATTTCAAAAGGAGTAAGAAATACGGGTCAAATTTGCGAGCTTCACATTATACATGTCACAATAACAGCAGAAGTTGGTCGCTCTTTTATCGGTATAAGCATCGGTCCTTATTGCTAACAAGGTCTTCAGCCACGTTTCTCAGATACATGGGCACTTAAGTCGAACTAATTTGTAATACTGACACTAAAATACTATATACGGATGCTACAAATAAACCATGGTCCAAAAGATTGTCATTTGTGGATTTCTTTTGAGCTGCAGGTACTTTTATCTCCAACAACCGTGTTTAGAATAAAATAAACCTTTTTCCAAAGACTCCTTGACCATTTTTCGAAGAGCCGAAGGGCGAAAACCAAATGTTACTCCCGGAGAAGTTGTGCTCTCCTGTTTAGAATAACATTTGCCTCAGTGCATTTAAATATGATATCTTAAACACTAAATAAACGAATACATTTATTCATTTTATTTTGATTTTAATAGAGGCAGAAGAGAGATGCAGTCAACAATGGCGGTGTCGCCGGTTTACCAGGTTAGTTTAGAACAACTTTTGAATTCCATAGACGTTAAAGTATTATTCAATTTCTATGTTAAATACGAATCAGCATGTGTGACTGCATCGAGATCTAATGCAATCGTTTCAAATGCGCATACTCTAAGGACTGAAGGAGGGAAACTTAATTTCGTTTATGTGTGGCTTTATATACTTCGTTGGTTACATTTTCATGCAGGTTGCTTTAAGTGATCACTAACCTGACTAGGTTAAATGTATATAAAGTATCTGCGTTAAAGATATAGATATCTCATTGTCAAGAGGAGAAAATGAAAAATTTTCGTAAATAATAAATCAATAAAGACCATTTTCACATTACATTGAGTTTTATTTAAGCAGCCATGTTGAAGACATACCTTCCATGCAGTGGCGTAGCCAGGATTTTTTGAGCAGTGGGCACTGGGGGGTCACGAACCTTTTCTAGGGGGCACAATTTCTGAATTATCTCCCTCTCTATAGGGCTTATATACAGAACTGTGCATTCCAAAATTTTCCACTTGGGCACCTGAGGTGGCATGGCTTTGTCGTTGGGGGCACATGCCCATGTCATTACACTTTCATATGGGTAACTTCTTGGGGCCTTCATTGACAACCCAAAGCCTGTCCCATGTTTTACTTTGTCAGCGAGCAAAAAAGTAGGCACATGAGAAACCAAGTAAGATTGTGTAAGTTCTTATCAGGGGTCCAGTGGCAAATCTTTGTAGGATATACCTGGAACGATTACACAGGACCCCCAAGGCAACCCATTATGGTTTCTGCATTTTTGCCTGAGATAAAACAGAAGTCTCATAGGAAAACTATCTCTAACGTAGTGGTTCTTTCTAGTCCCTTTGGGTGGATGCTGGGCCCCAAAAACGTAACCAAGAAGAAGATCTTCTCTCAAAGGAGCTACTCCCCCCGATGAACAATATGACCCTAGGTAGCCCTCAAATCCTCACATCGGTCTGTCCTACAACTGCCTTCAAGAACGGAACTTTTTCTAATGTCCCCTCGACTATCTGATGAAGAGTCAAGAGGCGAAGCCAAACGCCACTCCGGCAGGAGTTCCGCTCTCCCAAGGGAGCTATGTCCCCGAAGGACAACAAACCCTACTGACCAACCCATGACCCCCAGACATCAAGGGTCCGCCATGCGCGGTTCCACCCCCATCCTACCGAAAGAGCAGAAACCACACATGATCTTAGCCAAAAGTCCGAAAAGCGATGTACGGATACTCCTGCGCCGAGAAGCGATCCATGATCACGGACACTCCTGCGTCGGATGAGAAAAGCATACCAGGCATGATCTAGCAATTTTGTACAGCGCAAGCAAGCTTCCTCTAATGTTTAGTGCAGTGCATATATGGCCGTACGGGACTGTTTTTCTCAGGGAGGGCGGTGATTTTTGCCCGACTCCAGACCTCACCTCGGGGCAATTTTCCGCCCGACTGAGACAAAATATCTGCCCGATTTAGTCAGGTTTCTGACATTTGTGGGCGGTCTCCCCAGCCCCCCTGGCCCGTACGGCCATGGGGCGTATACAGCTAAGTTAGTAATCAAAGCAGACGACCTGACTTTGTTTTCATTCCCATTTTGATTAGATTACAGGAAATGACGTCACAGATAACAGTCTCAAAAATAACACCGCTACACTTTCATTCACAGACATGAATTCCTTGCTACAGAATCAGAATACTGTACAAGCAGCCTACTTTCTTGGGCAGTGTCTCATGTGTCCACCAGGGCCACAAGGTCCACCCGGTCAAACAGGAGCACAAGGGCCGCCAGGAAGGGACGGCAGAGATGGTATCCTCGTTGGATTTCCCTCTACAGGTAATGAGATAGTTGAACATTTATGGAAAATAATTAAGTCTAAAATACATAAAAAGCACTTGTATTAGTATTTTTCGGCATCACCTAGACTACTTTTTGTCAAAAGTCATGGGTCCAGTATCTAATTATGTAATTAATTAACATTCATTTCACTACTTTATTTTAAAAGTGTTGAAGAATCATACAATTGTCATATACTGACACATATCTGACAGGAGCCTCAAATTTAGTACTGTAGAAAGATTTTTTCTGGAGTTCAGCAGATATTTTCCCGTCATGACATTTAGTACGATCTGAACGTTGAAATGTAACATCTACAACCGTTTATTAGAGAAGCACAACAGCTTAACATGTTAAAGTATAAAAAGTTAACAGAGGAAGAACCGTCTATCCTCGTAGGAAGGCTTTGTATGTTTAGTGTTATGTTTTTATGTAATCAATATTAATGCAAAGTGACGTCACGAGAATCCATTGTAACTAAAATGATCACCGTTTACACGTGTTTTTATCCAAACATTACATATCCAGGGTTTTCACCGCATCACGTGACCGCGCGTCTCTTTGGTTTTGAAGGGCAAGATCGCGCGTCTCTTTGGTTTTGACGGGCACGCGTCCATTGTGTCTCAATGGTATCTATGGTTATGCCATGCGCGTGTGCTGTAAATACGCTTACCGCAAGTGTGTTTTGCCCTTCAGTGCCTGGGAATCCCTCGCGCGTGACGTCACATAAAATTGTCTAGAGGTCTTCTATCAGGCCCTTAGCGAGACAAGGTATCGAAGAAGGGAGAGATAGCTTCCACGGGGCAATATATTTTTTAGCTCAGTGTAAGATGTGTTAAGATGTTTAACGTAATAATGCTTCAAATTTGCTAGGGGAGAATTTTTAGTAAACGTACGAGTTGTCGGCGTGTAAATGAGAACTGGCATTCTCAGGGCTGTAACGTCCATGACAGGTATTTTCCATTACCTACTCAAACCCTATCTGCCAGTGGCAAGTCGGGGAAGTAAGACTAGACCTCCTTATTGATTTGTTTGCTTTGTGGTTTCCTCCTCACAACTGTTGGGGAGGCTCTCCCATTCAGGCACAGCACAGCTATTCAGTGTGTCATGCATGAGTGACTTTCAACAATACAAGTTTTCAGGAATCCAGATGAGGTATTTGCCTGCCAGGAAGTTGAGCTGCACAGTTCATTTGCTAAGAGGATTAGTTGTGGTTAGAGTTTTTCTCAATCCTGGCTAATGGACATTCCCTCTAATGTCCGAGTCCGGACTAGGACTCGATTCTAGACTCGAGTCCGTTTTGCGTCGGACTAGGAATTGGCCCGGAACTGAATGGGAGGTCCCGGAATCGGAATTTGGCCCGGAATGGGCTGTAGCTGGACTCGGAATCCGAACCATTTCCAACCGAGTCCACAAAACTGAAATTATTATAACTTGAATGTTACTTAAGGCTTTATTTTCACCAATGCACAGCTCAACACATGAATGGTCAGATAAAGTCAACTAAATTACAGCTTGAACCAGGGTATGAAATTGACTTCTTAAAATGCCCGTTTTGATTGAGTGTAATTGCAAAATAAGGCAAAAAACATTTGTACGAGATGCTACATTGCCAAATGACCGGACTCGGAATTGGCCCGGAATTGGGGGACCTGAATCGGAATTGGTTGGGAATCGATCACTGAACTCGGAATTGGCCTGGAATGGTGGCCACAGGAATCGGAATTGGCCCGGAATCGGGTTAGGTGGACTCGGATACAGCCCTGGGCATTCTTCATTATGTGCAGATCAACGTCATCCACATTACATATGAGTGGGATCGTAACGTTATAAACAGATAAATATTTGAAGGAGGGAGGACAAAGTCCTAAGTTCCTAAGATTTTTCAGCACTACACTCCAGAAATAAATGGGTTGCTATTCGCTCACTACTATAGAGGTCGTTCAGTTGTCTGCCTTATAGGCCTACCTAAAGTCTTCCCGAACCGACTTCACTTTCTTGATTCTTACTTGCCTTACTTATTGACAATTATCAGACTATTTGCAAACACTTATATACAACCCATACACCACTCCCAATTGTAGCGAAGGTCATCTATGACGCAATCCAGTCACCAAAAATGTTAATAGCGCCATCCTTACCGCTGTTTCACGTTACAGAAAAAATCAAAACAGGCCTAGAGGTTACATAAACCTCATAGGATCTGAGAATATTATATACTACGTTGGTCACACCTATTTACATATATATTTATAATAGGCTGTCAATTATTTCATCTCCACACTATTACGTTGCCTAGCAACCATCACGTTTTAAGCCGCGGTCACACTACAACGAATTCGGATCGGATTCCGATCCGATTTTTGTGAGTTTTTATTAAAATCTTCTCCATTTCGGGTCGGAAAGAACCCAAAATTTTTCAACCTGTGTAATTATATGATTTTTATCGCAGGACTACGAAAATTAAATTTATATGAATTATTTCGTGACGTCACATCGACAGACAGCTATAAAAGCTGTCTGTCGGTGTGACGTCACAAAAAAATCAGTTACCATTTTATTTTCATAGACCTCTGATGCAAATCATATATTTACACAAGTTGGCAAATTTTGGACTTTTTCTGACCAGAGATGGAGAAGATTTTAATAAAAATTCACAAAAATCGGATCGGAATCCGATCCGAATTCGTTGTAGTGTGACCGCGGCTTAACTCTTACCACCAATATAACTCACGTGTTTCCTCGGTTTGATTAACATAATTATTAACATAATAATGTATTGGGCCCTTGGGTGCCAGAGTCTAAGCGACATGCTGCCATGCAGCAATATGTTTCACAAGTGCTTGGGTTCGAATTCCGCTTGAGGCGCATGAGTTTTCTCCAAGGAGGCTACTCCGGCTTTTGTTCCCCTTTGCACAGGCTTTCCATCAAAATCGGTTGCCCAGCCAGTGAAGCGCCCTCGGACTGACCAGTTAAAGCCCGTTTGCACTTCAGCATACCGTATCGCTTTAAAGCTATAAAATTTGAACTGTTCATCTCTCAGCTGTATCCTTGATTAGCCCGGAAGAGCAAATGGGTGACTATGTATGGTTCTAACAGCTTCACAGCCGGTGACAATTTAAAAGTATAAACCGACCTGTAATTATCCGTCTTTGTTTGTTTATGATTGCATTTCATGATCTTATTTGTAACGTCTTTATTACTTTTGTTCTTTGATAAACAGCTGATGATACCGATCAAACGCCACCTTCAGTGGACTCCCCTGTTAACCCCAATGGAAGCAATCCAGTGGGCGCCTTATACACAAGATGGGGGCGTTCGTCCTGTCCAGATGGGGCTGAGTTGGTTTATGAGGGTATGTACAGCTATCCTCCAAATATTATTTCATATTTTCGGAAGCCATATAAACGATAGGTTGCTTTTACAAAACTATCCTATATTTCCACTCATAAAAGCAATCCGTTTCGGCAAATTGAGAAAATGATTTTTCTGGTAATCTCTCCTTGTCAGACTAGCTGGGTAGTCGTATGACTTAACAGCCTGGAAACCTGACCCATAAGGTTTTAGTCCATTTAGCATGAAGTTGTTAACCCCTCAGTCACTCAGATCACCAAAGTAATTCCATGGAAGTACTACCAAGGTATACTTCCATGGTCATCATATTCACAATAAATGTCAGCTTACCTTCAGTAAGCGCCCCCCCCCCCAACAAAGTGGCCCAGATGGATTGTCTATACCCCAGCTGGCCCATGGTCCAAACCTTTGTCAAAAAAGAGGTTGGAAAAAAGCCCGTCAAAGACTATACTTTTTACTTACTCTTAAATCTTTTGGTATTAGTAGAACTATTTTAGTTTATTTTTATCGAGGTATTTATTGAGAGTATTTTAACTACCAACATCTTAGTCTGATTTTGTCATTAAATTCAGACGTATCTCAGGAATTAGAAGCTATGATTAGAAGCGTCGAGCGCCTTATTGGCACAGAACTGCCGTCACTACTCACATTGTATCAGCAACGAACACTTAGACTAATCAAAGATATCCTGAATGGCAATTCACACCCAGGCAAAGCATACGTATTTTAAGTTACCTACGTCAGGAAGATTCACTGACAGTTTTTACCCTTCTGTGACAACGATATTTAATTTGCACTAAACCAGACAACCGTTTTTAGGATTTTTAGGATCGGGTTTTCTTTTTCTTTTTAGGATTTATATGTGTTGGATGTTTGACTAAAAATACTGCCTTTATCATCTTTACGGTCTACTCTTCTATGTATGTTTTTATATGTTATGCTTTCATGTCTTTTTTACTTGTTTAGATTTGTATTTGGACGGTTAATGTTTTACTGTTTTGTACTGTTCATGTGGTCACATGATTTCCAATGTCACTTTTATCATTGGTTGAATAAATACATATCATACCATACCATACCGTACCGTACCATATACCATACCATATACCATACACATACCATACGATACCATACCATATACCATATTATATAACTCCTTATTAATTCCTCTACATCTGATTGGAGGATTGGTGGTCACATGCATGGGTTATTTGGAACTATCACACGGTCGTGAGTTTATCCATCAAGATGGGGGCTTCGGT
Organism: Holothuria leucospilota; assembly: GCA_029531755.1. Classification (NCBI taxonomy): domain Eukaryota; kingdom Metazoa; phylum Echinodermata; class Holothuroidea; order Aspidochirotida; family Holothuriidae; genus Holothuria; species Holothuria leucospilota. The sequence goes on from CM055962.1 coordinate 63,468,389, forward strand.
CTGTCCAGATGGGGCTGAGTTGGTTTATGAGGGTATGTACAGCTATCCTCCAAATATTATTTCATATTTTCGGAAGCCATATAAACGATAGGTTGCTTTTACAAAACTATCCTATATTTCCACTCATAAAAGCAATCCGTTTCGGCAAATTGAGAAAATCATTACTCTGGTAATCTCTCCTTGTCAGGATAGATGGCTAGTCGCATGGCTTAACAGCCTAGAAGCCTGACCCATAAGGTTTTAGTCCATTTAGCATGAAGTTGTTAACCCCTCAGTCACTCAGATCACCAAAGTCATTCCATGGAAGTACTACCAAGGTATACTTCCATGGTCATCATATTCACAATAAATGTCAGCTTACCTTCAGTAAGCGCCCCCCCCCCCACAAAGTGGCCCAGATGGATTGTCTATACCCCAGCTGGCCCATGGTCCAAACCTTTGTCAAAAAAGAGGTTGGAAAAAAGCCCGTCAAAGACTGTACTTTTTACTTACTCTTAAATCTTTTGGTATAAATAGAACTATTTTAGTTAATTTTTATGAGGCTATTATTTAGAGTATTTTAACCACCAACATCATAGTCTGGTTCAGTCATTTAATTCAGAGGTATCTCAGGAAATTAGAGGCTATGATTAAAAGTGCCGAGCGCCTTATTGGCACAGAACTGCTGTCACTACTCACATTGTATCAGCAACGAGTACTTAGACCAGGGAGCTACAGCTCCCTGCTTAGACGAATCAAAGATATCCTGAATGGCAATTCATACCCAGGCAGAGCATATTTTATGTTCCTCACGTCAGGAAGATTCGCTGACAGTTTTCACCCTTCTGTGAAAAAGATTTTCAATTTGCGCTAAACCAGATAACCGTTTTTAGGATTTTTAGGATCTGGATTTTTTTTAGGATTTATATGTTTTTGGATGTTTGACTAAAATACTGCCTTTATCATCTTTAAGGTCTACTCTTTTGTGTATTTTTGATATTTAATGTTTTCATGTCTTTTTTTACTTGCTTAGATTTGTATTTGGACGTTTAATGTTTTACTGTTTTGTACTGTTTATGGTGCTTGTGTGGTCACATGATTTCCAATGTCACTTTTATCATTGGTTGAATAAATACATATCATATCATACCATACCGTACCATATACCATACCATACCATATTATATAACTCCTTATTAATTCCTCTACATCTGATTGGAGGATTGGTGGTAACATGCCGTGGGTTAAGTTGGCATTATCACACGGTCGTGAGTTATCCATCATGGGTTAGTCCAGACTAACACACAGTGTTTGGCCCTATCCGCTCCTTGAATCAAATTTGACCAACATCTGGCCTATTCAGGAAGTTAGGTGCTATATAAAACAAATAATGAATGTTTTCCATTCGTGTGGTAGTATGAATAATTTCATTCATTGAAAGATTAACGTTCTATCCAACGCGGCTTCGCCTCGTTGAATAGAACGTTCAATCTTTCAACTCATAAAATTATTCATATACTATCACACTCATAAACATTCATTATTTGTATACCATACCGCCATACCATACCATATGCCATACCATACCATATGCCATAACATACCATATGCCATACCATACCATATACCATACCATACCACAAAAAAGTAGTGGAGTAAGATATTACAAATATTGAAAAGCTCACAGAATATCTGGTGGAACTGGAAAGTGTTTTCAGACCCTCACAGTTTTCTTACAACCCTCTCCCCCTAGACGAGATGATTTTACCCCATCAAGCCCAAAGACTAAATTTTGTCAAAGGGTAGTAGTATGATAGCACACTAAAAAAATTGAAGAACTTGCAAATATCAGGCTTGGAATGTGGTGCTAGACCTTCGCAAAATTGTCCGTTTAAGCATTGTATACAGCTGGAAATGAAATGGTAGGTACCTTCTAGTATAACGTTCAAAGTATCATTCATAATTAAATTGGTGTACAGATAAAAGTTTAATTGGTGTCCCAATTATCATACCTATGGAGGCAGTCAATTGTACACTAACTTTAATAATATTTGCGATAGATAGATTATTTTCTCAAATGCAGTTCATGCCCTCAAAAATGTAAAATATACAGTATTTCTATGTCAAATTCGTAATTATAATTCTTGGTTTTAAATGTTCATTTCATTCGTTTTCAATACATTGAAAATACGTTTTTGAGATTTTAAAGGGATTGGGAAGATGAGACAATATACCATTTGTTCTGGGAAAGAAGCAGGATCAAGTTTTACTATTCTGCAGACTGAGAACAAAAGTCAATTTCCTGTACAAGATATCTTAACAATAAATTTCTTATACTTTACCGTCAGTAAAATAGTCGCACAAATATTAGTAATTTTTTAAAAATTATTTAACAAATTAAGGTTTTCGGTAAAAGTCCAGTGCAACCAATATGATAAAAATACGCGCAACATTTTCCACTACTGACCTTTTTTTTTTTGATTTACAAAATCAGATTTCAAAAACTGTTACACTGGAGGCTCACCTACAATCACAATGTTAAGTCACACGATCTAGAAAGAGAGGCTTTAAAAGTTGAACAAGAGAGTTTAGGAAAAGTAACTCTTGCTTGCTGGGGAGATCTACTTCATGGTCAAAGTATTCCGATGAGGGGGTGCTTCATTTGGTCTTTTCACTCTCCCTCGACTGGTGCATGACACACAGATCAGGGTTACTCTGGCTAATCGCTTCAAAGCACTGTTTTCATGACATTTCGTTCCAGAGTTACTGTGCATAGTTACGTATTATCTTGGGAAAGTTTAAGTACTGAGACAACAGCTTTGCCTTTGTTTTTCTAGGTGTAATGGCTGGTTCCCATTACTCTCATGCTGGAGGCGCTGCTGACTATCTCTGTTTGTCTAAAGCCCCAATATTTGACCGACCACAAACGGGACACCAGTATGGGGCATATCTCTATGGAACGGAATACGAGACCGGCGGTTCACCGTTGCTACCAAATCTGCAAAACTTGGAAGCCCCTTGTGCGGTTTGTCTAGCGCCCTCTAAGGAATTACTTTGATGGTTCCCGGTCGAAACCAATGTCCGGAAGGCTCAGAGGGGAAAAGTGAGTTGTGACTTAACTTTTGTGAAGTTTTATCCTAGATCTGAAAATTGTAACTTCCTGAAATACCACATCTGAAAAGTACTATGGCAAAGCACTTTCAAGATATTTTCACGTTGTTTCAGTATCGAGAGCATATAACATCTATGTGTCCAATTGGCTTCCCGTGGGCCCTTTGCGGCAATTCAAATGGCCCGAGACAGATATGAGCCTGAAATTCAAGGGGGAGAATGCAATTGTAAAATGAATTAAATGTGTGCCTTAGCCAAAAACACGTGCCAATTCCAGGCACCGGGCCTACGCTACTGGTCATTTACTGCCCTGTAGACCTTATTCACTTGCTGTCACAGGGTCACAAAAACCGAAGTGTGCCTGTTGAGAGGACGTCTATGCATTAGGTCTGTAGGGAGCTTGCACCAAAGGTCAAATTGTGGACGCGCTAGTTGTTCTGGAGGGCACTGCGCCACGCACCACATTGCTTTAGTACATGATCTAGCGTCCGCGCGTGTTTGTTTGTCCTCCAGAACGTGGTTGCGTTAGTTGACCTTTGCACCCGTGAAACCTCCCTATTCATGAACACTACCCTGGATAAAATGCATAAATGAAGCCTATCGTATCAAAAACCAGACTGGTATGACAATTTTACGTTTGTTTCACATAGCCTGGAGATTGGAGTACAATGGATATATAATGTCACAGCATCACACCCATCCAAGGACTCTCCACGTCTGCGTAGACTCCCAAGCAGAAGGCATTGTTCGTACCCATGGAGATCACAATGGCGCCCTGCTATATCACGTTGAAACGTCTTGTACGAGTGGGGGAGGACTACCGTGTCCTCCGTATGCGGATGGTTTTGAAGTAACGTGTGCTGTCTGTTCTCTTTAAGAAAGCCATAGGCTATCTTGCTAGATCAGATACTTTTGCAAGTGACCCTCATTTCTTAATGACATAAAGCATTTCAAACACGGCTTTCAGACGTTGTCAGGAAAACACAGCCTGGCCATGGTGTAAATATCATAATTTTTCTTAACCAAATATACGATTGTAGTTCTCCGTTGTGAATAGTTTTTAGTAGTGCTGGATCGATCATCGGTATTCAGTATCGGTATCGGCTAATATTACCCATTTTCATAACTCTTTGATTAAGATAGACAATTCCTTATTTTACGACAGCAGACTCCACAGGGAGGGAATAATGTATGTTAAGGATCCTTTTTCCAGGAATAACACCCCCTGTCTTTTAGAGGATTTCTTGATAAAATTAACTTAATTACCCTTTTATTACTTATTATGGGATCTTGTCTGCAATTCTCAAGGATTGGGCAAATTCCATACTCAGTGCTGATTCTGTTAACAATTACCGTGAGCATCTTATTAATTCCCTGAAGGCAAAGCCAAACATGTCTCAGCTTATCTATTCCCTGAGCCTAAAAGGCGTTTCCCTACCCCCTGCGGCTTGTTTAAAATGGAATCATAAGTTCAGTCTGAGTAAGGAGGATTGGCACTGTAGTTTTAAAACGACCCATATCACAGTTACGGAGGCTAAAATCAAGTACTTTCAGTTTAGGTTTTTAAATCGTATCCTAGGGACTCTTACACCGAATGGGAAAGTCTGATACCCCTCTTTGTACCTTTTGCCGCATTGAAGAAGAAGATATTGAACGTTTGTTTCGGGAATGTCATATTACTGCTAGTTCCCTTTTGGACTCTCAACAATTATGTTTTGGTTTGTTTTATTTAAAAGGGATTTCTTCTTTAGCGTCAGCTCCTTTAACTTCCACCCAATGAACTTTTTCATTCTTTATTGTAAGCATCATATTTTTTCTTTTAATTTGATATCTCTAAGCCTGATTGTAACCAGTTTTTTAAAATAAAATGCAGTATATTAAGGGTGGAAGAGCAAATCACCTCAAAACCAAACACTTCAAAACGAAAAAGGAAAATATTTGAAGATATAAAGAAGTATTTCTCACTTTTCTACTGACACCTGCTTTTGTTTATTCGATATTGTGTCGCTTGTTTATCCAATCCAAATCATGCTAATGTTAGTGCTGATTGTATATTATATTTCATCTATTCATAACTTTTGTAAAACCATGTAACCATTATGTACACATTATTGCTCATATGAAACTAAACAAGATGAGAAAAAAGATAGGTGCCTTACATTCATTAAAAGAACGCTTTTATTTTTAGTGCACTCTACAAAAACATCCTAGTTAAATTTAACTAGGATCGGGGTCAATAATTTTCCATACATTTCCTGGTTAAAATAACCGGAAATCCGGGTCATAATTGACATTTTCCTTGTTAAATTAACGACTGGTTAGAAATCCTGATAAGAATTTAACACTTTCCTGGTTAGAATTTAACTAAGATTTCTTTTTTACTTTTAACCAGGAAATGTATGGAAAACTATTGACTCCATCCTGGTTAAATTAACCAGGATTTAACCAGGATGTTATCAGAGTGTGGAGTTCAAAGGTTATTAGATGCAAACAGAGGTTAAGCTGTGAAAATTTTAATTGCAAACATAATTATTAATGGATCTCATACTTAGTATATTAATGTCCCAAAGAGACTGTAAGACCAATGCTATTTTAAGTGGAGGTCAAATGTCATTTGAGGTCACTAGATTTCAAACTTTTAGCTTGATGTTTCATAAGTAAAATTTCGATAATTCATAGTTTCATTCTTCACAAATGTGTTACTAAGTCCTCAAGCATCTTAAACATTCGAAAGTCTAAACCTAAGTACAAACATAATAACCTCACCATAAAACCGTTTCAATATGAAACCACAGTGATAAAATATATTTCTTTTTTGGCAATTAATCACTAAGCCCTTTTAGCTTTCATTTCTGTTCCAAAGCCTTTTAGGTAAAAATTTTGAAAATAAGAACTTGCAAAGTAATACCATTAGCAATCAAATAGTTGGCTTAAAATAATCAGTGTTTATGTTTATCCATCTGGATCACTTTCAATGCTTATTAGAGAATGTTTGCTCAACTCTGATTAGTGTATCAGTGATTTCTTTGTGTTTCGGCTGTAAAGACTGTGTACTTATAAAAATATAATAAAAGTCTGTGGGCAAGATGAAAAGAATTGTAACGTTTTAGACTTGTTTTATAGACTGAGTCCTTCTGTGAACTTTTAGTTTGTAATTAGGTTTTTTTCTTCTTATAACTAAATTTTTCAGTCACAAGAAAGAATAACTTGTATCAAAGTTGTTTTTCCTTCAATTTACTTGATATGCTCACAGCTTGATTCTAGTTCCGTGTCCGAAATGGCCATGTAATTATAATTTGATCTGTTATATCTGGTAAAAAACACCAGTGAGGACGAAAGCTGCGCATCTGAGAGTCTGAGTTTGCGAAAAGTTGTTCTTGACCAACCATAGACGATAGAATTTACAAGCCCTTGAGATGAGAAACAAATAATCTGCCGAGAAAAGAGGTTCAAGAAATTTTTGATATTGAAATTGAAGAATAAAAAATATTACATTCAATATATAAATTGCAAGGACGCAGAGAAGGGGCGGTGCTGGGGGCTACGGCCCCAATAACTTTCAGATTTTAAGTCTTTTTTGTCTTAATAGGTGTCAAATTTTCTTTCAAAATGCAAAAACCAGTACCTATGGTTCAATCTTAAAAACCTTCCAACGTCCCTGAATTGTGATATATGTTTGTATAAAATAATAACTGTCCCTTCAACTGCGGTGATTAGTTAAAGCTAATCCCGGTAGGACATAAGTGTTCATCTCAGCAACGTTGAATTTAAAGCCAAATATTGTGGTTATGTCAAGGACATTGGTTCTCTGCATTTTTATTGCTGTGCAAGTTTTACTATTACGTATTGGATATACCTTCAACACCTCAAGATCAGGAGGACACTCAGTCCTGCAGCATGCGTGCTTTTCTAGCAGTTCTGCGATAAAATCTGAAGAAAAAGTGAAAAATATAGTATGCGTTATATAGTAGTGGGAGTTTGGAAATGTGAATGCCAATGGACATTTATTTCTGAGGTAAATCGATGAGAAATTTTAAGGCAGTCCTTTCATTTAAAGGTCACTAGTTTCCCAGGCACGTATTTACCAGGGAGTTGGTATGTGGATGGAGATACATCGCTTTGAAGTGAGGTTTGTATCCCAAGGTCACTCAGTAATCCGTAGCTTGTACCTCTCTTGACATTTCTATAAGAATCACAGAGGATTAGGAAGTTGACACAAAAGGGATGTGTCGTCTGCTACATCTACAGTAAGACGGGCGGGGGGGGGGGGGTGTTTCGCTGCTGACATGGCACTGCCAGTCGTCAGGGAAATAAAAATTATTGCATCTTTCGACGCTCGGTGACGCGCATGACAGTGTATCAGTTAGTTTTTATGTCGAAATACGAACAAGAATCTATATCTGGCTATTTCAGGAAACTTCCGGAAACTTTTTATACTGTTGTAACAAAGGTTAGACTTCTACCTCGTCAACTCCTGTAAAGGAAGGGGCTAACAGCATTCTTTTATTTCAAGTAAACAGTCGTTTCGAGTTTAATATCACCTCCTCTAGACGTGTTGGCGGCGCAAACCTACACGTCAAAGTATTGTTCTGCGCTGGCCACCTGTTAAAGGAATACGTGACTTGAATGATGTTGCTCGGTAAATGGTATCAAATTGGAGGACCAAACAAAGGAAAGAAATCCTTTTACGCTCGATAAACAGATCCACTTGATTTGGTAATAACATAAATTAAACTTTTCGGTATATCTCCATCCAAATAGAAACTCCCTGTATATGAACAGCAAAACCTAACAGTCATCCTCGGAAAATTGTATGCAATTTTTTCCAATCAATATTATGTCACTTACACGGGAGCCAACAAAGTGCAAATGCTGAGCAATTCAAAATACTTCGATACATTGTGTGTGTTATTTCCATTCTTTCCTCTGTCGTCGGGGTAACACTCTCGAAAGATCTTCTTTTCACGTGTTTGTAGATACTTCCGTAAATTATCTGCGAAGGAAGTAAAAATAAATGTACACGTAAAGCCCATTTATTTTAACAAATTCAAGCATAAAACAATTAAATAATGATTAATATCTATAGCATAGTTCATTTTATTTTGGACAATGAAGATGTGCACTTGAATGAGTTTGGTCCTTGTCTGATCTTCATCTCTTTACGACTTAAACTTGCAAATATTTTATTAACAAACTTTACAACTTACCACCAAAGCTACAAACGTAGTAAGTATTGCCGCAAGGAAATAGAGAACATAGGTCTTCTTCAACCAGTTCAGCTCCTCCTTCCAGAAAATATCAATGACAAGAAATGGACATTTTAAAATTAAAGTATGGAAACTGCAAAAGTTAACTCGATATCATTCATTCGTTAAACCTTTCGCACAGGACACTGTCGGTCAGTGTATATAGGTTGTAAGTTTTCTCTTACACAATTAAGCTACCGAATGGACCGTCCCTTAGGCTGGATGTGGAGGGCGAAAACCAAACGATACCCTCGAAAAGATTTCTTTTCCCCGAAGGAGCTTCGTTCCCTGTTATGGGCTGCCACATGAGCATTCAGATTGTGGTGGAAAGCGCCCAGAAAATGATTGGCACACTTCCACACAGGAATTATAAGGAAATTAACTCTAAACGTACGTCACAAGTATGAGGAAAAAGGAGAAAATGTAAACTGTTCATGACTGTACACCACACTTGCGTCTCCGTTAAAAGGTTACATTTGAAGTCTGTAACATTTTAAAAGGTATACTTTGACGATAAACGGGGAATAAATCCTTTCAAGTGCATGTGGGGACCAACCATATATGGGTGATTCCATTAATAAAGGGATCAGTATACCCCTGATAATCGGAACACGAAGAAGAGGGGAGGGCAGGGGGCGGTGCCCCTAGAAAAATTTTCGCTTCCTAGAAAATAAAGAATTACCGTTGCCTTCATGCATTTTTCTATGTCTTGCCCTTTTAAAAATACCCCCCACCCCTGTGAGCTATGTGGTTTCCCCTTCAGTGCCTTGTCTGGCTACGACCATGGGCGAAACATTTGACAGACATTCACATTTGCATTTTAGAGGTCATTTGCATAGTACCTTGCAAATTCGTCATCTTAAACTACTTGCCTGTAAAGTTTGTTGTGCTGTGACAAGAAACTTTTTTGCATATAATTATTCAAATTGCAGTATTAATAGGAATTTTATGTATATTCCATTGAACTATACAGTCACTACTTAAATACTTAGTTTGCCAAATTCAAACAAATGTTGTTGCTCGAGTTTTGAGGACCAAATCTTTTCATCGTATACCTAACACAGCACAACATGACATACTCTGTTAGAAAGTATTTTAAAGTTTCATTTGTTCGCCAATTTCGCCAATGTACAACTGCCCAGTATTCCATTCCATAGATCAAGAGCTTCAACATCTTCTCAAAAGTGGCAGGGGGGGGGGGGCATAGGGAATCAAACATGTGCCTGGAAAAAGCGAGAGGGACAAACGATATGATATTTCCTCCACTTTCAAAATGGGGGGGGGGGCATTTCCTGCTCGTCCCCTTTGTTAACTCCCGTGGCATAGACCATTCATCAATGCCATCTACAATGCTGCGTGCATTTATTAGGGAAAAAGTAGTGCTATAGGTTTTCTTCTTATAGAAAATTGATTGGTGTCACCTTTAAACTCAAAATGTCAACTCCCTTTTGAAAAAAAAACTGAATTCCACGAATATTTTTTTTTACTTTTGACATGATTTACATACTTCAAGCAACAATCCATAATGTAGAAAAACTATTTGTTTTAAATCGTTTAATTCGGGCACTTAAAGTTTTGCCCAGACAGGTGTGGCACCAGGTGGGACAAGCGCCATTCCCGGTAGGGGGGCTTTTTCCAATTTCGTCAGGGAGCCTTGAAAGGCACGATAAAACGTGTAATCCCCGACGGCGAGAAGTTTCTTCCTTGATTTACATAGTTTTGCCCTGAAAAAATGCAAATTCTGCAAATAAAACCTCCAACTTTTCTTAAATAAAAATCCCAAATTTGAAAAATTTCTTCAACAGAAACACAGTACCATAAATTTGCAAATTTTCTTCACTAAAGACCCAACATTTTCGGCGTGCACAAATGTCACAAGTTGGCCCCAATCAGGGGCGTATATTCTTGAATTTGCAGGGGGGTGTGTGAATTTTTGGGACCAACTACATCTTTTGGAGACCGACTTCCATTGCCATAGTTGTACTATTCGAAATTCTGAAGACTTTTTTTTTGCTTTTCGGGCAAACTGTCCACTTCAAATGTTGTTCATGTCTTGTCTACTGTTACAACGGCAGACTGAACTGGCTTTGAGACCGTTTTGGAGCTCAGAGACCGACTTTTGATTTTCACGGGGGTGTCACACCCCACACACACACCCCGCATTTACGCACCTGGCCCCAATATTTATGAAATTACCCATAAACCCATCATACCACTGGACTCTGAACCGACTGCACGGTGTGTAAAAACCTTCTACCTTCAATAAGGTGGATAGAGGAAGTTCTAAAGCTGTCTATTTTTAAACTCGAGTGGAATTGCCAGATGCAAAGTTTAACGCTGAATCAAAGAATGTTCAATAAGGAAAAATCTTTTCTTGTCTAGTTTGATACTAATACTTTTCGGAAGTTACCGAGGACACAGTAAAAATCACGAAGGGATTCATTATGCCTTTCTGGGAATTTTAATATCAATACCAACGTACTTTTAATATATCACTTACCTCTATATAAAAAAGTGAATGCTCTTTTGATCAAAAGTTGTGTTAAAGGTATATTTCAATGAAAAATCAATAAAATGCTATATGACAGACGATTGGTTTTTGTAACATGTTTCTGCAAACCACTATTTTGTTCATTCCCCCAAAAATATATTTGTGGGAAACTTGGTTTAATCTAAAGAGAAAATTTTGGTTTCTCCAACGTCGTAAAATATTTTAAAACGCAGATATTTATATCCATTAGGGAGTCAAGGTGGCAACTCCCCTGTTTCCAGAACCTTTTGTGGTGTTTAAAATGAATGTGTTTAAAATTAATGTGTTTATACCTTGGAACTGAACCAAAATCGAAGCTTGGGGTAGTGGTATAGCATTTAGTATAGATTTAGTACAAAATTTGCTGAAATTAAGGGCGGAACATTCTAACTTTCTTTATATTATATAAACATGTCTGCAAAGATTATATACTCAAGATACTAAGATACCGGTAAGTCAAATCAATTTGTCTGCGATAGGAGACTTTTCGTCAAGCAATGATCTTTAGTAAACTGACTACATGTTTCAAACTCAGTGGTATAGAGATGTCGTGAAAACAAATAGAACCAGAAAATTTCCTCTCAGTTCGTAAAAATTTCACATTTTGCCTTTAAAATATATCGTAAAGTGCATCCCTTCAGTTCTTACAAAAATGATATAACCATGTAGGGTCTTACTAAAGGCAGCAAAGCAATCACATTGTAAAAACACGTACTGTGATACATTGTACATACCAAAACATGATACTTACATAACATCCATTTTGATGATGGTACAACACAGAAATACAACTGGCAATTGTAATGAAAGAAACTATTTTAGTATAAATTTATGACAGGTGTAACTTATTAAGCTAAATTGGCTAGTACTACCAGTGCCGTCGGAGGTACCTAAGACTGGTGGTGGTGGTGGGGGGGGGGAGTCGGAATCATACTATCCATAATGTTGGCATTTTCTAAGGTAAGTCGACCCTTCAAACTAAAAATTTTGGGGGGCTGCATCCACCAGCCCCCTTTCGGTTTCGACTGCCTGAGAACGTATAGAAAGTTTGGCGGTCTATCGTTCATCTATGATGGTAGGGAGCTATACAACGTACAAAAACTTGAACAAAAGGCAAAGAAAGTTTTGGGGAATAACGTAAGTCGGTAGAGACACTTCTTGATACCAGACTGAAAAATTTCCAATAATTGTTAATTTTGATAAACTTGGTGAAGAAATACATTGCTATTTGACAAAATACAGTTAAAGTATGAGTTGCTCACACGTGAAATTGTCATTGTACACGAACAAGACGTAGTTTCTAAAATTGAATAAGATAATGTGAGATAAAGGTCCTTCTTGCGATGCATAAATATTCTTGCATGCGTTTTTGTATCACACAAGCAAGTCTAACTTCTAAACAGGACCCTGCTTACATAACATGACACCACACCCTTGTTGGTAAATTAAAGTAATTTTCTAAAATTTCTTTTGAGAAACTCTCTTAAACATCGAATTTATTAACTCCAAATGTTATATTTGGAATGTAATACAATATACCAGTTTCACGCGAAGTCATTCTTCGGTTCAGACGACAAGTGAATAGCTTCGGTATGGTACAGGCCCCACAGACACGCACTATAAAGGTGATATGACTTCCCTAAAAACCAGGGAGTTGCTAGCAACTCCCAGCCCAAACATATTTAGGAATAGCCATAGAGTCCTAAATACAGTTTATGAGTGCACTTTAAGTGACATTAATTGAAACAATATAGCTCCACTCTGGTTTGTCATTGATGACTTGTGCAGTCAGTTGTATTCCTAACTAAGCTAACGCACAGTTGTGTGTAAATACAGCCTTGATCAGTCGAAACTTGTTGCAAGCTACTATGGCTCTTTCTTGGAGGTGTATTAGACAGGTGTTTTTGTTTAAATCGGAGGAGGGGCTAGAAGTAAACTTAGTAGAAAGAATATTTTACTAATTGGGTAGAGATAAGAGAGCCTTTAAACATAACGGTAGTTGCATCACTGTTTGACGAGAGAGTTGCTCTAGTGAGTGCCCTAGCTGGTTTGACTTCGACTGATGATGGCATATACTCGTGTCGCATGCACAACTGTACTTTGAGGAAATATCTAAACTTGCGGCATTATTGCGTTACTTTTAGATTCGTGACGTAATTGTAATGGGTCTATTTACAAAAGCCATACAATAGCCTATGTCATTTAAATTAAACCATTAACCCAAATCACAATGAGCATATAGAAACTGAGTTCACGATGAGCATACAGAAATTGAGTTCAAACTTTTCTTCTCACCATTCTCCGTTACTCCCTGATTTCAGATCTTTCTCTAAGTCGTAAACTGCTAGTGCAAAATATAGCATAGCCAGGATCCATGACATGATATTGGCAGCAAGTACCGCATAATACAATGGTCTACTTTTCTGTAGAGGAAATGGATATAGACTTAAATGGCTCGTTTTCTATTGCTTTTACGATTTCTCTGCTACTTTTCTAGCCCAGATTGCTTTACGGGGAAGAATTGTGAGAAGCTATCAAAAAATACATGACAGATTTCCTCGAATAGACTTTTGAATTGGTTCTTTAGCAAGATGTAGGCTTAAGTTCATGAAATGTACTCTTTTCACACATGCTTCACATTGTGGCTTATTAATCAAGAATATTCGTGTATAACATATCAACTAACGTTGATTTGATGAACTGCAGATTTCACACAGCTCCAATTTTCAAGGAGATACATATCCTCTCAATTTTGACATTTACACTTACCTGTTAGGCTTCTTTATGTATCAATATCATCATGTTCTCCCCCAAAATGTTTTGATACCTATTTTAACTGTAATTCTTCTGTGACTCTTATAATACTCGGGAAAATAATCAGTTACACCGTGGGGATGCCGACTGCAGACCCTGAACCGCCAGTTTTTCTTACTAAGAGTATCGTTTCAAAGTTTGTATATATTTATTATACATATATATATATACATATATGTTTATCACTGTATATATATATATATAAATCGTAAAACGATGCATTTATTTGTTTCCTGTTTTACGATTTATTTTCTCGGGGTACACGACGAACTCTCTCTTCAATATTTTATATTAGAAACGTCGAGTTTTTAAACACACACACACACACTCACACACACACATATATATATATATATATGTATATATATGTATATGTGTCTTTTGAAGAAAACGTCGCCAGACCCCGACGAAGAATATAAGTAATTAACCGCAAAACGGTGTTATCTCCTTTTTGCAGTCTCAGCTACTTGTGTGTATTTTAAGGTTTGAAGACAACACGTGACACATGAAAAAGCGTATCCATTAACTAAGCATTATAAAAAAGTTTCATTACTGTCAGCAAGATTCACAAATTATAGAGAACACGCGCGTCAAAAAACTTAGCGTGATTTTTTTTAGTGTCCATGGCCAAAAATAAACCTTGCTTGCAGTTGGCAGCTTGCAAAGAATCTACCACAGAGAACCTTGAAGAAATTGACGTGTTACATGCTACATTAAAAATTGTCTGCTTTATTGCCACTTTCAGTTTAGTGGATAAAGAGGAGCTAATACGGACACTTCTACCTACGCCTGCGGTAACACTTTCATTGGGAGCTGAACACTTTTGCTCGAAACTTGAAGCACGGTATGTCGGAAAAAAGCATATGTTTTGCAGGGGTGGCCCCAGGTAGGGAAGAGGGGCCATCCCCCACCCTTCGGAGATTTCCCCCACCCAGGAAATTTTTCAGTGTCGTCGGGGAGCCTTTATTAGGTACGATATCCCCTACGGTGACCACTCGCCCTGACGGTTTACTTTATTTGCTCTCTTCCACCCTTTTGCCAACTTGCGCTTTTGTCGGACCTTCAGGTTGCTGCCCCCTACCTCAGTCGAGAAGCTTGATCCCCGGTCGGGCAAATCCAGGCACAACTGACTCCTGATATTTTGGCCCAAAATAAAAACTTTGCTGCCCGTTAAGGAGACTGCAGTACCAACCCCCCTCCCCGCGCCGCCTCACACGCCTATGTACATCTTTTTGGTTGAGATTTGCTAAAGATGGCATAATGATTCCGTATTAATATTTGAGTACCCATTTAAACTTGCAGTTGTGCACGTACAGCAGAAGAAATTTGTGTGAAAGTGTGTGTGGGGGGTGGGGGAGGTAGTGAAGGGTGCATGAACAAAAGTTAGTGATTGAAAAAGTGACAGTCAAAGGGAACATCTCAGTAAAGTGGAGTGGGGATGTATCTCCTTTTCAAAGCCTTCCTGTCTAACAGTGGTAACGTTCACATTTCCGACTGTAAAGAGATTAGAACAGGGGCAGCGATCTGTTAAATGTATTGGGGGACACCTGCTTGAGTGGACACTTTGCGCCTCCGGCTAGGGGTATACAGTGGACCACCATAGGTCCCCCGTTGGGATCCAGGGGCAAAGTCCCTGTAAGCCAAGCGATTTGGTGCATTCTAGAGGACACAAATCACATATTTCTGATCTAAAGTTTTTCCCAGATGCCATTAATAGGCTAATATCGCTATTTTTCATATCAAAAATGTGTAACAACATTTACCTTTTCTGCATACCTCTAAATATTGGGGGGACATTTGATATTATGTCCCCCTACTAAAAATATTGAGGGGTCATGTCCCCCCTGTCTCCCCTTTGATCGCAGCCCATGGATTAGAAGCAGAGGTTTTCAGGTGATTGTTCCAGGGAGCTGCCACTGGATCTCCCTGATTGTACTGCACAATAAATAAACATTGCTATAGCAGCCTGCCTTTTATTCCGTGTTACAACAGCTATAGGTTAACATGGGAGGAAATTGACTTCTGCGTTTGGAGGTATATACATTTTCTGTTTTGGTTTTTGAATACTTCTTAAGTTGTAGTTTTAAAATGCTTATTTTGTTTTCCGCTTTTATTTTTTTTTGTCTTTGGTCTTTGAAATTTGTGTTTCATTTGTCTGTAAATGTTTTGTTTTTTGTTCATAAACGTTTTGTTTTTCGCATTTAAAATTTTCTGTTTTTGTTTTTAAATTTTGTTAATATTTTTCCTTCTGTTTTTTTTTTCAAATTTTACCGTTTTTTGCTTTCAAAGTGTTTGTTTCCAGTTGTTCAATTTTTTGGTTTTGTTTAAATTTCTCGGTTTTTCTTACTTTGAAAATCTCTGTTTTTCGTTTCAAAAAAGTGAAGTTTTCATTAAAGGTTTCACCTCGTGTAAGATTTCGGGGGTTAAAATGTTTTATTTGAAGGCCGCATTAGCCTACGGTATTAATATACAAATAACGTCATCAAAATGTTTTAGAAAGTAGTAAATAACATCGTTGGCGAGTATCCCTCCGGCCTACTCCAAAGTAAGTCATAATGATGTTTTTGCATGTAGGGGTAAGACTGCATGAAGGAGGATAACAGTTATGAGCATTTGGTTTGAAGCTAGATAAATTTAAGTCTTGAATACCCACCTTTAGGTGACTTAGAACGTTTAGGGCGAATGAAACGATTAAACCAAAGGTTGCTAAGTAGAATGTCTGGAGGAAAAGAAATATAAGTAAGGTAGCATTATTACGAAAAGTCTTTTGAAAAATTGAAGGAGAGATGGTAATCGAGGCCTTACACGCGTAACGTGAAACTAACAAGCTACCAGCTACAAGTCACAAGATGTAGAGAATGAGTAAAGGACTGTTTTTCCTGTGCCCTGTATATTCCACAATTAGTCTTTGAAACCCCTTTTTGTGTTGCAAAACTAGCCCCTGATTTTCTGCCACTGAACCATTCAAAGAGGCAAAAAAGAGGTGAATTCTTCCTGAATTAAAGCTTTAGTGACCAAATCACTTCAAGAGTGCATCTTGATGAACTGTGTTGAATGATATTCTAGTTAACAACCGGCACGTAATAATAATGATGATGACGATGACGACAACAATAATTATAACAACAACAACAATAATAATTGCATTTCAATAGCCCACATTTCTATAGAAACTATATTCATATACTACAAAACAACCACACCCTGAATAATAGTAAGTGTACTAGTGAAATGACGTTCGCAACAGGTATGTATTAAGCTTGCTCCTAAAACTGGTGAAAGAACCACCGGACTGAAGTTCAGTGGGTAAGTTGTTAGACTTCCTTGGACCCGCCTGTCACAGAACGAGCCCTATCACCGTGAACACCGAAGGCCTTCGTCCTGGTTCTCTGCACAACATAGTTAGATAAAGACCTAAGAGAATACCAGCTTTCCTTAATGATAAAATAATTTGCCAAATAATTGGAATCTTCGCCATTACCTTATATGACATGCGTAAAAGTCTGAAAAGTATGCCGTGCCTAATAGAAAGCCAGTGAAGTTCTTTTAGACACTCAGTAGCACTATATCAAACTTTTTCTTGTTAAGTATCAGCTTTGCCGCAAAATTCGTAATTTATTTGTGTAATTGAGAATGTAAGTCTAAACTTTTCTGACCGAGATTAACCTTAAATTACAATAATTTTTAGAAACCTTTGCAAGTTCTACAGACACGTAATATCCTTGGACTTGTGGATGTTTCTGACGGTTCCACAGGGAAGACGATAAGATTATCCCAATGGAAGCGAGTGCATCAGCCAATGATAGTTGGAAATGAATGAAGATCTAGGATTTTAACGAAAATTAAAGATAAATCAAGGAAAAACAAACAGCATGCAGGCTACAAACTTCAGGCTAACTATATATTTATGAAAATTCCTATGGGCTATCCCCCACTGAAGAAGAAAACCTGAAATTTATTCCCAATGAATTACCACGCCAAATGCACACAAAACTGGATGAGAACAGCTTCTCAGCCATCGTGCTTTTACATCTGATTATAAAAGTCAAAAGCTCTAGAAAGGTTGGGTAAAGATAGCTCCCAAGGGGACAAAATATTTTTTTTGGGGGGGGGGGGAGTTTACCAGGAAGTTTTAATGTAATAGTAACTTTTTCTTTTCTAGTAGGGCGAAATTTTTTTCTAGGAGGTGGTGGCGCCCCTGCCCCCAGCTACGGGCCTGCATGTCAAGTAGTTTTAATGTTTATTCGCAACCTACCCACTAATAATGAGGAAAACCCTATTCGAGAACCTAAAAACACTAGGATAATGGATAAAAAATTTTGCAATTTACATGGTCGTGCACTTAACCAATATATTTGAACTTGATCGGAATAACTGTCTGTAAAGAGTTTGCGACACATATAACCCACAAAGTACATTTTCACACAATCATATTTTTGATGTGAATAAAATAAGTATGCATCGAATACTGTTGTTATATATTCAAAGGTTCTACCAACATACCTCCCTTCTTCTGACAGATCTACTTATTACCATGACAACAGCGGTAGAGCCAGTACCGATTAGACTGTAGGATGGTACGAAGAAACATGAAAGAGTTTTAAAATTAAATGAAATATAGAGTGTTATCTGTTTGAAATGACCCCAAAAGACCTGTTTAGCTAAATTGAAAATTTTACGTTCATTTAAATTGAGCGTCAAAAAGTGATACTATTAGGTTATTATTAGAATTAGGTGACAACAGGTACTGATGTAAACATATACCCACAAGCATAAGCGTACGAGACGGGGGCAGGCGCATATGTCCTCCCAATTCGGGCAAAAATAGTGGATCCATTCGGGCAAATGAGACAGCCAAGAAAATAAATTATGCCCTTTTGCAACCGACACAGCGGTATCAAAATTCGGGCAACTTGGTCCAAAATTCTAAATTCGGGCAAAAATTATCCCTGACCCCCAGAAATATTGAATCTCGTACGCTATGCCCACAAGTGTGTGATGTCTTGCACAATTATCAAAAGCAAACTAAAGCATCGGAGTAAGGAGATGTGTAATCATGGAGGTAGTCCGCCTCCCTGATGTATACCCTTTTGGTCGGACCAAAAGAGATGCGTTCAATTGGACTACGCCTACACCTGCGGGAAATGTCAGTAGTTATATCTTGTATAACCCTTATGCATATGACGTCACAGAGCAGAACGTACTCCCTCGTTTGCTCATTTGGAGGCAAGCGCGTATTATCGCAAGTTACACCAACAAATGCAGACAGCTGATTTGTGAACCAATCGAATACGCGCGCAAGTCTACTACACGCCCGTGCGAAGTCTACTTCGTGCGCACCATGTGCTTCATCGTTTTGCTCCAACATGACGTCGTGTGACGTCAATGCATAAGGTCTACAGGCTTACTGATAACTAAGGACATCTTGGTCCTTCAAAATTATACAAAGCAATTAAAATAGATACTCAGAGAATGACGGCAGTTTGATTTTTTTCATCCATGTCTGCCAACATTTCACTTATCAAGTACAATCAACTAGAAATACTATAACATTAAAGTGCCACCCACCTGTCACTATTTTCACATAATTTTATCGCCTGGCAAAGGATGATACATATTGTTTAGGAAATTAATCAACAGACTCTGACTTTCCAGATCCATCAAGAATAAGTAATCATAGATGGCAACATTATCTCGCTTCATCGTGCTTCGGCTTGTTAAGGGAAACTTTGCCTTAAAAATTCGGTTCAAATACTTGTGTGCTAACCTGGGTGGATACGGTATACTCACGTGAAGAGCTTTAGTCCAGTACCAAGTTTGTCGTCATTGTTTGTTCAAAACTGATGAAAAAATGTGCAACAAGAAAGAAATCAAAGACCAGATTTACCTTAATATAGCCATGGACAGCTGAATTATAACCGCAACATCCTCCTGGTTTGGAGAACACTAAATAAAAGAAGCAGGTTCATATTTATGAGAATGACGGAAAGGCTGGCATTAAGCTCTCGATCCTATGTCACAAATAAGATATTCACATGTTGTTAGGTATTCGAGATAAAGTCATTCGTAAGATTCATATTATATGCTTTCCATTTCCGTACCAATTGGGTGGTGATTCTATCCTGAGGATTTATGCTCTTCAAGGTATAGTCCGGGCACATACGTAGCGATTTTGCCTACAACGTCTACTACAAGACATGGCTTGATATGACACGATGTCTGGATGTTGTGCGATATATCGCATGCAAACGTGTTGATAGGTGAATCGTAAGAAAATGCCTTACTTGTAAACATATTTCAATGTCTATGATTCAATTATTCGATATCGTATGATTTAAAATGTTTTGATCTTCTTCAAAACATTACGACAGGCCCCGATAACCAACGAAGCCTACTCTTTGATAAAATTGTAGCTAATCAATGCCCACACTTAACGTTTCGTGGCATGTCGTGTCTTAATGGAAACCTAAGCACAATTGCACCGTGTGTACCTGCTGAGATCTAAGATTCTTTTTCGTTTGCATTTTGCTATACTTTTTCTCTACATATTAGGACATCATGGGATTGTCAGTACCGAATTCCAAAACTGATTAACTTGTGATATACTTTTCTGAAGTAATGTTTCAAATAATTCTTGCAACAGCCATACAAGCGGAAAAAGTTTGTAAAGAAAAACATAAAAACGAGTAAAAACAAGCATGCCTACTTGAGGTCAAAATAGAGTTGAAACAAATTAATCCTGGGAAAGCAGCAACTACCCTGTTAATCATTTGAATAACAATATTTCGGCAACTAAACAAAATATCAGCAAACAAATTTCTCCTCGTTTTCTTAAATCTGAATCGTCTTTTCTCATTTTATGAAAATATTTTTTATTCCCCCTTTCGTAATTTGCAAGCGCACGAACGCGTGTGTGTGTGTATGTGTATGTGTGTGTGTGTATGAGTCATTCTCAATTTTTACTGTGGCATAAGTACGGTATGAAGCTTAAGACATTTGTACTCATTGACTATTTAAAAATGAAAGGAATTCGTGCTTATTAGATGGTAATAGAAAAATTTACGAAGGAAGTAAACTCACCCTAAGGGCAAAAACCCGTTTGGTATACAGATAAAGAAGACAGACAGACAGAAAGGCAGACAGACAGACAGACCTTTTAGGTAGTATTACTACAATGAGAGATCTTTTGTGGTACTACACCAAGTAGATGAATGTTGAAAGATATTCGAAAATTTCAGATTTATGTTTCATTTTTAAAGTCAATTATTTTTTATTTTTTTTTAATTCTTCTTCACAATCAATCATAAATACAAAACAATGAGGCAAGCTTTTACAATTAATAAAAACAAACACTTCAGAAGAGAAACATACAATTGTAGGATAAATCGAAAGAAAAGGTGAGTAACAAACTGGTTAATTACCGTAATAATAAAGTGAAGTCTCAGAATAGTTGGCCCATGGCTGACATTCTCTTATAAACTTGTTAATGTCAAGATTGATACACACATTGTGATGCAGGGATTTTACAAAAAGTACGAACGTTAAGAAAGATTTGGCAGCTCTTAAAGCACCTTCAAATTGCAAATAGTTAGTATTTATATGATAACGAGCAATGAAGTTATTGAGGGTAAGAAAATTTCCATTCTCGTCAAATAAGTCTTCAACTCTACACACACCCTTTTGTAACTAGTCTTTCAAGTACAAAGGATTTCTACCAACTTGTGTTACATGATTATGGCAGAGACTTTGATGAATATTTGGCTCAATGCTAAGATCAAAATCTACGGAAGCTTTCAGTTTGATAGCGCCATTTAAGAGCTCCTTTTCGAAGTAATTACTAATCAAAGAAAACCGATTATTCATGTACGTAGGACTCCCATTGCAAATAAAGTTAACCTTACCTTCCAAGAAATAGTGAAACAGAACATGGAGCTATTACGGTTCGTAATAACTACATGAACAGAGCATAGGTGGACAAACGGAGATGCATTGTAGCATGAGCTATTTCAGAATAGCGCCATGATTTTATTATCTCCTCAACCAAGTAAGTTTCATTGAAATACCAAAGGAATCTATCATTCCCAAACCACCCTTCTCGTAAGGAAGACAGAGTTGTTGACTACTGGTACGGTCGGGGCCATTCCAGATAAACGAGTAAACATTTTCTCAATATTTCTCAAAAGATGGCTTGGGGGATAAGGTAAGGAGAGCAATTAATTTTCGGCAATGAATGGATTTAAGTAGGGTTATTTTACCTGTGACAGAGAGTTTTCTTTTAGACCAACGTCCAATAATTTTACGTATATTGTCAATAACATCTGAGTAATTCAATGGAACTATCTCATCAACATTAAGCGAAAAGTGTCTTCCCAGAAAGGTGAACCCCCCGAGGTCCCAAATAATCTTTCAATATCAGCGTAAACTTCCTTGGTATAATGTTTGGTTCCTTTGAAAACAAAACATTGTTTATTAATAATTCAACTGAAGACCAGATAAATGCTGAAAATCGTTTAGGCAGTCCGTTTCACCCCTGAAAGAAGTACGGCTACCATTTGTAACAAAAGTAGTATCATCTGCGCATTGAATTATTTTAACATCACAGCCTAGAAGTGTGCTACCTTTGATCGATTTATTGTGACGATGACGAATGGCAAATATTTGAACACAAAAATAAAAAGGTAGACAGGGAGTCACCCCGATGACACCCCTATAGATATTAAAAAAATGAGAGCGGTGGGGATTAGCCATGACGAAGGAGGTTGAGTTATTGTAAAGCAGTTTACACCATTTGATAAAATTACTCTTGAATCCCCAAAATTAAGTACTTCCCAAATAAAATCATGTGAATGGTATCAAATGCTTTCTCAAATCAATTAAAATAAGATGGGCTGGAATATTCTCCATAGTGGCATTTATCAAGTCGATATAATCAGTGTTTTGCAGAAGGGTACTATTAATAGGTATTATTAAATTTCCAAAAAATTTTTTAATGTTTAATATTGTATAAAGAAATCTCAATAAACTCAATTATGAAACGGATGAGAATGTCAATAATGTGATCACTGACATAGATGATTGCTACTAAAATGTTGAAACTTGATACCTAAAATTCCTCCAGTAAAAACATTAGAGTCAATGTATATATATATATATATATATATATATATATATATATATATATATATATATATATATATATATATATATATATATATATATATACATATATATATATATATATATATATATATACATGACAACATCTGAAAATCTTAAAATGTATTTCTGAAAAATATTAGCAATTAAAATATTTTGTGTTGTGATCGAAACTATTAAGTCAATGTCAGTAAATTGTATTTTTATTTAGTTAATTTAAAATTAGAAACATCTGCTCCCATCAGTGCATTTGTCTTCAACATAATGTGCTATGTAAATTAATGTAAACAACCTTGAGGGACACTTGACTTAACATTGTGATGACTGTAGTTTTAAAGACAGATACTCATCATCCCAGATTGTTCCAATTCGCCCAACCAGGCTACTTCTAGCCCCGCCCACAACTGTCTTTAGCTTTTCCTTATGCAGGCACATACCTAGTTTATTGCTTAATTTAAGGCGATATCCTGGTGGGCACACAAGACCCTAATGTGTAATCAGAAACTCTGTGCACACTGTGTAATATTAGCTAATCTGCATCTTTTGAATTTTTTAACTCTAGTGTCAGTCAAAGAGCAGTCACCAATTGAGACTTTTGCTTACCCCCAAGTAAAAGCCATACTTGGAGTGACGAGTATCTGTCTTTAACAGTTCTATTTAAGACTGTTTCACGTAGATTTTGTTGAAGGTGTTTAAGGCAGTATAGCTAACAATTTCGCAGGGGTTGTCGGAGAACTTTTTGTTAAGCTCCTTGTCCCTTCGGAGTGGTTTATCCTTCTGAGGTGTTGTCAGGTTTTCCCGTGCAGGCCCGTATCCAAGAGGCGTGGACTCGGGGATTCGGACGAACCCCTCAGCAATATCCATGGTACGCTCCGGATAGTAGAGGAGTAGTATGGTGAGACTCTTGGAGCTTACCAAAGCTCAGCAAAACCCATCCCAGATCAGCCTTGCACTGCACATGATATTTACTAAGATCTTTTGTAAATAAATACCACATATACCAGGCAATATCCGCTACTATATGGGGGTAAGAGGCTGGGAGGGGGTATGCTATAAGATGAAATCCTTGATCCATTCGGGTAAAATGAGACGTCAAAATGATATATTATGCACCTTAAAATATGTTTAGGTTTAACATTTCAGGATCGTTGAGGAACAGTGATGATCGCTATCTTTTTCGATTAGTAACGAGTCTTAAATGTACTTACCGCTCCCATTGCTGCTCCTGGCACCCCCTTTTTACGTTATAAAGTATAAGAACGGACTGAGTGTACCTCGGTCTTTCCAAAGACCGATAGGGGTGGACAATCCTCAGTGTCCTACATCACTGCCGGACAGCTAGAGAGTGTGACTTGTACCACTTCCTAAGTCGGACAATGACAAACCACATCACAGCGAAACAGCGAATTGCCAACAAGCAATGTTTTGAGCCACCAGAAAATTTCTAGGTGGTTTCACAAGGATTTGATCCGGGGAGGAGAAAGCACAAAGCAGTACGCTCAACCGTCAAGCTACCTCCGACCTTCAAAATCTTGTTGTTTCATTTTTTCAAATACATTTCACCTTTGCCAATGAATCATCGTTATCTTGGTTTCTAGGTTTACTTTAGCTGATTACGAACGAAAATTTCAATTAGAAACTTGCTTGAAAAGATGAAAATAACAACACCATTTTGTATCTCAACACTTTCTGAAATAAATTTTGTTAAGAATGAGAGGGGAACACCTCTACATCAGAACGGAGACTCGTTTCTATTCAAATAGGATTGTCAGAAGTATCACCACTGTTTTAATCAACAGTGTCTTTTCAATGTTTGTTTGTACGGTAACCTGTTTCAAACATGAAACTTCCTGATAAAATTGACTTTGCCCCTCTTCCCAGAAGTATTATTCCGTTCTCCTATCTGCCTATGCACTATTTTCTACTTTATTGAATTTAGTTAAACACTCGATGATCAGACATACATAAAACTTTGAATACAATAATCATTACATTTTACACAATGTTTACATTTCCCGAGCAGGTATAGTCTTTCAAAAGTAAGCATGTAAAACAAGCACCTTTCGCTATCACCAGTCGCTTCAGTGATATTACAGATTAAACGTTTCTCATGTACCTATGTTGGACCAGGGAGCTGTTATTCCGAATAACAGCTCCCTGGTTTAGAAGCTACTTGCAAGGCATGGAAAGTGCGGTTTCTGGCAAACAGGATGCATTTTGGCAAAATATATCTTAGTATTCTACGCACCAACTGATGATGGCGCTCCAGTTATTGTTACATACTAATAGTGTACTTTTAATAAAATCGAACCGCCCATTGAAAAAGCTGCACACAGGCCCAGACGCGGATCCAGACATTTCGAAAGTGGGGAGGGCTGAAAGCCCCATTTAACATTCTCCTAGATTAACATTATGCTAATTTTTGCGTATTTGTTATTGTTGATGTAGCGAAAGGGGGGGGGGGGGCTGAGGCCGGGAAAGCCCCCCTTGGATCCGCGCCTGAGGCCTAACCTGCAATGGGGAATAACCATCTGGACCTTTTCTTAGAAAGATATCTCAGGTAGACTGAAAAGTGTCTCATATACAAAACAGTCCGAATGCTTTAATTTAATAAACAAAATTAATAGCCCGAACTAAAGAAAACGAAGAGGTTAATCCCCTAATTGATAAATATTGTTTTGTCGACAAATCTCCCGTCTAGTGCTGAAACCGTGGCCTTCGGAAAGTCTCTGAAGTGTAAGGGAAGGAGGTGAGTCCTTAGCTCTTAAGGTCATGGTATTATCAGATGTAGTTTTTTGCCGTTCTCAGACTCAGATGATATTCATTTTTGAAGGAGAATTTCAAATTTGAAATATTTTGGGGGCAGGGTCTGTAGCCCTTGGTTTTGTCCCGGCGGTATCACAAAATACATACTTGTTATTTATTTCTGGTGGTACTTAAAATTGTAAGAATGACCTGTTTTCTACCTACATATATTGTCCTATAAATTTCTCTCTTTATAAAATCAGGGAGCTGTAAGATCTTAAAGACCTCTGATTGTAAGAAAACTTTCTACGGCAAAAACCTGAAGCTACTCCCAAAATGAGTTGCGACCCTCAGGGAACAAGTCATAACAACGAACACTCAGTCAGCCATATGATACTGTAAGCAAAGCAAAAATTGCTGTTTGAAATGTTTTCTTCATAACGCAACTGCACTCTTTTCTCCGGAGGGTCCTAAACCGCAGTCTTTTATCAATAGTTTTAACTAAATGATATGTGACTTACCTCTGTGGCTTTGATGAATTCGTCCATCTCTTTTATGGCGTAAGATATTTTCAGAAAACTAATGACCGTTGACTTGAAAAGAGCCAGGAAAATAAGCTTGACTCAATTCATTCTTGCGTTGAAGCTTTTGGTCGGTTTTGTAACTACACAGACATAACAACATTTGATTCTGTGTGAAAACAGGTACATCTGTAGAATACGAGCTCCAGTTGAGAAACTATTGAGATTCGAACATTTTACTTCACCATTTAAGAACAGTTATCTTGTTAGAACTTGGAAGCGGAGAAGTATGAAGTTTGGTTAGGGCGTAGGTTGTTATTGTCATTAAAACTGTTTAAGGTTAATGGTTAAGTTGGCAATGGAGGGCTGCGCCTCTCTCATACTGAGTGAAGACTATTGGCTTATTAAAATGGATTGTTTACTCGACAGTAAATACATGTAAATCACACGACTAACAACACAGAACAAATGTTTATATTTTTCATATTTCAAAACAAGTACAAACAGTGTGCTTTCCGGCCTCGTGACACATTTTGTTATCTTAACATTCGTATAAAACCGAACTTTGGATTCACCTTCTGAATGTAAGAAGTGACATTGAGATGATTCTTGTACACCGAAGGACAATGTTGAGATATGAATATCGCTTAATGAGATTACAAAGTGTCAAGACGGAATTGCAATGGGAATACCCTATTACGACACGGTACCCAGGTACGTACTTATCGCTTTAGATGTTATTTGGGGCGTTTAACAATCTTGTAACATTTTGAGATTGACTTTAATCCAATTTGGCTAAGTTCCAAAATCTGTAAATGTTCATAGCACTACCCCTTCCCCCCTCCTTCAGTATTTTGTCAGTTGCCAACGGAGCTATTATAGTTTCTAGTAGTCTTATGAAAAAATAGTCTTCTGACAGCATGACAACGATTCGTGTCACAGAATGCATGGTTTTCAAAAGTGCAACCTTCAACATAAATTATAATGCAAACAACTCCATTTTAAGAGGCATGGGCGTCAATCCTGGGGGACGGGGGACACTTCCCCCCACATTTTGAAGGGTGGGGGACACAATATCAAATGTCCCCCCACACACTTCGTAAAGAGTAGTGTCGTGGCTCTATTTGACTGGCTTTTTGAGTGGCATGTAGGTTTGTTGAAAGTGTTTCGATGCAGATTCTGAATGCAGATTTTGTCAGGGAAATTTTATTAAATGAAAAATTTTGGGGTGCTTCGCGCGCATGCGTCACAGTTTGCACCCCATCTCATGACCATTAAAAAGGTGATTATACAAGGAACTAGTCTGATTACAACACTTTCCGAAAACAGATACATCTCCAAACAGTCTGTATCCCCGCATCAATATGGGATCCTTCAATCTAATTTGTAAGCATGATGTGGAAGGTTGAAACTTTAAAGCACGTTGTTGCCATTATACATTTTTCAAAAACTTTTACCGAGCGCTTCGTGCGAAGCCATTATCGGTATAGATGGTGATTGCTAATACACTTACGAAGAAAAAGCTGAAACGCGCTTGTTAGTCCTTCACACCTTTTGCTACACTTATCAGGGAGGTCTGACATCACCTTACTGCACCTATTCTCTCCCGCTTGTCGATTCTCTATTGCTGGAAGCTGTTAGTCTGGACTTTCGTCCAAAATTAGTGCAAATACGATAGATGTAAAGTGCTTGTCGTCATAAGCTATACTACCATTTGGATTTCAGGTAACAAGCATTACGCCATTGCCCCATTTTATATAATTGATCCAGAGCTTCCAGGAGGCCCTATACAGGCATTTGCCAGCCTTAGATGCCCTTTTATAATGCACAATGAAGGAAAGGAAAATTTTCATAATAGTCCAAGAAAGTTTCTGTTGACTCAACGCAGGTATTTTTGCGGAAATACTTTGCCAGAATAGAAACAGTAAAGGAGCCAAAAGGGGGCTTTAGGAAGGTTGTTGAAAACTTGTTGTTCTCTTAGAAAACATACTCCCTTCTTTCACCTAACCAAAACTTAAAGTTCACTAAATTATGAAAATTTTCCACCCGTATACGATCAGCTCCAAAAATAAACCAAAGATGGTACCATTTTGCATCTAACAAACCTTAAATTTACGAAAATCTCTCTTAGACCCCTCCCCCAGGGCGACACCTTCATGTAGTGAAAAAGAAGGATTCCCACTGCTGTATACAAACGCAGGGTGCATAAAAATGGTGCAATTTACGCGTCGCCACTGCAGTTAGTAAAAGTATCCATCCAGCCGTAAAATTAGAATTCACTAAATTATGGACATTTTCCAGCCATATACGATCAGCTCTAAAAATATCCCAAAGATAGCACCATTTTGCACCTAAGCAACCTTAAATAAACAAAATTTAGGGGAGGGGGAACACCCCCCACCCCCAGGATGACACCTTTATGTAGTGACAAAAGAAGGATCACCACAGCTGTATACAAAACGCAGATCGCATAAACAAAGTGCAATTTGCACGCCGCCACTCTGTTGGAAAAACATCCAACCAGTCCGAATCGGGGGCCTTCACACCCCAAAGCATATGACCCTGGCTACGGGCGTGGCTGGGGTCCATGATCTCTGACATTGATCCACGCTGTGGAGCGTCGTTTCAGCTATTTTTGTACATGATTAAAGTAACATCTTGAAGTAATTCTGTGGACTCCATGTATTTCAACTGGCAGATCATCTATGATGTTAACGTTGGAATCATTGGCGTAGCCAGAGAGGGGGGGGCAGGGGGCCATGTCCCCTATCGAACTCTAAAAGAAATTTTTTTTAATGGAACACAAAAATTGACTTCAAGTGATGCTAAATGTTGCACCAGATTGCATCTGAGGGTACTTAAATATTCAAAAATTTCTCAAAGGGGAGGGGGAACCCCCCATAGACCCCTCCCCCACGCCGGCGATCAGACCCCGCAGTTGGCTCCCTCAAAACAGGAATCCTGGCTACGCCGGTGTTTGGAACCCTAACTCTTATTAGAATAGGACAACGTCAGTCATCACAAGAGGGGACACACGGAAGGGCCTATAGAAAGACACGCCCTTTTCAAAAACAGAGTTTGTGCTAAGTCATGTGTTCCCCCCACACTTCATTACGGATTGACACCTCTGTTAAGAGGCACCATCCTGACCATCCTGAGACGCATTTTGTATTGCGCCCTTCAGTCTATAGAGGGTGTACTGTTACAAATATGTCGTCGTTTCATTTTGGGAAAGATCATCAAATGTAAGTACACGACAGTCCTTTGCTATGTGTAATCTGAATAGCTTCAACTTTTCAATTCATTTCAAAGTGAATACAGTTACGATCATTCAAAGGTTCTTTCAAGCTAGCGGAGTTTAGGACATTTTTCAATAAAAAAAAATACGCTCTCGTATAAATTAAAGACTCCTTAGGCGGTTGCTCCAAATTGTTTTAAGATATTGTCAGTTGAATCTCACAAATCTTTTTTATCTTTAAATAAGCCAGTTAGGTAATTCAGTACTTCCGGTGAGGTCACAAGTTCAGCTGTGCCGTGACAACTTTTTCGCCAAGGTGATTCACTTGACCTTTGACCTATCCCATGATGCATTGCGTGAAAGCATTTTCCCAACTCGTCTATTCCCAAACATGAATCTTTCACGATGTTTTAGAACATAAAAATTGCACATTAAAGATAAAAGGAGTTACTTTGCATGAATTTACCAAATCTTTGACAAAAATATCGTTTCATCATTGAAAACAACTATGCATGAAATAAAATACTGGGGTAAGGTACTTTGATTCAAATTGAGGAGACTGAAGCTGTTATCTCAAGACAAATAATTTTGACAAGTCTACCTTTTTCCTCTAGAAAAAATCTTGACGTCATAATATAAAATATTTTAGCAGTAGATAAGTCTCAATTTACTTCCAATACCTTGACAAATGTAGAAGTACTTTAAAAATGCAATATACAAGTTAAGTTTCCCTGCAAATGTCATAAGCTTTTGACAAGTTTTCAAATTAAATTGTGAACTTCGTAGGGTTGTCAAATCTTTTTGATATATCAACTTTAAATCACCAAGTTTTAAAACTAGTCGGGGAATTGTTGACATGTAAATTAAGCACAGTAACACATTTTGTTAAATTCACTGCCATTATTGCCATGAAGAACTTTTTTGGGGGTTTACTACACAAGATAAACATACATTCTCCACCATCGTAGGGAGCATAATGAATGATACCCTCATTAATCCAACTGACAAGTGCGTAAGAATATTAGAATATCCAAGAGTATCGTCAACATGACATTGCCCATACCTCATACTTTAAACACCTATTAGTTATCATTAAATAGCTGCCTCTTTGTGAGGTAAACTACTTTGCTATTTTGATGTACTTAATTTTAACGCTACTTCGAGTTACATTTACAAAGGAACAATCGCAAACTGGTAGACAATAGCATAGGAGCTGTCTATCATATGACGTGGAAACTAGATCATAGACAAGTACAGTATTCCATGTCTTCACTAGAGGTTAAAAAACAAGTCTTAATGATATGGTTATCGAGGCACATTTTAATCTTACCTCCTCCCCCAACTGCATATAGACAGATGTGACTTACAATCTTTACCTATTTCCCTTCCTTTCTATGAAAAGAAGTTTATCCAAACAGTCTCTTAAATAATAGTCACCTACATAAAAGCTTTTTATCTCCCTATGTAATTCCTTTAAATCTGGGGATTAGAACACTCCTTTTTTTCATCCAGTTCGCTTGTTCTAGGGCAGTGTGTTATCTGGTTTAACCAAATTTAAGAAACAGATCTGGCCTTTTCCGACAACACTTGATATGAAGACTTGGCAAAGTCGTAAAAATCTCCAGATATTTTCAAATCAAATTTTTGATGACCAATGGGTGGAGTGGGGATTTTGTTATTGCTCATTCAAGTTACATTCGTAACACGTTCAAGTGAAGAAAAGACGAATAACGCTGAACAATTTTATTCATGAATTTAGCTTTTTATTGCACATGATTCTGTTAACTAAATGGTACTTCTAAGTCACTTATAGACCAATATAATATGTCGACTCTATCCTCTCCAGAGTAGGCCCACAGAGCTTTTTACGTGCTTGGAAACGGACACGAAGGGGGAAAAAGTCCCAAACAAATTCCGGAACTGACGTTAAACACAAGGACAAAAACTATTTTCAGAATTTACAAACATACAAACATTACACAATTTACAAACTGTTTTCAGCTCGGGTCGGGTGGAAGTGACGCCCCAGCGCCAGGCAGCCTCCGCGACCACGGCTGGCCTCCGCGATCACGGATACTCCTGCCCCAGGTAAGTGGCCCACATAAATACCAGGCTTTGGTGTAAAAGTGTAAGAGTTCAGATCTTGGCCATTTTATTTGAAACTTTAAAAGGTCAAGAAAAAGAAGTGACTTTCTAGAACAGCTTGGAAATATGCCATGCGTTTATCAACAAGAAGTGCTTGTTTTTTATTTCTAAATATTTACCTGAGTTTTGATAGATGTCTTTTTAAGATAATAGACTCTATGAGTAAAAGAAGCCGAATATTATAAACAAACTTTTGCACATATCTGTTTAAAACATTTTGTATACTTCAGTTATTGCAATGATTTAACTATAAACATTATGCATATGACGTCACAGAGCAGAAAGTGCTCCCTCGTTTGGAGGCAAGGGTGTATCATTGTAAGTTACACCAACAAATGCAGACAGCTGATTTGTGAACCATTCGGATACGCGTGCAAGTCTACTACATGCGCGTGCAAAGTCTACTTCGTGCGTGCCATGTTCTTCATGGTTTTGCCTCCAAAATGACGTCGCGTGACGTCAATTCATAAGCTCTATTTGTCGCATTAAGGGACTAAGAGGAAACCTTAGTAGAAAGTTAAAGCTATAAGTCTATCAAATAGTACGTATAAATATCATGCAGTGAGTAACAATAGCATATGAGAAAGGTTATTCACATTTGTTTAAATATTCTATTTATGAAATATTAATTTTCAAACGTTTGAATATCATTATTGCTCTATTATTATATTGCAATAGATTATAAACTAACATGAGGTCCTCCTTAAACAATCTTACCCTGTATTAAGTTACATAAAAAGTTAATTTATGAGTCAGATAGTTGCAATGTTTACCAGTTTACTAGCCGCTGAAGACGAAGACTTCAGGGACGGAGAACGGTGAGACGTTTCCCACCCTACCTGCCAGGTGGACCTGTATTACTTCTGCACCTGCATTGGCTGCAATTGTTAGGAAAAGCACATAAAGTGTTCGAAACCTGCTGTGAAGGCTACAGTTAAGCCGAAGCTAAGTCATGAAGTGCTCAAAACACACTTCAGAAGTATTGGTTCGTAGCCCGGATTTACGATCCTTCCACAACAACGTTGGCTTGTCTCTCCATTCATTGCACACATACGTCCGCCTCTTCATACTATGTAGACTTTGGGCTTTCCATACTAGCCATTCCAATCGCTTGTAAGTTACAGGTGTGAAGGTGTGCAGGTATATATTCTGTACTGCTACGTAATTTTAGTTTTCTTCTGTTGGCAGGGTCGGGACAATCTTTAATACCTTTTTTGAACTTAAAGTGAAACTTGCTAAATTTTAAGCAGCCGGCATCAAAAGGAAGGAAAAGGTCATCACTTTGATAAGTATACAAAACGTAATTTGCGGGAGAGTTCAACTACTCATGTACCTTAAAAATCGAAAATGGCGACGATTTTTGCCGAAAATTTCCTTTTTTCGAGTTTTTTAAAGTACGTTTCTGGATGGGATACCGAAGAAAGATTAAGCTTTGCTAACGCTTGTGAAAATGATGGAGATAAGATGACCGTCGAACATGACACCTACAGATCGTTCAATAGTTTGGATTTATTAAAGGTTAACAAGCACAAGTCCTCTTTATTAATGCTTATAACGCGTTTGTAACATACATACATGAAGTTAAGCAATGAATGGTTTTCTCATCAGAAAGAGTACGAAGGTACTACCAATATACTACATAGCAACAACCCTGTTAGCATTGCTGTCGGCTTCACTAGATGACGCCTCGTGATCCGAAAATGTGTGGTAAACAGTTCTTTGGTTATTCTGCCACCTGGCAAACGGAGTACGCGAGGGAGGTAAATTGACATTAAGACGAAGAGCACGGTGAAAGGCTGTCCGCGACCAGCCGTATACGATTGAATTGACCAAACCTTGGGAAGGTGAACAAATAGCCTACCAAAGAAAAGAAAATGATGTTAGTGTTTGGCCTTGCTCAAATTTGTTATGGTGATAAATCAAACGATATGAGATGTTAATTTGTTGTGTCTCTTTGATGCAACGTCACAGGTGACCAACGTTACAGCATTGCGTTTAAGATGCAAATCCTTATGTTCAAGATCAGTATAAATTGCATACCACTGTTCTTATATACGGTACAAAGGGATTAATTTCGTCGTATATAATTCAAGCTTCGGCACCATGGAAATTGCAAGTTAAGCAACATGATTACAAGTACAGATAAGTGAGATAATTGAAGGAGTGCATCAATGCCGTATCCTTGAAAATATGCGACTGGCTCTTGCTCGTTCTGTGCATGGGGGTATTGAACAGCTTTTGACCTCTTTTATGTAATAGCAATCTTAATTAACAGCAGTCGATTAAGGCCAAACTCATATCGATGAGACCACATGTTTTCCACAATTTTGTCTTTAATTTGACGCTAACGTGAATCAGTGAGGGCTGGCTTGTCGTTCTTTAAAACCTGTATCAATTACGTTGCTACCAAGTCTGAGAGATTCTTTTGGGAGTAAAGAATTCATTATATTAAGCACTTCCAGATAATTTCTTGTGAAAGGCTTGTAAGTGGTATACTAGCGGACGGTTGTTAGTGGGTTTGCTTAGTAGCGGTATGCAGAAAGACTTACCTGCCAAATATAAAGACCATAAATATTTGGAACAGAAATGTTGGTACTATACGTCATACATCCTAGGATTAAACCTGACAAAAAAGACAATGAATTTACATCAACCTAAGAAACATTTTACGGGGTTCAGTTGACTGTGGATATCCAAATTAGTCAGAGCTCCATTATTCGTTGAGTTATTTCTTTGAATTATTAGATAACTTCCATTTCGTTACACCAATTTTAAGAACCGCAAGATAGCAAGTCATCTTTTTGAAATATGAATGTACTTTATAATATAAATTAACATAATATAAACTATTCTACAATATAAACTGTAATTTTCCGGGCTAGATGGCGCTGAGTAGTCGCCCTTTTAAGTTTTGGCGAGAAGAAAGTGTTTTGAGGTAATATGAGTGCATACGATACTATTTTACTCAAATTTTAACTTTTAAAAGAAAAGGTGGTTAAGGAACAATTGTTTAAACCCTCTTCTTTATACCATCACAACTAGCTTTGTAAAAACATTCTGTAAACTGTTAAAAATGTAAATTGTAAAATGCAAATTTATAGAAAATAAAATAAAGAAATACAAAAGAAATACAGAAATGTTCTGGTAATTAATTACCAGAAAATTTCTGTATTTCTTATTTATTTCTTTGTTTTATTTTCTGTAAATTAACAGACATTTTTTACAGTGTATACTTGTAACACAATGTTACGTACTTGGTAGCCAGCAAACAGCGAATGCAAAACAATGAATAATTCCTCTGTTACGAGTATCTTTAGCTTTTGAGTGCTCTTCCTTCCGTACAAGGCCTCCTTCACAATGCTTTCTTCGTACACGTTTGTATATGATATAATATAGAACCTGTAAAAATCAAACATATTTGAAGCAAATTCAAGTTTGTTGTATTAAATGCACTACATCAGTTTCTTCTATCTAAACGCACTAAAAAAACTGGTTTCTTGAACAGTTGAAATGTCAGATGAAATGCAGTATTTGAAAATGTTTCTCAATCTTTTTATTAGGAAACTTACAGGTTGACGAGCATTGCAATGAACTAAAGGGTAAGTAAAGTGTGAATTATTTATACTTACAATTAACAACAAAAAAGTGATTAATAATATTGTCAAAAAATAGGCTTTGGTAATTTCGCGCCCTCGCATTTCTTTAGCTTGCTCTGCCTGTAACGAAAGAACAAAACACGTAATGAAATTATTATCATCAAAATGACAGTCAGGAAGAAAGAGAGTAACATTCACATATTCTAGGGCCAATTTACATTAATAGTTCCATCTTGAAATAATCAAATTACTGAACTGTTGAATCCTATTTTGTCAACTTTCAGTGCATCGTATAGGGTAAATTTATATGATATGATATAATAGGATCACAGAAGTGTGTTTAGTGTTGGCAGTCAGATTATGAACAACGAGAAGATATTGACAAAATGATACGGTCATCTTTTTACTGTTCAAAGAATGAAAATTAGGGAAAGCCTTCAAAAACAGCCTGCTGAGTTACCATCAGACCCCCCTCAACCCATTCCAATGACCTTCTCAACGAGTTGCGACATGTGTTTCTAACAGAGGAGAGTTCATTATCTGTTATATTTATCGTTACTTGTTATGTGTCTCGAATTAATTCCCACCCGGACAATACCTGTCCTTGACAATCTCCCCCGGATAATTTCTCCTGCCATGACAGTTACACCTCAGACAACGATCCTTATACCTGAAAATTTGAAATTTTCCGGGGTGAGAATTGTCCGGGGATAGTTGTCTGGGAACCGGTAGAATACCAAAAAAGTTACAGCATAATAAAAACTACGTCCTGCTATGTTCGAAATAATCGATTCTTCAAGCATCAATCGAACCGATTATATGCAAATTTCATAATTCACTGTAGCCTGAAACTTTAATAATTATTTTACATGCATCATGCATGCAAAAATTCCTGAGAGGCAGTGCAGTGAATGGATAACAGAATATGAGGTATGAAGAATGTTGAAAAAATCCAACCTTTTGGAACCGGTTAAAAATAAAGCAATCTGTGAAAAAATGGGTTTCTGTAGAGGGCGTAAACTCACCAAGCATTCATCTTTAACGTGATGCATAATCATAAGGCATCTGGCGGAACAAATAGAAAAACTTAAATTGACGTATAAATGTAAAGAGTATGAAACGTAGGCGTGTTAAGTATCTATCAGAGGTAATCATATTTATTCAATATCTGTCAGAGGTACTCATGTTATTCAACATCTGTTAGAGATTCTCATTTTTATTCAATAATTGTCACCTCTACATATCAGGAGATCAACTGCAAGTCAAATTTTCTCCAGCCTCGGTTTATGTCACTTGGACTAGAAAAATTTAAAGGGAAAATGCAGTCACTCCAAAATGAATTTGTGTACCCTGATATCCTAATTCAGGAATGGCTCTTTTCAATCATGTGACAACATCTTTGCACTTAATTGATTAATTCCAGGAGAATAACTCCCTTGTTTAACTTGAGTATGTTATATTTATATGCTGCAAAATCAGGAACGATACTTGTAAGTGGAATAAGAGGAGATGTGAAACATTTAGTTGACGTATTAAAACAAGTTTGCGACCACTGCTTATTCCCTTTAAGCTCTAATGTCGTGTGCAAGAAAAAGTTCAATTAGTAACATTTGCATTCAAATAGCTGGGCCGGATGTAAAAGAACTTTTAAATACTAACTGTGTAGACATTCAGAGTAAAACATAAATTGAAACAGAATATCATCACCTTTTTTGTAATAAATAAGTAAATAAACACAAAGAAAACGCCCGTGTTTCAGCACTTACTGGTAATTATGTTTAGTGCAGACTGGTTTATTGGCCGCTACTTTGTGAGAATTCCAAGCTTCCGTTAAAAATGAAATGGCAAAAAAGGGCAAGGCTACTGACCAGGATATTACGTAAGCAGCAGATACGAGCCGATCTATCGAGTCCATCTGAAAAGAAGAAGAAACGGAGTTTACAGTAAAGAGTTGAAACATTGTTTTCGTAAGCACCGTGGCACAACAATTTATAAAAAAAGGGCAATTCACGTAGTTGCAATCTCATCGCTATCACAAATGTCATTCAATGCGATAACAGTCAAAGATACTACAAGCATGCAAGCATACTTGTATTACATGCAAAATTTTAAATGGCGCTTGGACTCCCCACGGAGCGAAAGAATACGGGCGGAAGGGCTGATCACTGTTAAGCCGTTTTGAAAAAAAAGCACTCAAATTAATGTTTCGTACAAGTATTCTACCTGTTATTTCGGAACATTATTAAATTCAAGAGGAGTCACTCCTCAGTATATTCCATTTTCTAGAGGAAAATTATTTCTTCCCCCCGGAATTACAAACAAACACTTAACTTGAACGCACGTGACTTATTGAGGTCCATGGACCTATTTATTAGCGGGGGCGATCATACGGGCATTTGGGTCAAAGGTCGCGTTGCCTATGAAACCGGGAGGGAATGTGTTATATGAATATAAATATATGCGTAGTGCTTGTTTTCATCGGCCATTTTCTCTACTTCCTATTGTGACGTCACAGCCCCCCGCCCATAGGACAGTTACCATGCATGGTATCTTCAAATAACGTAGCTTTGTATGCGTGTTGGTTTCTTACGCGTTTACAACGAGGAAGCTGAGCGCGCACTAGTGCGCGTCAAGTATTCCAGATAAATACACAGAGAAATGTGTTCTGCGCGTATACCACGCACCCGCCAATCAAGCTATTCTAACAATGGCATTTGATGCAATGCGTTCTTAGTTTTCTTAGTTTTGTACGCTGAGCCGAATAGAACGCTGCGCTCGATCGTCACTCATTCACACTCCCGTCCCGATATTTGAGGAGTCACTTTCCTTATGCATTGACATCACACTGAAGTCACTTTGGAGGAAAACAATGAAGTACACGTGCACGGACGGCGTGGATTTCGCCGCACGTGTAGTAGACTTACACGCGTATACGACTGGTTGACAAATCAGCTGTCTGCATTTATTGGTGTAACTTGCAATGATGCGCTCTTTTCCTCCATTTTCCTCCAAACAAGGGAGCACGTTCTCGTTTGTGACATCATATGCATAAAGTCCAGAGAAATACTAAGCTTAGGATTTCTCTGACAAAGTCTGTTAAGCACACTGCACGCACAACGTAGACTTGGCACGCTCGTGTAGTAGACTTGCGCGCGTATCCAAATCAACTATCTGCATTTGTTGGTGTAACTTGCAATGATACGCACTTGCCTCCAAACGAGGAAGCACTATTTGCTCTATGACGTCACATGCATAAGGTCTATAGGGAGTTTTCGATTTCATCACGGTCTGACGAAGAGCAAAAAACTGGACTGCGCATGCGTGTAAGCAAAGACCTCACCTTCGTGTTAATTTTCGACCGATTTAACGTTAGTTCTAGACCAATGATGTGCACATCATTTACAGTCTACAATCCTCGACAAAAATGATGGGACAAAACAAGCAAAACAAGCAAGCATGAGATCGTCATCCCCTTCCCTGCATCCCCGCTCCCCTGTTCAATGTTGCAGCAGACGAACGTGTTCTGAGACTTCAACATTGATACGGGGAGCGGGGTGTCCCATGTACTTTTGTCGAGGATTGTAGACACAGGACGGCAAAGAAGTTGTCATGACAATTCCCTTGGTCAAGCACGTACGCGTATAGATAGTTCTCACGTGACGTCATAGGAGCTTTTCACGTGGCGTATTTCAGCCATGTTTGAGGGTAATCCCCATATGTACGTATAGGCCTACCCTCAGACATGGCGGTTGCTAATGCCTAGTTTTGACGTCAGTGAGAGCTATCTATTAGTTACTTTGCTACAATCCTGGACAAAATTATCTGGGGCAAATC
This sequence comes from Holothuria leucospilota, assembly GCA_029531755.1. Classification (NCBI taxonomy): domain Eukaryota; kingdom Metazoa; phylum Echinodermata; class Holothuroidea; order Aspidochirotida; family Holothuriidae; genus Holothuria; species Holothuria leucospilota. The sequence goes on from CM055962.1 coordinate 63,507,304, forward strand.
CCCCGCGCCCGACCTCAATGTTGGTTTTGAAGGTGAATTAAAGTTGAGCACTGAAGAAAAGAGCGCGCTTTTCGTTTTCTCAACATTGAACAAGGGGTGGAGGGGAAGGTCCGGAAGTGTCCAAATAATTTTGTCGAGGATTGTAGCTCACAAAAGGACATGACAAACAACACTATGTGTATGGTTAGAAGTTATCTAAGGGTTGATTCCGTATTAAACTAAGAAATATAGGTGTCTTGTGGTAGCAGAAAAGGTCATTTTACTTGTTTATTCTGCCTTTTATCTTTGACCGTATTCCTGTATTTGCAGCTAACTTGCAATGTTCGTCATTTTAATTGTATATTCTGCCCTTTTTCTTATTCCCGAATTTGCCGCTTAACTGAATATGTTAGCTTGCAATGCCTTACACCCAACTGTCAGTAGGTAACAAATCAGGGCGCTTGTCTATTTTTGTTTTGATACCATTCTAATGGCAACCGCATATTTTGGTAAAACTTGTCATCCCTATTACACACAATGTTTGCATATTGTATTACCATGCAATTATATTCAAAAAAAAGATTTTTACACAATCTGACTTTTGACTCCTGACCTTTGTTCCTTATTTCCGGGGTATGGCGAGACATCAATCTTCCACTCTTTGAATCGATCCAGCCCACTAGGAGGAGTTCGTGACACAAATGTTTGCTAAAAACATATATTTTTCCTTCCATCACGTGACCTTTGACCCCAGTTATCATGGTAACCACATATTTTGGTAGTACTAGACATCTTTATCATATATGCGTAAAGTTTCATGTCAGTGGAATGTTTCCTCTTGAAAATACAGTCAAAAAGGGGATTTTCACAAACTTTTATGTTTGACTTTTATTTCCGGTAATGAGCGTCGCACAAGCGTTATATCTGGGGTACCTTCCCACCAAGTTGAAGATAATCGGCTTAGGAGATATTTACAACACATAATTGGGGACACACGCACAAAAAGGGACACGTTTTCACTCTCCCTCCGTCATGGATTTCCGGTCACCCTAGGGTACCCACCTTGGGTTAGACTCTGAGACTAGTAACTTGGGAACATTAACCGTTACCATGGCAACGGTTGCTATTTCAGCAGGCTTTGTCGTATACGCTCAACTGCAAAGAGACTACAATATTTCATCCGCTTCACGGAGCGAAGAGAAAAAAGGGGACACTGGGGCAGGTAGAATTTAGCCCACCTATTTAGCCCACATGTTCAGAGTTGAAGTCCCTGAATCTTTAGGCAGTTCTAAGTTGCAGACATGCAGAAATGTGATTGTGCATTTAAACCCTTTATCTCATGAAGGACTGTAAAATTCTGGAGAGAAAAACGTGTTTTCGTGACACCGTGGCGACCGTGGTATTTGTCATTAAACCTAAGTATCTTATGTACGTATTAAGACTACACTTTAAACAGCACAACGAGAAAGGGCGAACATAGAGATATATCACCGTCTCATCCTTGATTGACCTTTTGACCCATGTAAGCTACGCTAATATGCGTTTTTTTTATGTTAGAATGTATTGCCTTTAAAAGGTGTTTGTGTTGTGACTTGCAACGTTCACAAACGGCATCTGGAGTCCTTTCCACTAAATGTAGCTAATGGAAGGTAGGGTTACCTTTAATAAACTCACAACAAAACTTTTTGCCTTACCTGAAGTAGCCTCAGCGTTTCTAATGCAAACGTTACCGTCAATGCAAACGTTATTATATAAAACCCCTGCGAAAGATAGCACAATTGAAAGAAAGTTAACGCTGATTCATACTGATTTACGTAGGCGTATGGAATTTGACAACAGGGAGGGAAAGGTCTTTGTCCTGAAATTTTCCCAAATTGACAAAAAATCATGAAATTAACTTTCCCCTCAAATGACACTTTGTTGTCCTGAAATAAACACTTATTTGCTGGGAGGGAGTGGGGGTTGTCGCCCCTTCACCTCGCCTTACACATCTATATCGCTTTATTATTAACTAGACGAATGAAGCACCTTTTGACTGTTCTTTTAAATTTTTTTTTTTACCTTTATGCAAAGTTGATAAGAACTTTGCCTCGTAAAGTACAAGTGACAAACGAATACGAAACGAGTAAAGCAGGTGAGTTGTCTCCCGCACGTTGTATCACACGGATGTACTCACTAGTATTAAATATTAATAAGAACAAAATAGAGATACTAGTATTAAGCATAGGTGCCAATAATAACGTACAAGGAAACATGCCCCTGCCCCGTACTTCTTAGGAGTTCAGGACAAAATCCACATATACTCCTGTATTATTTTTCATGTCCTGTCGTTAATGCCCCACCCCTCCGCCCCTCCCCCACACACTTTTTAATTGGGACTGTTGTTTTTGTTATTTTTTAAAGCTTTAAAAGTCGCGACCAGCTGCTTACATCTTATATGAATTCTACTTACTGTTGCAAAGGCTGTTGTAATTCGACACACTTCTGTTATATCATTCAAGGGGATTTTAAAGAGTATACATGACAAAATCATTCCGAAAGATGCCAGCAAATCCGACAAAGAAAGTTGAAAGAAAGGATAAATCTGTTGAGTAAATAACAGAATAATTGGAACAGAAAAATTGACAAATTCATGATAACTAGCTAGGCCGAAAAAAGAAAATTGGAATAAAACTGAATGCAGTGATTAGGTTATCCATTGATTCTAAAAGTACTAATTTACAATCAGATTTGGTCAGAAAAGTCAAACACGTAGCAAAGACGTCATCGCAAAGACAGACATGTTACCTCCTCCAATCTTCCCCCATCTCTTTTCTTGTTCCCCATATTTCTTTCCACAAGGAAAATCTGAGGTTTCTGATGTATTAGTTTACTTTCTTCTTGAAATAATTTCAACTTACAATCCCCTCTTGAAGATAGATAACCTTGCTTACCATTATTATTCTTCCCTTTATGTACAGACAATCCTGGGGAGGATAGGGTAGGGATAAAAAAAGCGGGAAGCACAAGGGGGGTTGTTGCAAGATTAATCAGGGAACTGACAACTTCCCCGCTAAAAGAGTGCACTATAACCGTAACCTGGTAACCCTAATCCTAACCCTGGCGCTAACCCCCAACCCTATATAGATACTACTATCGGGCCTATGACGAGTCACTGAACCGTGGTCTCTGCATACTGGTACCTCCTGCTTTTACTTGATGGTTTCACTACGTGACTAGTGGGATTTACCTGCAATATGTGGAATATCTGATACCCCCCCCAAATACTTATTGTGCAGGTTCAAGTCATGGACCTAGGTTCAGCGAAAAGTAGCCCGGGAAAGTTGCGTCCGGAGAGGTTGTGGAAGTGGATTGTACGTGCATGGATAAAGCTTTCAACTGAGAACATTAAGAGAACAGTTTCTAACCTCAGGTCTGGTAATTTGATCTCTCCAAGTCATCGCAAGAACAGTAGAGCTGGCACCGACAAAACTGTGTACAAGATGGAAACATAATCAATATTGTCTTTCAAAGAGAAGGAACACTTAAGGAAAAAAAAATTTCAGTGACACATCATCTATGTCATAAGTCTACAGTAAACCTTTACATAATTATGACAATGTCCAAGACACGTTCACATCATTGTGATAAGTAAACAAAAAAATATTTGTATCATTTTGATGTTTGTAGGGTGTTTAAAGTGTGATACCAGGAAGTTGTTATTTGGAAATAACAACCCCTGGTCAGCAGGTCAGATGCGGGATTTAATGTCTGAAAGTAGGGGAATCCGGGTGGACTGCCAAACGCTCCCCTAACGGCGTGGGATCCATGACCTCGTGGGGGTCCATGAGGGGGAAGAAGCTCCCGGAAGCTCTGGGGTATTTACGAAATTGACATAAGGTTGACAAAAAAATCCAACTTGACTTTGTTCAATTATGTTCTTACTCCGTATGACCAACATTCTGCCGGGATCGATAATGCAGAGGGCTTGAGAACGGAGGGTAGTGTGGATTATTTTTGAGGGTTTTCCGGGGCTTTGGAAGGATAATTTTAAGAATGGGAAATGTAAAACTCAGAGTGGGTGCGCGCAAAACGCACTGAAAAAAATCACATTTTTTAGACATTTTAGCGATATGACTAATAGAAAAGCTAAGAAAACATCCTCAAGGAGAGGGGTCTTGCCCTCCCCTTCACTAAGCGCCCATATTACGGTACCAAAAATGACATTTTCAGTGCCTTAAAGCTTGCATCTAAACAATCTTTAAAGAGTCGGTAAATTTACACAGATCGATGGTACTAAAAATTTTGATCTGAAAATTTCGGGGAGGGGGGAAACTTCCCCTATGTAAGACCATGGGAAATTGGTGATTCCATTGATAATGGAAGAGTTTGTACGAAGCTATAAAAAGCGCGATGTTGTACAGGAAGTAAACCCGAATCCCGAAACATTTAAAATGGGTGTGTGCGAAGCACGCCGAAGAAAACAGCGTTGAGACAGCGTTTGAGACATTTACTTGTAGCCTATTGTTTTTCTTTAATACTGTTATCACATAAATATTTTTCTTCTTTCCCCCAGGTGCCTGTTCTTTTTCATAGAGCAGGATATAGGAACCTATATCCTTCTCTATGGTTCTTTCTTTCATGTTTCATTTTTGTCGATGGTCTGGGACAAGTCCCCCTCACCCTTTTTTATTAGTGTGAAAATAAGGTCGTGTCGATTTTGAAGGTTATAGACTATTTGATACTTTAAAAAATCAATGAAATGTTTTATGGGTAGTTTTTACATGGACATGGCCAAGGGCAACAAATTTTCATTGGAGGCTGCATCTTGAGAAGTTGTGTCCGGCGAAGCCTTTAACCGCAATCACCGAAGGCGCGAACCCGGAGGATGGGGACTGAGGGTCCTTCTCGAGTAATTTTTCTTAAATTTAACGGCTTTCACGGTCATTCTGTACACTTTCTTGAGAAAATCCTGCTTCCCCAGGTGTAATTTGAAGTGCTAATTATATATTTTTCTTTGACTGCAAATTTAAGATATTAACCGTCAGTCAATTTGCTGAGGATGGTGGTAGTTGGTAGGGAAAGTGAACAGCGAGAGGTGTAGCGAGGGTTTTGGACATAGTAATTTACTCAAGCTGTCCTACGGGAAGTAATAAAGAGGCGATTCCGCCAATGATTTCCTACGCACAGCAAGTACAACAGTACTAATGGGACACCAATTTACATTAGGTTCATGCGAAGCACGCCGACAAATTTATCGAAAATTGCGATTCCCTATACATGGGTAGGGTTTGGGATTTTGTTTGCAAGGACCATGGTGCACACAATGACGTACATTTATAGTATTTTCAGTTACCCTTACAGTATTTCAGAGCTTCATGCCACAATAATGTGGCGCGTAGGAGACGTCCAAGCTTTGAAAGAAATTTTACGGTACCAGACAAAATTTTCAATTGTATTTATCAGTTTCCTTTAGGGGTGCCCGCGAAATGTGCCTAGAAAAGTCTTCCTTGCATTATTATGGAAGTTTACATCGTTTTCCTTCATTTAACATTGCAAAATTGAATCATAACAGGCTATTGAATATTCTCTTATAGTTTCTCTGGTCTCGCTTCCTTTCGCTCATTTTTCTTATTACTTATATTATTTTTTAAGGCTTTGGAAAAAAGTGGGGGGGGGGCAAGTGCCACCTTGCCCGGCGTAACCCCGCCTATGTCCGTGGTGATACTTGTCTACAAGAAACCTATCCCTCATAATGATGCTAGCACAGAAGATGCACTGATATCAGTTCATTGTAGAAGTGCACAAAATTTTACATCAAGGTCGGAAACAGTGAGTCATATCTTGAAAGATCATCTAAAATCATAAGTCTATTCAAAACGGCTCAAAGCCTTTTTAGTATTACTTTATTTTGTGACTGATGATGCTGTGAAGGGTGAATATTTTGTGTTGGACATGGGGAGGGGGGAGACGAACCTTTCACAATGATATCTAGGCCGAAGTATGCATACAAATAGGAAGACGTATAAGTACCCATGCATTTAAAATGATTACCAGGCTTTGGTAAAAATGTACGTGCGATTCACGCCGATAAAATGAAACCCAGCTGTGATCATCACGGGATATCAAAATGGTCTTATATTAAAGAAGATCACCCAAATGTTATATCAGCTGACCATATATTGGAAGAGGCAAAATGATCTCCTTCCCTCTCACCACATTATGGAGAAATCACGTCCTACATGAAAAATTAGCATCCCTATGGATGTACAATTCGGGTGAGCAGTGAGGTCGAAGACACAATTACTGATTTAAACAAGCATCTTCCATAGGAATACATTTCACGGCTCCTTGCATTTGCAACCGGGGTCTCATCTATAGGCCATGAGAAATGGTAACATAACATACCCCTCTTAAACAATAGAGTGATGGGGTTTGAAAAACAGCCTTTTAAGGCATTCGATACGGAGAGTAATTCCCAGAATTTGCATCCCTTATACCCATCTTACCCTTTCATCCGTTATGTTGCATTGTATTAGTGTAACTTAGAGTGTAATTTTTACAATTAAAGAAAAGGGAATATATGATACTTTACCTCAGACATGCCATCGCCAGTTGGACTGTCGATACAGCGGATTGCTACGAAATAAAAGTGAAATAACGTTTGACCATTATTTGTCTGCTAACTGATGAAAGTTTGAATGCAATATAATTGCTGGTAATCGGAACACTTATCATGTCTATAACATGAAAGAAATAGTGCAGACCAAAATTTATTTCTGATAGGCCTACGTTAAATAGGTACGTACCTCAAACATAGAGGTAAAACTTTCATTCAGTTGCTACCGGTATGTTCAGTTCTCACGATGTTAGCGACTGCCCGTCAGATTTTTCTACCTAACGTAAACTTGTAGCAAGCAGGTGTGTTACGACTACATTCAAATTTTCACATGTCCTATATAAATATTAGCCACCCAGCCCAGCGAAGGTGGAAACAATGAAAAGTAAAGAATTCAAAACAATTCATGGCATCACATTGCACCTTCTTGTTCCAAGTTCACTTTAATTAGAGAATATGATAAATTTGGGAATTGGATGAAAGATTCACCAGATCCTCTTTAATGAATATATTTGGGTCTATGCCATAGAAATAAAAGTAAGGGAGAATGACGCCTGCCGATCTGGACTGAAGCCATTGATTTAGCTAGGCTGTACGGCAAAGAGCTCCTGCGCGTAATACGAATATCACGTCATTGCTTTCGTCCCAAGTATTGGCAAAGAAACTACAAGTTTTGAAGTTAGGAGTATAAAACAAAATACTTAAGG